>JARFXV010000659.1:0-600000 GCA_031761425.1 Cosmopolites sordidus | reverse complement strand
AGGGAAGGCTGTCAAGGAATACAATAAAATACTGTCAAACTCCCATCTCCCAATACACAATGACTTACCTTTTCTCGGCCTGCGGAGACTGAAGTCTAAATCCTGGATTAGCCAGCTTGTGACTGTGGAGAACTCCGCCAAACCCTTCATCACATCGTCGCTGAGTGCCCTCTTAAGCATATGGTTAAATGATACATTTAAAGAAAAATTAATTTAAAAATTCAAAAAAAGTAACACATTTATTCCAAAGTTTCAAGAACTTTGTTTTAGAACTTGTTTTTCCCCCACCATCGAACCCCTGAAACAAAAAACTGTACGCATTGCTGTAGTTACCTTATCATTTTCGGATTCTCTTCGAGTTTAGTGTTTCACATCGAAGGTCCTAATAGAAGAATTCAATGTAGGTTAGGTTATATTAAGTTAAATTATTATCAGTAGAGAACAATGTTTTTAAAATTTGAAAAAAAACGACATTACTTATGGGATCGTGTATTATAATCATTTATAGTGTTTTTTTTTAATTCAAATTTTCCTGGAGCTTCCAAACTTTCGGACGATAGTTGTATTTTTGCCGCTTATCGTAGCACATCTGTTGTTATTTTTGTATGTATCCTTCGACGTCGTGGCTGGCCAGCAGCACCCAGACACAACAACTTTCGGACAGACTAATTTAAGCGCATTTTCCGACCGATTCAGATCATCTCGCGATTTTAAACCGTCTCCAACAATTATTATTTTCATCGGTCGCCCACGCGACATCATGCTCTCTCCTTGCAACGAAATTCGATAGCCGGTATATGGATTGCTTTTTGGAGTCGAATTCGCCATTTAGAACTAGGCAAACGGAATTATTTGACGATAAATAGAAGAGAGAGCGGCGTGGGGTCGACATGTGTTTGGAAGCGTCATGGAGAACTGGTCACTTCCGGGGTTACGTCGGGCTACTATAGTCAGAAACCCTCGCTGTTTTTTTTTATCAAAAACTGTCGTAAATTTAGACATTTTCTATCAAATCGCTTTGAGTATATATATATATATATATATATATATATATATATATATATATATATATATATATATATATATATATATATAGATACATTCCTAAGGATTCAAATCATAGCTTTCAAAAATAAGATTGCTAGTTTTTTTGGCAAATAGATTAATCAATTTTCCTTTAAACAAATTATTAAAATGAATTAAACATTGTAGATAAAATAATAAGAAAACATTAAGTTTAGAAAATTATTGAAAGAATCTTCGACTTTTCAAAAGTATCAAAACAAAAATAAATTAATGGTAATATCGTTTTATGCCCAATTAATACGCGAGCTAGACAAAATTTTGAAAAAAGTGGACATAATAAATTAAGAGAAGTCTTGGCAAATCCAAAGGGATAAAGTAGATCAACATTAAAAGTCGAGGATTTACGAAATTAGTTGTCAATATTGTGATCGAAGGTTTATTGGACAAACAAAAAAATCAATATTAACGAGATTTAAAGAACACGTTGCTCACATTAGATATGGGAGAAATGAAAAATCTTGTGTTGCCCAACATGCAATCGAACACGACCACAGTATAGATATTAGTAATTTAAGACTAATTAAAAGTGTTAATAATAATAGGGCTTTGGATGCATACGAAATCATTCAAATAGAAAATGCAAGAAAATAATGAACCGGGAAAAAGGACCTATTCCGTTCAGTTAACTTTTTCAATGATTAATATGAAGCTCAGAAAACTTCACGGATTATTTTTTCTTTCTTTAGTTCTCTTTTTCTCCCTTTATCCTTTTTTTTATTATTATTTTCTTGTATCCTTTTTTTCACACGCTTTATTAGGTAGGTAACAGGTTAGCAATTAGGGTTCTCATATAAATAGTAAATGTATTTTAGATTTTGAATTAGATTAAATCATCCCCTGATGATGCTAACATGGTTACCGAGACGTGCGTCGAGAACTTAAAATAAAGTTAGTTAGTTATAAAATTATTTTATTCTTCCGCATATTCTCCCTTAAGATCAATACATTTCTTCCAGCGGTTCTCCAATTAATTTATTCCATCGCTGAAGTGATTTTATGGAAGTTCCTCCAAACACTCCTCCACGGCTGCTATAACTTTTTTATTTGATGAAAAACGCTTGCCAGGTTGGGATTTTTTGAGGTTTGGGAACAGATGAAAGTCAGAGCGGGTCAGATCTGGTGAATATGGTGGATGCTCCAACAATTCGTAGTGTAACACCTTCAATTTGGCCATTGCAAGAACACCTCTGTGAGCCTGTGCATTATCTTGATGAAAAATTATTTTTTCTTCGCTAAACCAGGTCTTTTCGCACGAATTTTTACATCCAATTGATTCTAAAGGTTTGTGTAAATACTGTCCTGTTATTGTTTTACCGATTCGAAGGTAATCAATTAATAAAATGCCTTTTGCATCTCAAAAAATTGATGCCATAACCAATGGATTTTGACTAACTATGAACTGAACATCCTGGCTGAGTCCACTCTGCGGCGCGTTTCTTTATATGAAAAGTGTTCAAATTTCAGGTTCATTGAAACGTCGTGAAAATCTAAATATTTTAATTAATCCATAGTTACAATGGAACGTTTAAAATCTATTATATTCTTTCGAAAAAGATCCAAATGTTGGTTAGAGAGTTTTATTCGAAGTCGTTTTTGATCAGAATTTAACAAATACGGCACTCATTTTACACATAAATTTTTCAAGCCCAATTCCTTTTTCAAAATATGAAACACCCGTTTAGTTGAGATGTCCACGACCTTAACAATTTCACTCAAGGTCAATTGTCTGTTATCCATACCCATGTCATGAATAGAATTAATCATTTGTTTAGTAGTTGCACCGATTGGACGTCCAGAACGAGGATTATCATCCAGGCTTGTACGACCACGTTGAAGCTCACCTGCTCACTTACAAACCATTGTTTTTGAAGGAGCAGTCTTCTCTAATACATTTACCATTTCACTATGAATTTTCGTTGCCATTAAACCTTTTTTATAAAGAATTTAATCTCACGATTTGCACGATTTTCAATATTTAAAAAATAACACTGATACGTTTAAAAGTAAAGTGTTTGGGTTAGAGGCGCATCAGCAACTAGGCTATTTAGCGACTGGACCTACAGCTTAACGTGGGTTCCGAACCAAGGTCACCAGCTTCCGACAAACCCAGGCCAGCTCCCCCCTCGTGCTTTAAACCCTTGGTTATGTGCCTACCCATAAGTCTATCAGGAAACCTACCGACTGGCGAGTGACCAACGTAGAACACTTCTCAGAAGGCATCCGGCCTTACCCAGCCTTTAACTGGCGTGACTGAGGGGTAATTCGTAGTCGGATTTTACACTCTTGCTTAGAAACAATCACAAACATTTAGGAAAGATAAACGGACAGAAGAAAGAAAAATAACCATCCGAGCGCTGGAATCGAACCAGCTGGCGCTCTTACCGCCGCACCAACGCGACCGGCCTGATACGTTTACTTTAATAGTAGATTATACAGGGTGTTAGGTAAATATGCTGCAAAAATTAAAGGGGTTATTCCTTCACTTATTCTAAGAATATTTTGTTGTATGATGATTTTTGAAAAACCCCTTTGTTTCGAAGATATAGGGTGAACAAAATTTACGACATTAACAACATTTTATTATCAAAAAGTACATGTAAAGTTGGAAGTCAATGGTAAAGACTTCCTTGACCATTGACGGTCGAACTCTTTCAAACACACCAGGGTCGTTTTTAATTGAGTTACACCCAGCAATAATCCGATTTCGCAAATCATCCAAATTCTTCAATGGAGGTGCGTAAACTAATGACTTCAGATATCCCCAGAAGAAATAATCCAGGGAGTTTAAGTCCGGGGATCGAGCAGGCCATGCGTGTGGCCCACTTCGACCAATCCAGCGATATCCGTATGTTGCAACCAAACTGAAATGTGGCGGTGGTAAACTACATTTCATGCCTTGTTGCCAATGCTACATCTTCCAGAAACTCAGGCAGCGTTGCTTCCACCTCGCCAGTAAGTCTTTGTGATAGAAATACCGGTCCAATTAGATAGTCACCTACAATTCCAATCCAAACATTCAACGAGAACTGATGTTGAAAACTATCTTCGCATACCTCATGGGGATTTTCATCTGCCCACACATGGTTATTATGAAAATTCCTTATTGCGTTTCTTGCGAAAGTGGCTTCATCGGTGAAAAGAATTTGTGTGAGGAATAGAGGGATGCGAAGTAAAGTTTGCAATATCCATTGACATAATGCAATACGCGGAGGAAAATCAACAGGTAGTAGTGCCTGAACGCGTTGAATGTGGTGTGGATACAACAAATTGTCCTTAAGAATTTTTCATACTGTCCAGTGACTCACATTCAAAGTATTTGCATCTTTTCCCGTAGAACTACCAGGCTCTTCCGCTATCATGTCCAGCTCATTCTGTTCCAATTGTATCGTTCTTACAGGTGATCTTCCTGACCCTTCAGTTCGTTTCAATGTGGCTGTTTCATGAAGACGTCGATTAATGTTTTCAAAGATTTTTCGGTCAGGGACATTACGGGCTGGAAATCGTACACACTGTACAGTCGCCTAGCTTGTAATGCATTGCCATCAGCAAGTCCATAGATGAAGTGCATGTCAGTCATCTCGGCGTGTATACATTATGATAGAGGACTTCACTCACTATTTGAGACACGTCAAACAGCCAAACGTCACTCAATCTATGTAAACAAATGCGACCGATGAAATCCACTTACTAGATAAAAAAACCCTTCCAAGTCATCGAGATAAAAAAAAAACAAACATTTTTTGTACTTGATAAACTCATTGACGTACACCCTACTTTTATTTACGAGTACATTAATGATTTCAACAAATATCGAATATGGTTGTCGCAAATTTTGTTCGCCCTGTATCTTCGAAACAAAGGGGTTTTTCAAAAATCATCATAAGACAAAATCTTCTTAGAACAGGACAAGGAATAACCCCTTGCATTTTTGCCGCATGTTTACCTAACACCCTGTATAGTTCTTTTACTGCTCTATAGATGTCGCTCTGCGAACTTTTCAATTAACCTAGTGAATTTGTTGCACTTCTTTAACAAAAAGTTATATATAAGGAGTTTTCCAGTAAGTGTGTCAGAACTATGAAACGTCATAGCGGCATATTTGAAATGTAAATTGACTGATGTGTTCAGTACATTGTGACGATTCACCATGAAAAGTTGTAGGATACACGAATTGGATTCTGCAATAGTTGGAAGGGTGTCGCCTCCTTTGGGGAAAAGGAATCCTTTCTGACGAAGAACATTTCTGGCTTAAAAGGTGTATGAACAAATATAGCTGCAAGATTTGGACCGATAAAAATCCTCATGTGATTCCCCTAACCTCTTTATCCTCAAAAAGTCACTGTTTAGTGACTTATTTACTTATTTTCTTTTGTAGACGATGATGGAAATTGTGTTATTGTCATTAAGGAATATATATATATATATATATATATATATATATATATATATATATATATATATATATATATATATATATATATATTTTTTTTTATTTATTTATTTATTTATTTATTTATTTATTTATTTATTTTTGGATTCTGTTCGCTTCTACTTGGTGGAAATTCATTATAAATATTTAACGAAAAACTGTTTTGTCTATATTTAGACTTTATTATTAATATTTGACGCGTTTTGCTAACACTGTAGCTTCTTCAGAACTGGAACTTATTTTCGATGTTAGGTATAAATACAAAAGGTTTCTACAATAAAAATATACATTTTTTAAGAAATCCACACAGATGCTATTTATTGTCTGTACAAATTCAGTAAAGGAGATTTGTTCAGGTCTATTTGGTCATTTAGAAGGGTTTTTGCATCTTTGAGACGGTTTATTTATAAACTCTTAAAACTCTCTAAGATTGTTTAGTTTTTTGCCTTTGTTATGTACATGTAATATTTTAAATTCACTATTAAAAAGATGGTTCTCATTTAGCAAGTGTGAGGCATAGTTCGAATTATGTTTATGACCGAGAAAGCTTCTTTCGTGTTCTTTAATTATTTTCTTGAAAGATCTGCCTTTTTGTCCTATGTAAGTTTTTGGACCAGGCCCTCAATACAGTTGATATATCCCTGATTTATCTTTTTTGTTTGTTTTTGCCTTGAAATTTTTTATATTTTTTCCCAGTTAGCCAGTTCCCCAGCCCCCATAGCCAGTTCTGAAGAAGCTACAGTGTTAGCGATACGCGTCAAATATTAATAATAAAGTGGAAATATAGACAAAACAGTCTTTCATTAAATATCTGTAGGAAAATGTGAACAGAATATCTTTGGCATCAATTGATAAATGTGGATATAAACAGTATTTTGTTTTAACAAAATGGTGTGACTTTCCACACATGTTGCTAGATAATCGATTTATTGTAAGAAAAGTTTCCTGGAAGCGTTATGGTAATGTCAACTGGCTACCTATCATCATGCGATGTCACATCTCAATATTATTTTGTTTTAATTGGGTATAAAAAACGAATATCGTCCAAAATAGGCACATTTTTTTTTCATTCGTAATTTGCCCTTATATAGAATTGTTTGGTCTCACTGTACGACGAAGGCTAAAAAATTTCGGGCCTCCTCCGATAAGGGCGATTAACGCGCCCTCTCCTCTCGCTCCCTACCACAGCCGGCGTTTCGGTTCGGCGTCGATCGGCGGACGTCGCTCCGTCTCGGGTGCGTTCGCCTCACTTCGCCTGCGCCCGCCTTCCGTTTCAGTCGCGGCCGCTACGTGGGAAAGTTGAGAGAGGTCGCCCGAATACGCCGTAAAAGCCGCGAAAAAATTAGATAGATATTTTTTAACGGATTTTTTATTCCGAACAACGTTCGCGCATACACGAGACGAGAACGTGTCGCGTTGTGCTTTGATCCCTGGTGAACTGCATTGATAATTTTTGGTGCTTGTTGGGAGGAAAAAAAATAATGTGAAGATGGGACCGGGACCTACGTGTGTCGGAAGGGACGACGTTGTCACATCACTTCCGGTTGATGCCAAACAAGGTAAGATTCAGGATGCGCCGTTCGGAAAATTCCGAAAGCGTGAGAATGGCGTTCGTTGGAATGCGTGTGTTCCGTTAGGAAGCGACCAAAACAATTCCCCTTCCCCCCCACCAGAAAAAAAAAGTCGTGGCGTTGCCATGTTGTCAAGTTTAACAATTTTTCGTTTATGTTTAGATTTTTCATTTTGTTTTTATTTAATTAATGATGTTCGTGAAAATGCAAAGCGGGTACAAAAAAACTACCAACTGTCTAGCGGAAAAATCGGATTCTGCACTATTCACGCCACTTTCGTTTTGCAATTTTTTTTTCTCCTTACAGCTGTTCACTGTGGAAGTTCACAGTGATTTTTGATTTCCTTTCATATCGGATTGTCATAAAATATCCAGAGGAACTTATGGTCCACCTTCTTAATTTTTGAATATATCTCAACTTCAATTGCACTGGAACCTCGGCGCCCGTTTCACTAACCATGTTAGCATTATCAAGCCATGATTTCATTTAAGATTTAATTAAGCCACATTTCGCAGCATTGACTATAATCTTCTGCAGTCTGTAATTTACAACTTCTGTTCTAAAAGCATCTTCTTAAGCTGAGGTGTTCTCCTTATTTTTATGTAGTTTAGGTACCTACTACAGTTGAAGCTCTAGTTTTTGAGTTTTCAAGCAAAACAGGCCGCTTTACTGTACCAGAACATTTTTGAAACTGCCCGCCTCTTGATTTTACCTACATTCAGAAAATTTTTCAAGAAATCTTGAGATTCTTCAGCAATTTGTCTCGGTGTCTTTTTGGTTCTTTAGTGGTCCATTTGAGGCACACACACATAAAAACTACTTTAGAAAACACTATCAAACTCAAAAGGGTGACTCACACAAATATAGTAATACTACACAGCAATTGGATTGAAAAGGAAAATAATTCTTTTGAGTTTAGATTTATTCACAAGGTAAATACAGAATGTGACCCCCGTTTGTCGTTATTTACACTATTCAAACTCATTACTATTACTGATTGATTTGTCCGTTATTTTGTGGTAGTTCATTTTTAAACCAAATAAAACAAATTTACTTTTTTACCTATCACTTGTTTTTTAAATTTCTGTGACTATAGTTTTATAAAACAATGTAACGCTATAATGTAACATTGTTTTACGAAACTATAGTCATTATTATTAGCCTCTCATAAATTCTTCTTTCTTAATATAGGAACTTGGATTTGAGCTCAAGATGATTTTAGTGGTGCATTGACAAACCGTAATGGTTTACACAGTTAACCTAAACCAAACCTAAACTTATTTTTTACATTGTTTCTAAGACAATTTTCCAGAATGAATTTGCCGACCATTTAAAAGCCATAGATGTAATATAAATAATAACTTTATTCATAATTATATTACTCTGAATATAAAACTACAGTAAAGAAGATATGATTCTGTAAGTGGGACCAGATTGGTAACTGCATATGGCCGGCTACTGTTTCCGGTTTGGCAGTGGCGTAGGGCAGTATGAATAAAAACAAGAAACTGATAAAAATTTACATTTCATATTTAGTACTAATAAATGAAATAAAGCCGTAACCGTAATATTTACTAAATTTATTATTATTAAGATACATGTATCCTTTCTGTATTTAGTTGTTCCGTGTTTATTGTCCCTTAAACAAAATATATTTTATATACATACTACGAATTGTTTCATCTATTACAGCCTTTTTGCAAATATAATTAATTCTTGTATATTATTATTATTCACGTATGGGCCCTAGTGGACCACGCGAAGTACAATTAGAGGCGTTTGTTGTTGTTAGCCTTCCTTTGCGCCCATACTAATTTCATTCTTTCGCCATGAGCTTTTTTTCTTTCGTCAGACCAAGTTGTTCCAGTCTTCCTACATTTTTCTCTCTGGCCAACCTTCCAAACGTTAACCTTGTGTCTGAAACAGCCTCTATCCTGAATTTCACTTTGTGTAATATTTGCTGATCTTAGGTCCTCTTTAATTGCAGCAATTCATTTAATTATTTCTACTTTAGCTTTACTCCTATTTTCATAAAATTCGACTATTTGTCTAGTTAGCCTACTCGGATTCATCCGTTTTATGTGTCCGTAAAACTTAAGTCTTCTTTTTCTCATATCGCTATGCATATCTGTGTATTGTTTGATTTCTTGGTTTTCTCGAACTCGGTATGTTGTGCTATTTATATGTTTAGGGCCTAGGATTTTTCTTACGATTTTTCTTTCCTTCTTTTCAATGTCCTCGATGTCCCTCTTTCTATTCAAAATGAGCGTTTCTGCAGCATATAGACATTCTGGCTTAATAACCGTGTTGTAATGTCTCGTGTGTTGTAATGTTTTGTGTTTTTAGATAGACATTTTTTGTTGTAAATATTTTGTGTAAGTCTCAATGTCGTTTCCATTTTTTGACATCTACCCTTATTGGCCGCTTTTTCCAACCCATTTTCCATGATTATTTCACCCAAATATTTGAATTGAGAGACTCGTCTGATGTTACCATATTTTGTTTTTAGAAATGACGTTCTTAGTCTGTTGCAGGTCATGTATTGTGTCTTTTCAAAGGAAATTTGGAGTCCTACATTTTCTGCTGTTTCTTTTAGGATTTCAATCTGTTTCTGTGCCGTTAATACATCTTGAGCTAAAATTGCTAGATCATCAGCAAATGCCAGACAATCAATTTTGATGTTGGTTCTCCCCAGTTTAATGGGCTGGTCAATATTCAGGGCCGACTTTTTTTCACGCCACTCCTGTATTACTCTTTCTAGAACACTGTTAAATAAGAGTGGCGAGAGTTCATCCCCTTGTCTCACTCCAGTTTTAATTTCGAAGGGCTCTGAGATCTCATCCATGAATTTAACTTTTGACCTTGTGTTAGTTAACGTTGCTTTAATAATTGCCAGCGTTTTCAGATCTAGTCCTTGTTCTTAAAAGATTCGGAATAAAGATTCGCGGTCAATAGAATCATATGCTTTTTTAAAATCCACAAATGTACAGACGAGATTTTTATTGTACAGTTTTTGATGTCTTAGAATCAACTTCAGATTCAGGATCTGTTCAGGGCAGGATCTGCCCGGACGAAAACCTGCTTGATATTCACCAAGGTTCTAACTGTCCCTGTGCTCTGTCTAGACATTGAGATAGAATCTTGTAACAAACTGGGAGAAGAGATATCCCTCTATAGTTGTTTACATCCATTCTATGTCCTTTCTTATGTAGTGGATGGATTAGAGCATCTTTCCAATCTTCCGGAATCCGTTCGGTTCGCCAAACTTCTTGTAGAATTTTGATTATTTCCTTGATTGTACCTGGACCAGCGGATTTCAAAAGTTCAGCAATGATTCCATCTTCACCAGAAGCCTTGTCATTTTTAAGCCACTCCATTTGCCTAATTATTTCATCTTCATTCGGTGGTAATGAATCTGGGTTTGTTTGTTTAGGTTTTAGTGTTGTTAATTTGTTTAAGGGCTCAGAACAGTTTAGTATTTGTTCAAAATATTTCGCAAGTTCTTTGCAATTGTCTTGGTTATTTAGAGCTAATTGTCCGTTTTCCTTTTGGAGGCAAAGACTTTGCGGTTGATAGCCTGTTAATTTAGTTTTAAATGTTTTGTAAAAGTTTCGGGTGTTATTTTTTTGGAAATCTTTTTCTATTTCATTAAGTTGATTGTTTTCATATTTTCTTTTAGTTTGTCTAATTAGCTTCGATGTTTCTTTTCTTACTTCCAAAAAGATGTTAGAGTTTATTGCTGTTTTTTGACTGTTCCAATCTTTGAATGCTTTACATCGGCTTAATACTGCTTACTCGCAAACTTCATCCCACCACGGATGTTTTCTACGTTTTTGTAAAGGGACCAACTTTAAGGCCGTTTTAATAATTTTTTGTTTCAATTCTTGCCAGTTCTGTGCTGGTTGTTTATCAAGCTCTTCTGTTAGGGCTGGTTTTATTTTCGTTGGGTCAAACTTTGGTATTACCAGCCTCTTTTGAATAAGTTTTCGAGGTTTTAAGCTAAGTTTGATTCTAGTTAAGTAGTGATCCGTGTCTATATTAGCTCCTTTCCTGACTTGAACATTCAAAATCTCTTTATAATTGGAGTACGAAATGGCAACATGGTCAATTTGAAATTCACCCATGTACGTGTTTGGGCACCTCCAGGTCTTTTGTTTTGATATTTTCTTCTTAAAATAGGTTGACATTATTTTTAGATTAAACTGCGAACATAGTTCAACCAATCTTCTACCATTATGGTTGGTCCATTTATGAGCGGGAAAACTGCCGACTGTTTTCCTGTACTTTTTTTCTTTCCCTAGCTGGGCGTTGAAATCACCCAATAGGATTTTTACATGGTTAGAGGGAATTTTAGAGATAGTCTTTTCTAGAATTTCCCAGGACTTATTTACTTTTTCAGGATTAGATTTATTTTCTTCATTAACTGGGAGGTGTGCATTGATTAATGTATAGTTTTTGTTAGCACACTTGAGGGATAGTATCATAAGTCGATTATTTACTGGCTGGACATTTGTTATAGAACCAAGAATGTTTCTTGAGACAGCGAAAGCAACACCGAGATGTGGTGTATTTTTGAGTATTCTTTTGTCCGTTTTACTTTTAAAAAGTCTGTAGTTGCCGAATTCCAAGGTGTTATCATCTGTCAATCTGGTTTCTTGCAAAGCTAAAATTTGGATTTTTTGGTGATTTAATGTTCGCCCCAATTCGTGTAGTTTTCCTGGACGCAGGAGAGAATTGATATTTACCGTTCCAAAGAAAGTTTTTGTTTTTGGTTTCAGACGTTGGCCAGAGGTCTCCGACTCCCTCTGACAGATTTTGCGTTTAAGCCCGGACGCCCCAGAATCCGAAAGTCCGGTTGTACCAACAAAGCTGGCAGAGGATTGTCTACCTCCTGGGGTAATTTTGGAATTACTAGAACGCTTCATCTTGTACTTTGAATTAAAGGTTTGAACCATGATGGTTCAGAGGTTAATTCTTGTATATACTATAATTGTATATACTACACATTGCTTGTTGTTATTTCTTTATATTTGGACATTTTTCTTTCTTTTTTTTTGGTTTTTCGTCATGAACTAATATTGAATAAAATATCAAGAATATCTGTTCTTATGTAAATAAAAAAATCACGGGGTAAAAAACAATACGGGGACTAATTTCTCAGTAATTGTTTTTCTGTAATACATTTGTGTAATCTGTAATCTGTAATTAATTGAGGAGGTTAATTGAGAGTTATTATTATTGTTATTAATGAGTTGTCTGGTTCTAAAGTTTTAAAATATTTATCTATGACATTTTTTTGGTAATTGTTTTTTATTAAAATATTTTTAATGTAATTTGTCTCTTTTGCAGCGTATCGTTGTCGGTACAAACAAGTTTGCATCTGTCATATAAACTTTAAATTACTCCTATTTTGATTCACTGGAAAATAAATTGCGATACCTAGCTGGGTTTGTAGGTTATCTGTAAACTGTAGTTTTTAATGTATAGTTTTGTTTTCTTATTAAAGTGTCGAGGAATGGCAACTTATTCTCCCTCTGCATATCTAAAGTAAACTTAATTGTAGGCTCTCGAGAATTTACAAAATATATTGTAAAAAAATATTTAGATCATCAATGCTATGTTGCCATATAGCAAAAATATCAACATTTCTAAACCATATTATTGGCTTTTTAAGACATTTACTTAATATGTCATTCTCGAGTTCCTCCATAAAGATATTACTTATCAAAGGATAGAGAGAGAAGAACCCAGATAATGAAGAGTGAGTGAGAAGAGTTAATTAAACTCGAACTAACTGGACACGTACTCTACATGCGAGGTACGAGGCGAATTGGATTCCTCATCAAGCGAAAGCTGAAGGACAGTGTAGTAAAATTTGAAAGTACATCTGACCGACTAGCCCAATGCGCCATTCATCTGAATAAAAAGTTTAGGCTTCAAATCGTCCAAGCTTGTGCATAAACCATAGGGATGAGGAAATTAAGGACTTTTATGTTGATGTGGCCCAGCTTTTATACAAGGAGAAGGTACAAAATCCTGATGGGTGATTTTAATGCCAGAATTGGAACAACAAGAACTGACTAAAATGCAACTGGCCCATATGGAACTGGTGAGCGAGACAATAGAGGTGACAGATTAGTTGATTTTGCTGAAGGACAAGAACTATATATTATGAATTCATTCTATAAGAAAAATATCAGCAGAAAATGGACATGGAAAAGTCTATCTGGACTCACAAGTGAGATTTATTACATCATGACCAACGATAAAGCAATATTTCTTGACTCACGCCGATTCAACATGCAGCTAGCGTAAAAAAACCCCGGAAGAAAACAAAGAAATTAACAAGGTTAAACAGAAGCTGAGAAACAAAAGAACGCAAATATATGCCTAAAGGCGTGAAGATGGCACAGTATACAGGGCGCGTACGCAAATGTTAGAGATTGTCGGAAAATTTTATTCCCAGTTATATGAAGATCGGAACCGATCAAAGACAACAATACTCACGGAAGAACAAATGCCAGATATCCTAGTGGAGTTACAAAAAGTACCTGACTTATGGAAAAATGCAGAAGTGATCCTTTTATATAAAAAAGGAGCACAGGAAGATTTAAAGAACTACCGCCCAATAAGCCTCCTATCAGTAATGTACAAAGTTTTCAGTAAGATAATTTCTAAAAGAATATTAAACAAACTGAATGACGGACAACCAAGAGAACAAGCAGTATTCAGAAGTGGATTCAGTACAATGGATCACATCCAGTTTGTATAGCAGGCCATAGAAAGGCACAACGAATATACCATTCCGCTGTGCTTGGCTTTTATGGACTACGAAAAAGAATTTGACTCCATCTCAAACTATGCGATAATGGATGCACTGCTTACCCAAGGGGTAGATAGAGTAGATATAAACCTAATAGGATCGATATATGATGGAGCTACAGCCACAATTTACCTTAATGATCTTGAAGTGGGAATTAATGTAGAACGAGGTGTACGGCAGGGTGACGCAATATCGTGTACTATTTTCTCGGCTGGCCTTGAAGAAGTAGTCCGTAAACTGGATTAGGAACAGGATGATGTAAAGATCAATGCTGCAACCATCTTAGATTTGCAGATGATATCGTTCTCCTTTCGCAAGACCCAGAGGAGCTGCAAAGACACATACAAGATCTGCAAAGGGCCGGCGAACCATTTGGCTTGAAAATAAACCTGAAAAAGAGTCAGGTTAGGTTCAATAACTTCGCTCAGAACAAAAGAATTTCAGTTTTTGGAGATTGTGGACAACTTTATATATCTTGGGCAGAGGATTTGAATGGAGTAGAATACCGCCCGGTAGATGGAACGGCGTGTTAAATGTGGCATTTGGCAGGCTTAACATGGTGTTTAAGAGCAGACTCCCACTTTGCCCGAAACGAAAAGTCTTCGATCAGTGCGTTCTACCCGTTATGATATACTCACATCGCAATCAAATCAAAAACTTCAGGGTAGCACTGAGGGGAATGGAAAGATGAATGCTTGACATTACAAGACGAGACCGAAAGTCCTGCACATAGATCAGTGAACAAACGAAAGTCTGGGACATCATTGGAAGAGTAAAGCGATTGAAATGGAGATGGACAGGCCATATAGCGAGGCGATGCGATGACAGATGGATCGCGGCAATCCTAGAGTCGATACCGCTTGATCGCAAACGTCCGCGAAGAAGACCGAAAGCACCATGGATTGACGACATCGTTAAGTGTATTGGACCAGAGTGCCAGAGGAAAGCCCCGGACCGTGAAATTTGGAAGCATGCTGAAGAGGCCTTGATCCTGCAGTGGATCGACACGGGCTGATGATGATATATCTATATATATATATATATATATATATATATATATATATATATATATATATATATATATATATATATATATATATATATATATATATATATATATATATATATATATATATATATATATATATATATATATATATATATATATATATATATATATATATATATATATATATAATTACAGAAATCTTTCACCCTTTCTCTACGTGGTGCCACCGATCGCCTTCGCCGAACTGTCAACCATGCGACGTCACGTGTCTCTCGGGACCGGTTTCTAGCCTTTCAGCCGTCATCAGCCGAGCTCTAGACGAACGCAAGGAAAACAGTTCGGAGAGACGATCGGGGCCAGACCAGATTAACTGGCCATGGCCTGGAGAAAGGGTGAAAGATTTCTGTAATATTTCCTCCACGGTTCCGTTACGCTACCTTGTGTACCCGTCACTATATATATACGTAAGAGTTAAAGACTAACTTTAAACCATTCCCTAAACTCCAACTCGATAATAATATTGACCCTCCCTCTAACTCCATAATATTGACTATAATTTATTCAAGTTAATATATTTCATTTATCTCTTCAAAAATAGTTTTATAATTGTTTATCGAAGAAAAGAAGGAAAGTAATAATCTGTGTGTGTAAAAAAAATACCCAAACACTTATAATTTAGTATTGTTAACTGTTACCATTTTTAAATGTCGAAAATCTAAGCATACTTGATAGTTGTGGCTATTGTAGGTGTAACGGATTGTTATTTGGCAACGTCGCCAATAATTGCGCATTAGTGGCATATTTGTCTTTCGATGTGGAAAGACATACGAGAGCTGCGGCGTCGCACCCGCCTCTTCACGAAAAACATTTTACGACGACGACGATGATGATGCATTTGTTTGTTTTGTGCGGCAAGGCGGCCTCTACTACGCCATTCATTAATGAACGTTTTTTTTATATGGTGCGCTGCCAGCGTCGTCCCTACTAACGCGCGCTCGCATTTTAAATGCATCTCCATTTACGGTCTTATGTTATTTTTCTTCAACAGTGCGTTGTTTTTCCGTACGAGCAACGATCAAGCTATTTGGAAATGATGAAATATTTTATGAGTAATAAAAAATGTTGGAATTTCGACATATTACGCCACGAGTTGAAAATATGAATGATTCAGAGTCATTCGGACTGTCCCGTCACTATATTTTTTTCTTGTTTTTCACGGAAATATTTGGAACATTTTCAGTTAGTTAACTATCGGATGACTCATCAAAATTTAATTCGGATATCGACTAAATTTTTTTTTATTTTATTTTTCAGTCTACAGGGTGTTTGGAGCATCGTTTGCCAAATTAAATTAGGATGGGTCTTTTGCTATCTCCTCAGCCTCCATAAGGCATTATTGGGCCCACAGGCTTTTTTATGTGAATTATTTAATTCTTTGTTTGAAAAATTCCAAAAGTCAGCATTGAAACTTGAACTAAAAAAAAGTTTTTGGCATAGCTTCCGAATTATAGTAAAAAATAAAAAAAATATTTTTACTTCCAAAAACTTTGCGAGTCCATAACAAAGAACTAAATCTCGCTTCCATGTAAATTTTGATTTTCATGGAACTCTGCAACATTACACATTAAAATAAAAAAAATTATTTGGAGACTATACCAATAACTTTTTTTTTAATTCATGTTTCAATGCTGACTTTTGGAATTTTTCAAAAAAATATTTAAAAATGAACATAAAAAACCTGTGGGCCCAATAATACTTTATGGAAGCTTAGGAGATACCCCTCCTATCGGCCATTTTAATTTGGCAAACCTGGAAAAATGAATTTCACAAAATTGGATCTTAAAACATTATTGTCTATATATACAGAGTGGAGTAAAAGTATATACCCTATTTAACATCATGAGGATGAATATGTATCGTGGTTTGATTCGCAGTTCAAAATTGGACTGGGCTGCTGTGTTTTCAGACTTGAATATCATTAAATTATTTGAGTGATACTTTCAAGACAAGTTTATAGTGATTGAAAAGAATTTAAAAATTGGAAGAACTATCTGTTGTATCGAGAGGAGAAAAAAGATATTCTGAGAAATACATCCAATTATCGTAAGACTGCAATTGCTGAGGAAGTTAAACCGCAAACAAGAGTTAGGAATGTCCAAAGATTATTAAAAACGTCTGAAAATATTGTAAGAAAAAAACTGACAAAAAAACAAGCATTAAATATGGAAAATGAATATCAAGACGGCAAATCGAAGTAGAAAGTGTCATGATTTGCGGACTGTTGATTACAAAAAAAAAGAAACGTAGTAGATATTTCAAAATTGGACTTTTCTGCTAACACTCCAGATTTGAATATCATTGAAAATGTATGGGATATACTTTCAAGACAAGTTTATACTGAATGAAGACAATTTATAAATATACAGTTATATGATATAACAGACGATATACAGTGATATAACAGATGATATGATATACAGTTATATGATATAACAAATAACAGTTCTATGATTCATTACCAAAAATATTTTTTGATTTATACGTTGTGGAAAGACCACAACATATTAAAGTCCTGTCACTCCTATTCACTTTCCTCTTTCCTACATCACTGAGGAAATATATTTCTATATTTTCGAGGATTTCAATGGAAGGGGATACAGCTCGGGGGGTGGAACGACATGTTAAATGTAGTTGGCCTGAAAAGAAAAGTCCTTGATTAGTGTGTTCTGCCTGTTATGACATACGGAAGTGAAACCTAGACACTCACATCGCAATCAGTTCAAAAACTTCGGGTAGCACAGAGGGGAATAGAAAGATGTATGCTCGGCATTACTAGACTGGACAGAAAGGAAAGTCCTGTACATGGATCAGAGAACAAATGAAAGTGAGTGACATAACTGGAAGTGTAAAGGAATTTAAATGGAAGTGGGCAGGCCATGTAGCGAGGCGATGGGACGAAAGATGGACAAAGGCGATCCTGGACTGGATACGGCTTGATCGCAATCGTCCACGGAGAAGACCGAAAACAAGATAGACTGATGACATCATTAATATTGAACCAGAATGGCATAGAAAAGCTCAGGATTCCGAGAGTTTGAAGTATGCTGAAGGGACCTTCATTCTGCAGTGGATTAACACAGGCTGATGCTGATGATATGTATTTATATACACTTAGAAACCACCATGAACTTTCACCATCAAAACTTTCAGGGGCTTGATCATTCGGAATGATATCAGAATCATGAGACAATGGAGAATTATGCTAACATTCAGATTTGCTTTATATTGGATAAATGTGTCACAGCTTATATACATCGAGATGCTCGTTGTATGTGTCTAGCTCATCGGGAAACTCTAAATTCACAGTAGGGTAGAGCGGAGTTAGTTGAGCAACTTTTTGCTTGATCTCCCATAACTTTAAGAATATGCATCAGATTTAATTGATTCTTACTCTGTTAATTTCGTAATTTACTCTTCTCCAAAACGTCTAGCGGTGTAAAAACGATCCGAGTACAAGTTTAAAAGTTATTGTCGGAAATGCGAGAGCGATCCAACGTTAGTTGAGCATGGGTGTGGGGCTAGCTGAGCAAACATTAAACGCCCGTTGCTCAACTAGCCCCAATTGAGGCAACAAAATAAAAGTTAGGTTATAAAAAATCATATCAGTTAAAAATAGCCATCTATAATCGAAAGAACAATAATTAAGTAATCTTTAAATATTTACGTGGTCCTTATTAAGTGTTTTTATACGAGTATAGTGGAAAAATTATGACGCCCTGTAATATTTTTTTTTACGCCGAAAAAAAACAAATTGTTCTCTTATTTTATCGGAGCACCGGACAGCAATTGACAGTCGCGCTATGTATTCCCCTCCCATTGCCCCTTTTTTTCTCCATTTACACTTTTGTTGTAGGTTGCTTAGTTTTCGAGATATTTCTATTGCACAACTTGCCCCTATTATCAACTACCCCCCGCTCTACCCTGCATGTATTTCATTTAAAAGGAAAATATTGATGTACTTACCATGTTGCTTCACCATCCCTCATACTCTCTCGATTTGACTCCATGTGACCTGTGGCTATTTCCAAAATTGAAACTAGTATTGAAAGGAAAGATTATATTTAACTGAGGTAGCCGTACTTAACACATTTAACTTAGGTAGCCGGAATTTGGAAATTCATTATAATTCTTTCTTATAATGATCTGTTGGCATTGGGATATATAACTAAATCTGTATGAAATAGTTTATGAAAAATTGCTAAATAATTTCTGTTATCTTTTCAAGTAATTGTTCTAAAAAGTAAATATTATTTTGGTCTTCTTCAACTGTAAATGTAATGTTCTTATGTATGGTAAGTTAAAAATTGATTTATTAGTATATTATCAGACTTTGTATTGCCTCGCAGGAATTTTTGTTGTTATTATTTTAATTTTAATAACAACATTGCGGTAATATAATTTCCAAGAACTAGTTAACCAAACCATACCTTTAAAATGTTTCCAAATATTTGTAGATGTAAAAACAAGTTTTGTTTTATCTGAATCGTTCAAATACCAACATACCATAAATCTGGCATTTTTATTTTACCAAGTAACGCAAGTCATACCATTTACTGGGAGCAAAAAGTATTCAAGATGTTGCATATATGTTTATCTTAATGTTATCTATTTTCTGGGTGCTTTTTAGGATAAAGCGTATATTAGACGAGATCTGAAGATAGATTAGCGATGAAAATATTAAAGTCATGGAAAATCTACCGATCCCGTCGGCCCCTTTTTTCGATGAAAATGATTTCTGTTTTATTAATGATCGCGGGGTAGTTCGGTGGGGGATTAATCGTGTGTGGGGCGACGGGGGTGGTAGGGGGTAGAGGGGTAATGCAGGGGTTTTGTTTGTTGTTCAGACAGAAAGGGGAAATATTTCATGTAACAAATAAACTTGAGAATCTACTACGCAGTACACGTAGCATTATGTTTGTCATTGTTAATTTAAACGTTGTATAATACAGGATAGCCCAAAAGTAGGTGTCTCATTTTAAATTTGAAAGCATTATTATCAAACTTTTTTTTATTACTCTTACAAATACAATGTATAACGTAACGTATAACTTTATTGAGTACAACAGTAAGTTATTTGAAAAAAATATAGAAAAAAGACTTGTCATATGCGTCAAATTAATATGTTTGCCCTATAGGTGCTTTGATATTATCTATCCATTACATTCTCCTGATTTAGCCCCACCTGATTATCTATTTTATCAATTCCAAAAATAAACCATATAAAAGAGTAACCTTTACCACAAACAAAACGGTATATCGTCAGAGAGTTCCATTCATGTGTTGAGAATCGTTTTGAATTTATTTATAGGGTTTTTCTTTTTCCGTTTTATTGATTAATCTTAAATGGAGAACGGAGGATGTGGGAAATGAGGAAATGTGGCAAGAACGGGCGTCCGCGTTGTCTAGGCGTGCCCCGGCATTATCGCCGCTCGGGATGATTATGAATGGAATGATTTTTTTGTGTATGTGTAAAACGTCGAAAGAGGTCACGCTTCCGGCCTGTGGCGGGCACATCGCCGGTTTTTATACGCTTTACATCGTGTCCTTGGGTCCTACGTACGTCCTTCCAAGTATACTAACATTTTTTTTTGCCCGGACTAATTTTATACTAACATAAAAAAACTGTTGTTTAACTGTTTAAAAAAAATCGATAATTTTTTTTCTTAAAGGTACCGAAAATATTGTTAGAAATAACGAAAAAAAAATGCTCTGAAAGTTAGAGCTTTTAATATTAATATTATCGTAACATGCATAATACATTTTTACGTTTTTTAAATTTGTCGACGAAATTAACAATTTTACCGAAAAATGTTATTCGACCTTTTTTGTAGATCATTCCATTTCCTAAAAATTTTAACAGTTGAAAAAATATTCTAGTTAAAAAATAAGTATAGTAGATCTGTATTTTTCAATTTAAATAAGCTCAAAGTTTTCTAAAAGTTAGTCATATATAATAAGTGAATAATTTTCAGTTGAAAAATTGAATAATTTTAATTTTATAATCAATGATAAACATTAAAAATCCGATTATTTAGAAAAATTCACATTTCAATTCTTCAATTTAAATAACTTACGATCCTTACGGAGTTTCGAAAAATGTATTAATGAAAATTAATAGAAAATGGAATGCTCTACAAAAAAGGTCAAATAACATATTTCGATAAAATTGATTGTTTCGTTGAAAAATATAAATATATCATATATATATATATATATATATATATATATATATATATATATATATATATATATATATATATATATATATATATATATATATATATATATAAAACTGAATGACGCACAACCAAGAGAACAAGCAGGATTCAGAAGTGGATTCAGTACAATGGATCACATCCAGGTTGTACAGCAGGTCATAGAAAGGCACAACGAATACACCATGCCACTGTGCTTGGCTTTTATCGACTACGAAAAAGCATTTGATTCCATCTCAAAGCATGCGATAATGGATGCACTGCTTAGCCAAGGTGTAGAGAGAGCCTATGTAAACCTATTAGAATCGATATATGATGGAGCTACAGCCACAATTCACCTTGATGATCTTGAAGTGGGAATTAATATAGAACGAGGTGTACGGCAGGGTGACGCAGTATCGCCTATTCTTTTCTCGGCTGGCCTTGAAGAAGTATTCCGTAAACTGGATTGGGAACAGGATGGGGTAAAGATCAATGGTGCAAACTTAAACCATCTTAGATTTGCGGATGATATTATTCTCATTTCACAAGACCCAGGGGGGCTGCAAAGACGCATACAAGAACTGCAAAAGGCTGGCGAACCATTTGGCTTGAAAATAAACCTGAAAAAGAGTCAGGTTATGTTCAATAACTTCGCTCAGGACAGAAGAATTTCAGTTTTAGGAAGGGATTTAGAGATTGTGGATAACTTTGTATATCTTGGGCAGAGGATTTCCATGGAGGGGAATACCGCCCGGAAGGTGGAACGGCGTGTTAAATGTGGCTGGCAGGCATTTGGTAGGCTCAACATAGTGTTTAAGAGCAGACTCCCACTTTGCCTGAAAAGAAAAGTATTCGATTAGTAGTATTCTACCCGTTATGACATACGGAAGTGAAACCTGGACACTCACATCGCAATCAATTCAAAAACTTCGGGTGGCACAGAGGGAAATGGAAAGATGTATGCTTGGCATTACAAGACGAGACAGAAAGTCCTGCGCATGGATCAGGGAACAAACAAAAGTCTGTGACATCATTGGAAGAGTAAAACAGTTGAAATGGAAATGGGCAGGCCATATAGCGAAGCGATGGGACGACAGATGGACCAAGGCAATCCTGGAGTGGATACCGCTTGATCGCAAACGTCCGCGAAGAAGACCGAAAGCACGATGGACTGATGACATCGTTAAGTATATTGGACCCGAGTGGCAGAGGAAAGCCCAGGACCGTGAAGGTTGGAAGCATGCTGAAGAGGCCTTCATCCTGCAGTGGATCGATACGGGCTGATGATGATGATGATGATGATGATATATATATATATATATATATATATATATATATATATATATATATATATATATATATATATATATATATATATATATATTAGACTGTTTCAAAAAAAAATTGACAATTTTTTTTCTTAATGGTATTTTTCGTAATGGTATCTTATGGTAATATTGTTAGACGAATTGTAATGACGAAAAAAAATACTGTGAAAGTTACAGCTATATATATATATATATATATATATATATATATATATATATATATATATATATATATATATATATATATATATGTATGTATATATCATCATCAGCCCGTATCGATCCACTGCAGGATGAAGGCCTCTTCAGCATGCTTCCAATCTTCACGGTCCTGGGCTTTCCTCTGCCACTCGGGTCCAATATACTTAACGATGTCATCAGTCCATCGTGCTTTCGGTCTTCTTCGCGGACGTTTGCGATCAAGCGGTATCCACTCCAGGATTGCCTTGGTCCATCTGTCGTCCCATCGCCTCGCTATATGGCCTGCCCATCTCCATTTCAACTGTTTTACTCTTCCAATGATGTCACAGACTTTTGTTTGTTCCCTGATCCATGCGCAGGACTTTCTGTCTCGTCTTGTAATGCCAAGCATACATCTTTCCATTCCCCTTTGTGCCACCCGAAGTTTTTGAATTGATAGCGATGTGAGTGTCCAGGTTTCACTTCCGTATGTCATAACGGGTAGAACGCGCTGATCGAATACTTTTCTTTTCAGGCAAAGTGGGAGTCTGCTCTTAAACACTATGTTGAGCCTACCAAATGCCTGCCAGCCACATTTAACACGCCGTTCCACCTCCCGGGCGGTATTCCCCTCCATGGAAATCCTCTGCCCAAGATATACAAAGCTGTCCACAATCTCTAAATCCCTTCCTAAAACTGAAATTCTTCTGTCCTGAGCGAAGTTATTGAACATAACCTGACTCTTTTTCAGGTTTATTTTCAAGCCAAATGGTTCGCCAGCCCTTTGCAGTTCTTGTATGCGTCTTTGCAGCTCCTCTGGGTCTTGTGAAATGAGAATAATATCATCTGCAAATCTAAGATGGTTTAAGTTTGCACCATTGATCTTTACCCCATCCTGTTCCCAATCCAGTTTACGGAATACTTCTTCAAGGCCAGCCGAGAAAAGAATAGGCGATATTGCGTCACCCTGCCGTACACCTCGTTCTATATTAATTCCCACTTCAAGATCATCAAGGTGAATTGTGGCTGTAGCTCCATCATATATCGATTCTAATAGGTTTACATAGGCTCTCTCTACACCTTGGCTAAGCAGTGCATCCATTATCGCATGCTTTGAGATGGAATCAAATGCTTTTTCGTAGTCGATAAAAGCCAAGCACAGTGGCATGGTGTATTCGTTGTGCCTTTCTATGACCTGCTGTACAACCTGGATGTGATCCATTGTACTGAATCCACTTCTGAATCCTGCTTGTTCTCTTGGTTGTGCGTCATTCAGTTTTTTTAATATTCTTTTAGAAATTATCTTAGTGAAAACTTTGTACATCACTGATAGGAGGCTTATTGGACGGTAGTTCTTTAAATCTTCCTGTGCTCCTTTTTTATGTAAAAGGATCACTTCTGCATTTTTCCATAAGTCTGGTACTTTTTGTTCTTTGAGGCATTTTGAGTATAATTTTGCCAGTGTTTGATGTAACGCCCGACCACCAGCTTTTAGCATTTCGACAGTTACACTATCCTTTCCTGGAGCCTTGCCGTTCTTCATCAATTCTATAGCATTTGTTACTTCCTCCACTAGGATATCTGGTATTATATATTGTTCTTCCGTGGGTATTGCTGTCCCTGACTGGCTTTGATCTTCATATAACTGGGAATAAAACCTTCTGACAATCTCTAACATTTGGGTACGCGTCCTGCACACTGTGCCATCCTCACGCTTTAAAGCATATATTTGCGTTCTTTTGTTTCTCAGCTTCTGTTTAGCTTTGTTAATTCCTTTGTTTTCTTCCAGGGTTTTTTGCACTAGCTGCATATTGAATCGGCGCGTGTCCTCTCTGATACGTTTTCTTATAGTTTTGCAGAGCTCAGTGTACTCGACCCTGCCAAAAGGACTACCTGCATTTCTCATTGCTCGCCGTTTCTTCATTAAATCAATGGTCTCACTGGAGATTTTTGTTTGTTTGAGACATTTTTCCTCTGGTGCTATTGAAGCAGCCGTTTGAAGTACATTGTTGGCGATTTCTTCATATTGAACTGATATTTCCACCTCCTCTGGATCTTGTAACGCAGCAAACCGGTTTGACAAAGCAATCTCAAAATCGCTTCCTCTCTCCAGCAGTTTTCCAGAATCCACCTTGCCCTTCTTTGATCTTACCATTTTTTCGCGCTCTTTTCGACAGTCAATCCGAACCCTTGCTCGTACAATTCGGTGGTCACTTCCAACATTAAAATTGTTAAGGACAGTACAATTGGTAAATATTGTTTTATCGTTGGTCATGATGTAGTCAATTTCGCTTGTGAGTCCAGATGGACTTTTCCATGTCCATTTTCTGCTGATATTTTTCTTATAGAATGAATTCATAATATATAGTTCTTGTCCTTCAGCAAAATCAACTAATCTGTCACCTCTATTGTCTCGCTCACCAGTTCCATATGGGCCAGTTGCATTTTCGTCTGTTCTTGTTGTTCCAATTCTGGCATTAAAATCACCCATCAGGATTTTGTACCTACATTTCTCCTTGTATAAAAGCTGGGCCACATCATCATAAAATTCCTCAATTTCCTCATCTTTATGGCTTATAGTTGGTGCATAAGCTTGGACGATTTGAAGCCTAAACTTTTTATTCAGCTGAATGACGCATTGGGCTAATCGGTCGGATGTACTTTCAAATTTTACCACACTGTCCTTCAGCTTTCGATTGATGAGGAATCCTATTCCGCCACATCGGCCATTTTCCGTACCTCGAGTGTAGAGTACGTGTCCAGTTGGTTCCAGTTTGATTAACTCTTCACCCTTCCTTCGTGTTTCACAGAGCCCAATAATATCCCAATGTATGTTGTCAAGTTCGATTAACAGTTCTTGCAATCGGGCCTCTGTTTTCATAGTCCGTATATTTAACGTTGCAATGTCAAAAGTCCAATGGCAGCCTGATCTAACCCGGTGATTCTTAGCACCCTCTGCCTTGGGGCAGGTCTTCCCGCTGCCATAGGTAGTTGCCCCTTGGCCTCCGGGGAATGAGGGCCGTGTTTGAGGTTGTACTGTCATATTTCAACATACTGAAATACCATGTTGAAGGCATAGACCGTAATCTGCCACGCTGGTCCAATGCGGGTTGGCAGATTTTGGATCATGTTAGTCTGAGGCCTCCGCTTTGACCTGTCCGCCAAGGGTGACCCTCCCAGGAGCATAGACTCCAGACGGCATAGCTCAAAGCTTCATTGCCCTACTCAAACCCCTTTACCACGTCAAGGTCTGATCCACAAAGGGGGTATGTATATATATATATATATATATATATATATATATATATATATATATATATATATATATATATATATATATATATATATATATATATATATATATATATATGTATGTATAATTCTAATTCATTCCAGGTGTCGATCCGTTGATCCTGTGAAGAGTCACAGCGTTTCGCAAAATCGCATTTGGCATTTTCAAGTGTTGTCCGCTTCGGCTGAAGAGTCCAACTGACCTCGATATATATACCTATATATATTATATTTTTATTGGCCCTGGTGGACCACGCAAAGTACAATTAGAGGCGTTTGTTGTCGTTAGCCTTCCTTTGCGCCCATACTAATTTCATTCTTTCGCTATGAGCTTTTTTCCTTTCGTCAGACCAAGTTGTTCCAGTCTTCCTACATTTTTCCCTCTGGCCAACCTCCCAAATGTTAACCTTGTGTCTGAAACAGGCTCTATCCTGAATTTCATATTGTGTAATATTTGCTGATCTTAGATCCTCTTTAATTCCAGCAATCCATTTAATTATTTCTACTTTAGCTCTACTCCTATTTTCATAAAATTCTACTGTTTGTCATCAGCCCGTGTCAATCTACTGCAGGATGAAGGCCTCTCTTCAGCATGCTTCCAACTTTTACGGTTCTGGGCTTTCCTCGCCTACTCGGGCCCTATATACTTAACGATGCCATCAGTCCATATTACAAATTTTCTTATTCATTCTATTGCTATATAAGCCATCAATTTTAATTCCTCCGGCTATTCTGGTTATTCTGGAGTTTCCATTCAAAAATGTTTCTAATTTTTTGTTCAGAATCCGTTTTTCACGTCCGTAACAACAGATTAATGTCACTACTGTCTTATATAACCTTAATTTGGTATTTCTGGATATGAGTTTCAATCTTATTGGGTGGTTCAAGGCTCCTGCACATCTGTTAGCTTTGATCAATTTTAGGTTATCTCCTTCCCTCTTTAACACTTGTTTGTTATTTACCCCTCACCCCAAAATAGAAAAATTCTTGCATGCTTTCAAAAGTTATTCTTCTCAGTGCTGTATTATCACTTCCTAATGTCAAAATCACCCAAGAAAATATCAGAGTTGAGCTGGAAAGTTCCTCGCCCAGCGTATCTTCCCTTTGTTGCACTGCCAGACTATGATCTTTTCAGATATTTGAAGCATTTTCTTCGTGTTTACCTTTACTGGAAATTGTCACTCAGTTTCATAACGAAAAACGTTTTTACGGACCACCAAGTGACTAAAGGAGCTCAAAGTCACCTGAAGACACACCAGATTGCCCCCTTCAATGGGGAAGTTATAAGGGTTGCCAGATTGAACGCTGCGCCACTGTTCTCATTACTTTATGCACTCACCTCGTAAGTCGTCAATTTATGGGTTAAGTGTGAATAGCTTAAAGTCAGACTGCTATAGACATATATTTGAGTCATTCATTCGTTAATAAAAACCTGTTATTGTTAATCATCACCTGTACGATGATCAGCTGTGGACGGTGTGACGAGAACCGTCAGGAGTAACGGGCGTGTTTTAGGATCGGATTCGAAAATGACAACCGTTATTTGTGTACCTGGTAACTCGTTGCATATTATTTTTGTCTCCTTTTGTTAACGGTCGCGTTTACGATGCGTTTTTTTACCTTGCCGGTCTCGAGCTCTTAACTTCGCTACGCGTCCTTTCAACTTTCCACGCGAAAGAAATACGGGCGAAGTTGCGAGTTTGATTTGTTACGAGGCTGCTTTGAAACGATCTCAGCTTATTAAGAAGTATTTTATCATGTGCTGCAGCTCATTTACGTTTGCCGAGATAAGAAATAAAATAGTCAAAAAGCAGAACCAATTTTTAATTTTTACAATTTTTTTATGATGCTGCTATAGTCTGGTTCAAGATGTTTTGTATTCAATAAATTTCAATAAAAATATTCCTAGTTTCTTCAAAGGCTCCAGAGTTGGAGTCGACTTCTGAATAATTTTGGAAAAAATAAAATATTGTTAAATTATTATTATATATATATATATATATATATATATATATATATATATATATATATATATATATATATATATATATATATATGACTAAAACATTGTTTATTAGTTTGTGTATTTTGAATTTATTAGTACAATAAAAATAAGTAAATTTATTTATTAATACAATAACAATTATAACTTATATTTAATTATACATTTAATTTGGTTTCACTCTCACTGTCACTTTGATCTACATTAATAATAAAATCTTCTATTTTAATAACATTGTTAATCGAATTTATCCAACTTTCTTTGAGAATACTATCTACAACCTTCCTAATTAATGTTGCAGCACTTGCACTTAAAGTTGGATAAATGTTTTCTGCTTTAACATTGGATTTTACCTGATGCCACGTATGCTCAATTGGATTAAAAATACTCAATTGGATAAAAATTTCTAGATCACATTTTTTATTTATATTTTCGAAGTATATATCGTTTTTTAACATCTAATTCTTTAGAATTTAGAATTTCCACTTTAGTGTTATTTGCATTAGGGACTTTATTTTTTTTAGTGGTTATGATTGACAACTAGCATTGTCCATTACAATTAAGCTTTCCTTAGGCAAAAGGCTATTTACAAACCAATCTTCAAAAAGTTCTTCTGTGATGTCGTCATAGTAGTCCAAAGATGAATATTTAATATTTTTGGAGGACAACCGTAAATAATTTCGAACCCACCATGTAAAATTGTAATTATTTTTCCCTTGTTTGTTGGGGGCTTTGGTTTGGTATTTTCTTGATGTATCTACCTTTTGCTGGCGACTTATGTGTATCGACCCATGTTTCATCAACGTAGATAAAGGGACGATTTTCTAATCTGTATTTTTTTATAGTTTTCGTCGCAATCGATGTGATTCCATTAATATTTGTCTTTTATTAATGGTTCGATATGCAAAACCCATTAGAAATAATATTCTCCGGAGGCTAGTTCTGCTGCAAAGAATATTGGTTTCATCTTTCCTTAGTCGCTGTTGCAATGCAGGCACAGTTTGCTCTTCATACATAGCATAAATTTTGCTACGAAATTTTTGGCTTTAATTGGCTTTGTCACAATATCTTTAACTGTAGACAACGACATTTTCGTTAATGAATACGTTTCTGTCGCCGTTGCATTTACATTAAGCCCCCTATTCGGTAAAGAAACATCAACATTTTAAACAATTTGCTTATCATCGGACGATTAATGTTTTCTTTTAAAATTAGCGCTACCTGAGGCACAATGATCATTATCTTGCCAAGAACGCTACATTTTTAGCACATTTGGAATAATAAAAATAAGATCGAAATTATGGAACTGCACTGTTAAACTTCTAAACCAGATATAACATTAATTTTATATTTTTACCTGTTATTTTATTAGGTCCGTTCGTGTTTAGGTTTTTTGCAACTTTGCCGGGTTTCGTTACGACAGGGGTTGTTAACAGTTTATTGCAGCCAGTTTAAACCACTCGCTGACTCTGCCACGGAATAAACAATCCTCACTATACACCAAACTCTTTTTACCAAAGTTTAAAACAAAACTTAATATTCGTTCTTTGTTTTCATTTTTAGACCGATGGCATAAACACACTGATACTTTTAACGCGATAACTTGACTTCTAATGTTGCGAATGTCACGAAATTTTAACCCCGCCAAACGGTGGCGCCTTTAGAAATTGGAATTTTTTAAAAATTTTGTTTTCCGTGAGACGCACCTTGTAATCATTTTTCTGCGGTTTTCATGTTAATGTTATTCTGAATAGTTCTAAAAAATTATGAGTATGTCTAATGTTTCGACACTGTATGTGATATGGTTAAACCAGTGATTCTTGAGAAGTTACAAAGATTCTTGAGAAGTTTCCTAAGGCGTAAATCATTTTTTTGAAATATAGGCAACCCGATATATTATGGGCCATCTGATGCCGGCGTTGTTTGTACGTCGCCTTTTCGCCGAATTTCGGATCAGAATCGTTCTACCTGACGCGAACGGTGTTTAGCTACCCAGTTCGTAGAAGGTCGTCATCGTGTGTATAACCCAGGTCAAAAAAAACCTTACCGAACATTTTTTTCGAAGCCCTTGATTGGATCATGTCTGGAATTGATTCAGAGATGTTTTTTTCGTTATTTTATATGCCATTGTTAATAAGTAATGAACGAAACTATTTCTGTTGATATATGGGACACGTTTGAAAAATAAATTTTATTAAAAAAAATTATATATATAAATTATATATATATATATATATATATATATATATATATATATATATATATATATATATATGTATATATATATATATATATATATATATATATATATATATATATGTATATTTGTATATATGTAAGTATGTATGTATAGCAGTATCTACTTCAGGATTGCCTTGGTCCATCTGTCAATCCATGGCCTCGCTATATGGCCTGCCCATCTCCATTTCAATTGCTTTACTCTTCCAATGATGTCACAGACTTTCGTTTGTTCCCTGATCCATGCGCAGGACTTTCTGTCTCGTCTTGTAATACCAAGCATAGATCTTTCCATTCCCCTCTGTGCTACCCGAAGTTTTCGATGTGAGTGTCCAGGTTTCACTTCCGTATGTCATAACGGGTAGAACGCACTGATCGAATACTTTTCTTTTCAGGCTAAGTGGAAGTCTGCTCTTAAACACAATGTTGGGCCTGCCAGCCACATTTAACACGCGTTCCACCTCCCGGGCGGTATTCCCCTCCATTGAAATCCTCTGCCCAAGATATATAAAGCTATCCACAATCTCCAAATCCCTTCCTAAAACTGAAATTCTTCTGTCCTGAGCGAAGTTATTGAACATAACCTGACTCTTTTTCAGGTTTACTTTCAAGCCAAAAGGTTCGCCAGCCCATTGCAGTTCTTGTATGCGTCTTTGCAGCTCTTCTGGGTCTTGTGGAATGAGAACGATATCATCTGCAAATCTAAGATGGTTTAAGTTGGCCCCATTAATCTTTACTTACACCTTCGAGTTTACGGAATACTTCTTCAAGGCCAGCCGAGAAAAGAATAGGCGATATTGCATCACCCTGCCGTACACCTCGTTCTATATTAATTCCCACTTTAAGATCATCAAGGTGAATTGTGGCTGTAGCTCCATCATATATCGATCCTAATAGGTTTACATATGCTCTATCTAGTCAAATGCATTTTCGTAGTCGATAAAAGTCAAGCAAAAGTGGCACGATGTATTCGTTATGCCTTTCTATGGCCTGTTGTACAACCTGGATGTGATCCATTGAACTGAATCCTGCTTGTTCTCGTGGTTGTGCGTCATTCAGTTTTTAAATATTCTTTTAGAAATTATCTTAGTGAAAACTTTGTACATTACTGATAGGAGGCTTATTGGGCGGTAGTTCTTTAAATCTTCTTGTGGTCCCTTTTTATGTAAAAGGATCACTTCTGCATTTTTCCGTTACTTTTTTTCCAAGTACTTTTTGTTCTTTGTGGCATTTTGAGTATAATTTTGCCGGTGTTTTATATATATATCTTTATACATATTCTTTATTATTTCTCTCGTTCTTCTATCTATTTTTCGTTGTTCCAGTTGTTTCCAAATATCAAGGACAGTCATGTCAACATAAAAAACAAATGGGTGTGCCGTAAATCACTTTTGCGCATAACAGTATAATATTCCCTTTTCTCTTTAAATGCATAAAACTGAACACTATAAATAACTAGGAGCAATTATTACGCAATATTTATGCCTTTCTTGGCACGTCGGTCGAAACCTTTCGCCGCCATTATCATGCAAATATCCATTTAATCAAATTCGTTTTGAGGAAAATTTCATGGACCTGTACCCCGCTCACATCCTGTATACTAATTAGGCTACGTCTAGTCGTCTATTACCGTTAACGCATTCGATGTGCATGTTGCAGCCGCCAGTCTATAGCTTCTATTTATGAAAAGTTCTGTGGGAAATTTGATAACAACCTGAAAAAAGGCCAGTGTGAAAAATAATATATTGATCTGATAATAGAAGGGAAGGGATTGTAACGGATACGAGCCAAATGTTATATTGAATGGTTTATCCTTATTAAATTTATATTGTACATCTAGTCATTGAAAAAATGAATTTCCCTTCTATTATCATTTATTATATTAGATCGATGTATGTACCTTTTAGGTTGTAATTACTTTTCTTACTGTTGGTTTAATGTAGTTCTTATTTGAAAAACGCACTGTAATTGTAATTGTCGAAACAATTGTAATATATACAAGTTAGTGGACATTTAGACATAAATCTTAAAGTAATTTATAATGGATTTTCATCAAGTTAAAGTTGAAACCGTCAGTTATATAAATCTTAGTTTGTTTATTTAAATAAAGAATAAATAACCTTTCGCATTATTCGAAATATTTGGGCCTTCAAGGAGTATGCCTTCAGTGACGCCGGTAACCAAACCGGGTAGGGCTTGATGGCTCACTTATTATCCTTGTAGGTTTTTTTAGGGATTTTTTCTTTAAAACATTTTTATCTGCCAGATAATAGCTTCATTCTTAAGAAATCAAATATTTTGGAGATTTGAATACCCTTGTTATATCCTCAATTTAATTTTCGCTTGCTGCGTTTTGTCCACTGCAGTGGTCAGCGTGGTTTCCGTAAATAAATGTCTAAAATTTGTTTTCTTGCTTAGTATTTTATATCTTAACAGTGAGCTATTCATTCCAAAGACTTAATTTTCCTTCAGTATTTTTTCTCTCCCATTTTGACCTATTGTTGTTCCTAACTAAATAAACGTCGACACTGTTTTAAAATTATTACTTGTTATTAGGTGGATGTTCCTATTCTGAATTTCCCTGTATGTATATATATTTGAATATATAAATATATATATATATATATATATATATATATATATATATATATATATATATATATATATATATATATATATATATATATATATATATATATATATATATATATATATATATATATATATATATATATATATATATATATATATATATATATATATATACCGTGTGTCCCAGCCAAATGGAATAAATTCGTTAATAAATAAATGGGGGCGTGTTCGAAAAAACGCTCGAACACGTCGATTGGTATTTTTAGATGCACATTTTGTTCAACAAAATTTTATTTATACAGGGTGTGTCATGTAACAGTGGTCAATACCAAGTTTCTTATTTTAAATACAACACCCTGTATATTATTTAATTTTTGGATTCTTCAGGAAATTCCAGACATATTTCGTGTAAAATATCCTAGACTTATCTTCAACTGTTTCGGAAATATTAAGTGTTTTCAGATTTATTGCAAAAATTAACTGATTTTTTTTAAAAATTATTTGATTGCAGAAATTCGCTACAACACACTATAGAAAGATGGTATTGGCCTCTGTTACATGACACACCCTGTATAAAAGGTTTTCGTTGGAAAAAATGCGCAACTACGCTTTTTTTTAACACTGTAAAAAAAATTGTGGAAATTTCAAGACTACTTAGTTTTTGTATAAATTTTTTATTTAAAACATTTAATGTAACAAATGTTCGAATTGTGAACCCTGGACGTCCTGGCAACACCCCAACCTCAAGTAAAGCTGATTCCTGACATTATTTAATGTTTGTGGCGTAATTGACCTAATGCTGTCGGTAATGCGTCCTCTTAAATCATTCAGATCTTGTGGCTTGGTTTTGTATACGACGCTTTTGAGATATCCCCATAAAAAAAATCCAACGGAGTGAGGCCCGGGGACCTTGGTGGCCATTCTAGTGGCCCTCTCCCCCCAATCCATCGATTTGGAAACACATTATCGAGGTACTGCCACACCTTAACTTGATAATGGGGGGGTGCTCCATCTTGTTGGAACCAAATTGTGTCGGCTAGCAATTGAGGATTTCTTCTATTAGGGTACAAATTTATAAGATTTGGAATGAGCTGATTTTAGAGAAAATTTAAGTAATTTACCCCATTTAAATTTTGATCGAAAAATATTGGATCAATTATTTGATCTCCTATAATACCTGCCCAGACATTAATCTTTTCAGGTCTTTGGGTGTGAATTTCCCGCATCCAGTGAGGATTTTCTCTCGACTAATAACGACAGTTCTGGCGATTGACATGCCCATGAAGAGTAAAAGTAGATTCATCAGAAAATAAAACGTTTTCCACTCTCAGAAGGTTGTTGTCTATTCTGTGCATCCTTTGTTCGCAAAACTCCATTCTCCTGTCGAAGTCGTCTTCACTAAGCTCTTGAGTAGGCTGTAGCTTATACGGATGCATGTTATTCTCTTTCAATATTCTGGCAACCGAAGAGCGACCAACATTGTTTTCCAAGGCAACTTGTCGAGTTGAGGTATGCGGATTGTCTTGGAATGCAAGCATTACATCCAATTTTTTGTTATCAGTCAACTACACTGCTTCCTTCTTAATTTGTCTCACGTGTCCCAGTTCTCTAAATTGTTTTTCAACTTTACATACTGTACCTTAGGATATGGGTGGTAAGTCAGGATATTTTTCCCTAAAGAGACGAATAACTTCGGCTTGAGTTCGTGTCCTATCTCCATAACCTATCATCATTAAGATAGTTATTTTATGACTCTCTGATAAATACACCATGTTTAAATCAAATGAATCACACACGTCAAAGAAAACTAATTTAAAAGGCACTAATTTAAAAGGACGTTTCATACAACAAATACCTACCTTTGAAAACCTGATTTTTTATCTTTGCCTATTTGCTGATAATGTTCGAAGAATTAATTAATATTTTCGAAACAGTTCAAGATAAGTCTAAGATATTTTACATGAAATATCTCTAGAATTTCCTGAAGAATTCAAAATTTAAATAATATACAGGGTGTTGTATTTAAAATAAGAAAGTTGGTATTGGCCACTGTTACATGACACACCCTGTATAAAAAAATTTTGTTGAGAAAAATGCTCATCTAAAAATACCAATACCAAGAAGAAAAAATAAAAATACCAAGAAGAATCAATCGACGTGTTCGAGCGTTTTTTCGAACACGCCCCCATTTATTTATTAACGAATTTATTCCATTTGGCTGGGACACACGGTATATATATATATATATATATATATATATATATATATATATATATATATATATATATATATATATATATATATATATATATATATATATATATATATATGTATATATGTATATAGGTATATATGTATATATGTATATATATATATATATATGCCTATATGTATATATGTATATATTTTAGCCTTATATTATTCTAAACTACAGTTAAGAAGTAAAATCTGCACACAAGATATCTGGTATTTAAACAAGTGTTACCAATTAGAAGTTAAAGTAATACATAGTGAATTAACCTATATTCTAAACAACATCGAGTTTAATATTTTGAAGACAGCAAATATTAGAGAGTTAAGTTTATCTGATAATAATGGATCTAATAACAACATCTAAAATGTAATTTTCGGTGAAGTTTTTATTTTTATTTGGTTTTCTGAGATAACTTCTCCAACAACTCCGCGTCCACCCATCGGAAATGGACTTGGAATTCGATTTGGAGAATGTTTGGTGTTGGTGGTTGCGCCCGCAGGTCGACGAACCCTCCGCCGCTCTCCGTCGTCGAATTCATAAATTTCACCGAGTCGGAAAATCGATAGCGCCCAGTCGATGTTGAAAACGGGTCAGCGGGAGCAGTCGGGAATTGTTTTGCTCGTAGGGATAGGGGTTTGGATGTTTCGCTCGATTTTTCTGGCACTGATTCGATCGCGCGGGGGATAGTTCACATTAACATAGAGGAAAACATATTGACTTGATTCAAGAAGGGATTGAAGGGGAGAAGTGATGATGACACTGAAATTATGAAGGAATTTAACTTATCTGGGAAACAACACGAAGGCTAACATAACTAGTTATTGACTACAGGCTGTCTCAAGATCTAAACTTAAATAAAGGAACATGAAAGTTAAGATCTATAAAGCACTCATTGAGCCAGTAGTCACTTATGGCTGCGAAACTTGAACACTCACAAATAAAACAGGAAGGGATACTGGCAGTATCTGAGACGAACACTCCAAAGAATGTTTGGGGCTGACAGTGTAAATTGGAGGTAATGACAATGTAATTTGGAGGATCAGATATAATTTCGAGCTCAAGCAGTTGTACAAAGATCTAGAGATAGCAGATTGTTAGATTGTTAGGGCTCAGCGACTCACATCGGCGGGCTCTCAAGCATAATGTAAATATGCTTATGTAATAATGCAATTCGCTTACAATTATAAGCCATCCGACGAGAAGTCAGCGAAAGTGTGGGTTGTTTGATTGTGAAAAGGGACTCCCTATTCTTGACGAGAGAGCATATGTCGGTACTCTGATGCGTCTAACCACCAACAGACGAAACATGTGTCCTCCAATGTGAGGGATGGGGGCTTCCTCCCAGTCAAGCAACTAACGAATATTCATTTTGCCGGAGACGCAGGTTGTTGAGCGTTCCACATGAGATTGTGGAACCCAATGGTTGGGGGTGTATAATTCCTGACTTCTGTTGTCTCATTGGACACAATTCAAAGAAATCAAGAAACTGCATATATATATATATATATATATATATATATATATATATATATATATATATATATATATATATATATATATATATATGTATATACAGGGTATGAGGTTAACATACGGAAAAAATTAAAGGGGTTATTCATTCACTTATTCTAAGAATATTTTGTTGTATGATGATTTTTGAAAGGGTTTTTCAAAAAACCCCTTTGTTTCGAAGATACAGGGTAAACAAAATTTTCGAGATTAACATTTTATTATCAAAAAGTACATGTAAAGTTGCTCCATCTACAATAAATGTTCGAAATGACTTCCTCCAGCCTTGATACAAGCATTCAATCTTCTCGTAATTGACTGCCGAACTCTTTCAAACACACCAGGGTCATTTCTAATTGAGTTACACCCAGCAATTATCCGATTTCGCAAATCATCCAAATTCTTCAATGGAGTAGCGTAAACTAATGAGTCAGGGATCGAGTCGAGGGATCGAGTAGGCCATGCGTGTGGCCTACATCTTCTAGAAACTCAGGCAGCTTTGCTTTCAAAAAGTTGCGATACACCTCGCCAGTAAGTCTTTGTGATAGAAATACCGGTCCAATTAGATAGTCACCTACAATTCCAACCTAAACATTCAACGAGAACTGATGTTGAAAAATATCTTCGCATACCTCATGCGGATTTTCATCTGCCCACACATGGTTATTATGAAAATTCCTTATTGCGTTTCTTGCGAAAGTGGCTTCATCGGTGAAAAGAATTTGTGTCAGGAATAGAGGGATGCGAAGTAAAGTTTGCAATATCCATTGACATAATGCAATACGTGGTGGAAAATCAACAGGTAGTAGTGCCTGAACGCGTTGAATGTGGTATCAATACAACAAATCGTCCTTTTTTTTCCAAACTGTCCAGTGACTCACATTCAAAGTATTTACATTTTTTCGCGTAGAACTACCAGCCTGTTCCGCTATCATGTCCAGCACATTCTGTTCCAATTGTACCGTTCTTTTAGTCAGTGATATTCCTGACCTTTCAGTTCGTTTCAATGTGCCTGTCTCACGAAGACGTCGATGAATGTTTTCGAAGATTTTTCGATCGGGGACATTACGGACTGGAAATCGTTCACTGTGCAATCGCCTAGCTTGTAATGCATTGCCATGACAAGTCCATACATAAAGTGCATGTCAGTCATCTCGGCGTTTGTATACATTATGATAGAGGACTTCACTCACTATTTAAGACACGTCAAACAGCCAAACGTCACTCAATCTATGTAAACAAATGCGACCGATAAAATCCACTTACTAGATAAAACAGCCGTTCCAAGTGATCGAGATCGAAAAAAAAACATTTTTTGTACTTGATAAACTCATTGACGTACACCTCACTTTTATTTACATTAATGATTTCAACAAATATCGAATATGGTTGTCGCAAATTTTGTTCGTCCTGTATCTTCGAAACAAAGGGGTTTCTCAAAAATCATCATAGGACAAAATATTCTTAGAATATACGTTTCGTTTCTGAATTTCAATATCAATTATGAATGTTAGGCTTAGTAAACTTCACGGTTCATGATTTTTACACGCTTCGTTAGGTAGGGTTTTTCATATAAATAGTACATAGTTTAGTTTTAGAATTAGATTAAATCATCTCCTGATGATGCTAACATGGTTAGCCAAACGTGCGTCGAGAAGTTCAAAAAAGTGTTTTGGTGTTTAGTGGTAAATCTTTTCAAGTTTAGTGTTTCACACCAAAGGTTCCAATAGAAGAATTGACCCGCTTATTCAGTATTCAGTCATAAATCAGCTTTTGAGAGGGTGCTGAAGGATCGTGCGGTGTTTTCGAATTGATCTTCCTAATGATCTCAGAATAAACTTTTAATTTTTATATAAATATTTTTTTACCATTGTTAGATTAAATTTAAATTATTTTTGTTATATTAATTTATTTGTATTTTAAATTGTCTTTTGTCAGTGGCCTGTTGAACAGTAATGCATAATTTATTTATTATTATTATTTATTATCTCATTTGAGGTCTTTCTATCTATATTTTGTGTTTCCACGGTCTTCGCCGACTGTAGCTGTTCTAATATCAATATTATCGTCCTTAATTATGTACAGTTATTTTTCTTTTATCGATCGAAGGTTATTGTCAGGTCTGTAAGTATGATACCGGAATTTGCCCATTGATGGCCCTAGCTGTCAATATAGTTACCGCCAAACTGCGTCATTGGCGCTATTTCCTTGTTAACATCTCACAAAGATTTTTAACTCACAAGGTGTTTTAACATTTTTTGTTAAATTCACTCCTCCCAATATTATTCAAGTGTTTATATCTTCATCGATAAAATAACCTTAACCTTGAATAACTTTGGAAGGAGTGAATATAAGGAAAAATGTTTCGATACCTTTTTTGTAGCACATTCAATTTCCTGTAAGAATATGTATTGTATTTTTTCAAATATTGATTCGTTCATAGTTCCAAAATTTCAAATTTGAAAAGTAAAATTGTAAAAACAGATCAATGTTCAAGGCACGATTATACGGAAACGGCTTGTTTGACGTAAATTTATATATATTCGCATTTGGCTAACTCACGATCCTTGGTTCCGTCCGATTACTAGTTATTTGCATCGATGGGATACGCACTTGCTGAGCAGCAGTTTACTTCTTACGAAAATGAACTGGTTTCCCTCAAAAGAGCAACAGTTTTTTTTTGGCGTGGTGTCCACAAATTGTCAGTCAGGTGGGAAAAATGTATAGCTAGCAATGGGCAATGCTTTAAATAAAATATATTTTATAATTTTCATATAATAAACGTGCTTATTGTATAAAAATTTTTCTATACAAAAATTCCGGTCTCATTTTTAGATATCTGGTATGTTAGAGAAACTAATTCATATCACATCATCGTATATTTGTGCTACACTTCCTATTTCCCAAGTCCGATAAACAAGAATATTTTGTCATTTTATTGGGACACGATCGTTTGAAACTGGGGCGCGCGTTCTTCTAATTCTATTTTAAAGAAAAACGGGTCACATGAGCGGAGTTCTAATAAATCATTTCCAGAAATAAAATGAACATTTTAAACGTAAACGTTTCCAAAAACTGCGATATCTCAGTACCACCTGATCTTGCATTCAAATACTTTTATTTATTTGTTGCTTAATATGTCTGGCGAGCTTAGTTCAGGGCAGTTCGGCGGATTTTCAACTTAATGAATCAGGTCTTTTGGTCTAAATTTTTTTTTAAATGGTCTTTTTATAGTGGCCGTCTTTATAGTGTCTTTATGGTTGGTATTAGATTTCTTTCCGTGGATATTCTACGTAGAACTTCTTTATTTGTAACTTCTCTACCAAAATTATTGGTAATATTCTTCTGAATAGCCACATTTCAAAGATGCAAGAGTGGTCATTTAGTAGATATTGTCTTTTCGTAATTCGCATTTCGCAAACTCTTGTGTTTTATTCAAGTTAAAAAACCCTTTGTAATGGCAAAACAAATGATACATAGAGCTGGCTACTCGACTACCCCATAAGTCCAAAGTCGATAACTTTCTGGACATAATTGAAACTTTCTTGGGATGTGGTACCGTCTGCACCATAGTCGTATTTAGAAAAAAAATTGAAATGTATATTTGCCTGTTTGGAATCTTAAACATTAAAATTTAGTATTGAAATTAGCCGTAGTGGTCGCCTGACAATCTTGATTTGAGCAAGGAGTTGAAAAGTTTTATGGTGGAAGTGATAAAAAATTGCGGTTTGTCTGATGGACAATTCAATAAACTTCGGAATCGTCATTATTGTAGTAATAGTGCTTTTAACCTGTATGTTCAGTTTGAAATGTAGGGGATGATAACGACATAATCTAAAAGATGTCGACCGTTGGATACGGTGCATCGTCGGGGAGCGGAGACAGCGGCGTCGGCCGGCGATCCAGCGCAGTGGCGGCGGCGCCGCTCGAACAGGTGCCCGACGTTCGCGAGGTCATCGCACTGGGGAATTCCCGGTATTCCGCGGACCAGCGTACGACTCTTGCGGGACAACATTACGAATACGCGGCCGTGAGACAATTTTTGACGAAAGTGACGGAGGAATGTACACGCTCGAACTCTGCACAGCCCAGGAACCTCACATTGTTCTTTTGTATCAAAAAAAAAAAACAAAAGCGTTAAACGTCGCCTTTTTGTTTTCAAATTATACCAATTTTAAATAAACAAACTAAGATTTATATGTAACTTCTAACTACATTTAAAATCTGTATATATTACAATTGGTTCCACACATACTGCGTTTTTCAAATACGAACTATATTAAACTAACAGTAAGAAAAGTATTAGGTCGAGTTATCAATAACTTTATGATGAACTATTTTATAGGACATTTATTTTGCTTTCATTAAATAGCAAAATTGTATTTATTAAAAGGTGTACAAATAAATTTTCGCCGTTTGACAAAAGATGGCCTCACTAGAAGGTTATGTTACAATCGTCACATGTAAAACGTAATATGGTAAGTTTGGTCATCTGGTAACAACATAACCTTAAAGTATTACTGATTCCGTCTCAGCATCACAATTTTTTTCCTGCGAACTTTTCATTTACTTTTTTAATTTGAAGAAATCTACAGCTGATGAACAGATGCTCCTTTAAGTGGGAGAAGCTGTCGTGAGTAGTTTGAAAAGTTTAAAAACTGTGAGTTTGGCGTGGAAGACAAAGAACAGTGCAAGGCCGGATAGCAATGGAAGGCCGGAAGTGTATGAAGGCACGGAATTGTAAGTATTATTGGAGGAAGATTGGTCTCAAATGCAAAAAGAACTTGCACTTGCACAACAAGCAATTTCAATTGCCAGGCACTTTTTTTTTACATCGTATAGTCACTGGTGATGAAAACTGGATCCACTACGATAACCAAAAGAAGAGAAAATCATGGGGACTACTTGGTCATGCTTCAATATCAACAGTCAAACCGAATATTCTTGGAAAAATCATCAGCTTGGTATCGTGTTTTGAGTTGCTGAAATCGAGCGAAACCATTACTGGAGCTCTCTACCGAACACAATTAATGAGATTGCGCCGAGCACTCAAGGAAAAACGTGCCCATTACTACTCCAGACACGACAACATTATTCTCCTACATGATAATGCTCGTCCACATGTTGCGGCGTCGGTCAAAACCTATTTGGAAACATTTAATTGGAAAGTCCTACCCCACCCGCGAGTTCACCAGACACATGGTCTGTCTGAGCAGCGCTTTACATCATATGAAGGTACCAAAAATTGGGTCGATTTGTGGATAACCTCGAAAGATAAAGAGTTTTTCTGACGTGGTATCCGATGGATGGTGGCCAGTGATGGACATTGCTTTGAATAAAACGTAATCCGCACCGTTCTTTCACAATAAATTCCTATTTTTTTATGGAAAACAGCGGAAACTTATTTATACACCTTTTATATATTCACCTGTATTATGTATGACTTTCTCCCGTCTTCCTGGCAGCTTATCAATTTTTGCCTTGTATAATGCGATTGGTTTAGCCTGGAAGACATTTTCGATAGTCTGACTGTCTTAGAAATGCCTTTCCGTTCAAAAAGTTTGGTAATGAACAGAAAATGTGGTAATCTGTCGGGGCAAGGTCTGGAGAGTAAAGTGGTTGGGCTAAAACAAACCATCTAAGCGCAATAATGTTTTGCATTGCCATGTAAAAGGATGAGGTTTTTCCGATTGACGAGTACAACACGCTTTTCATGGAGTTTCTCTTTCACTCTTTGCAGCTGTTGAACGTATGTATCTGTAGTAATCTTCAAATTCAACTCGACACCACACACACAATAAAATATTTTATTCGTGGATGTTTGCTTTCGGATCTAATATGGGTGGTTGATCCTTATCAAGACTAAATTTCAAATTTGAAATTTTGTAACTAATGAACGAATAAATATTTGAAAAAATGCAATACATATTCTTAAAGGAAATTGAAAAAGGGCTACAAAAAATGTATCTTAACATTATTAGTTAAATTCACTACTACCAAAGTTATTCAAGGTATAGTGGGGAAATCCATTTTTTTCAATGCCTAGACGTGCAACAAAATGTAACACGGGTGAACTATTCAAGTCTACCTGGTGATTTTAACAAATTTTTCTTTTATTATTTTGGAGGCTTTCAAAGAGATTTGGTTTTTTATATTTATTTTTATCATAAAACATTTTGATATGATATAACGCCAGGGACATAACGAGATTACAGACTGTTTTGGTAGTTAATGTTAAAGATGGGCGATAGAAAATATTTAACAGGATATGATTGATAAAAATGGCGCCTGATCAAACATATTAATATTTATTAGACATCTTCAAAATGATTACCTGAATGTTATATGATTAAGTTATGTTGTTTGATACGTGATTGTAATAACAAACATTTGTTTATACGAATTCCATTTTGTCCTTTAACTTTTTCTTTTCAATCAGCCGGTGTATCTTTGTATCCCGCTCAAGTCTGTTTTTCATCTGTGTATTTGGCATAAATCCGCTTAGCAACAATAAAAGTTACAGCACCGAAATAAACAATTAACTTTTAGGCATCGATCAAGAAACTTTTAAAATTATTCAGACTCAGTTCAGATCCATTAATAACAGTTAAAACTATTTTTTAGTTTTATCTTATCGTGTATTTCTGTCATGTTAGATGGTCGTAATAGAAGGTTTGATTTGGAGTCATTCTGAAGTGTACTTACCATAATTTTTGAAATATCAATGTATATCATGATTTAACTTTTAATTGAAATCAGGAAATACAGAATGTCACTAAAAAAACATCGAACGGTAAATGATAAAAACTCAAATTCAACTTTACTCGCTCAAACTCAGCTCAAAAATAACTTTCGGTTTTTTATTTACTATTTTGTTTGATTTTTTACAAAGTTTAATGGTATTCACTTTTGAAAAACTTAATCTTTTTCAGCAAAGATTTGAAAGTGCGCTTTAAATGAAGGCTTCCTTATTGGGAACTAAACGAAATAAGTGAAAATTTGAAGAAAGTTCCAATTATTTCTTACAAGTATTTTCAGTTTGTATTTAAATACTTAATCAACACCATGATCAAAAATATTGAGTTCCAATCTAAATTTGCGATTGGCTATAGAAATCTCGTGTGAATCAACTGAATTGTAGTCCCAATCTTTCCCTGTCAACTCTGTAATTATCCTCGAGACCGCCTGCTCATTCAGATTGCGGGCATAAATGTGTCGAGATGTTTTACATACAATACCCCGAAGTTTAAACTCGGTACCAATAATTTCGTGATCACTTATCATCGGGAAATCTCTAACAAGCTCCACAGCTCCAAAATCACTGGTAATTGTGTGAACAATGCATGTTTGTGAGGCACCAGTTTTGTGAGTTTCCCCAATAAAAATCTGTGTGAAACCTACTCCCCTGATAATGTCTTTCAACCTCCTAGACTCACTGCTGTTCTTCACTAAATCAGTATTTATATCACCAAGAAGAAAGATTTTATTTTTTTGAAATATATTGTCATTTAGGTTGTCTTCCAGATAGTTTAAAAAGTCACCTACAGAGGCGTTAGGCGATCTATAGCAGGCCGCAACTAAGAAAAACAGCTTATTTATGTGTATCTTAACTGGTACGACCCAATAACTGGTGAGAACTGGCTCGACAGAAACCACCCAATATTTCAAGCTAGATTTAATATAAATAATAGCACCCCCTGTACGACGAGGTTATCTAGTTATATTAATTTCATCCTCTTCCACATCTCGTGTTACATGTGTTTCAGTGACACACAAGACCCATGGGTTTCTCTCTTCTACAAACTGCCTCAGCTGCAACATGTGAGTCGTCATTCCCTTGTATTAGTATGGAAAATATCTATATTGTTAGTAGAAGCACTGAAGCAATCAAGTGGTTGCTATGCATACTTAGCTCTAGTCTTCATTCTTTCATATTTAATATGTGGTATCTTCAGGACATCATGTGGAAATTTACAATTAGTACATTCCCCTATATTTGAATTACATTCTGAACTTCTATGATGTTTGTTACATAAAGGACAAACAATTTTGTTGACCCCCACTTTGCCTCTTTATGTCCATACCTCCAACACCTGTAACATCGCAGCAATTAATTGCAAAGTCTGTTCTAACAATCCGCAGATGATTATTGATCTGAAGCTAAACTTGCGTCAAGTTATTAATAAAAGCATTCCAAATTGTTATCGACAATTTTACGCAAAGAATTGAAATCTGTGGAAACAGCCGAGCGGGCATTGGGAGATTTGATATTTTTCTAAAATTGTTGGTTTTATTTAAAATGGAAATCTCGAATTACCTATTGATACGCCCTCTATTTGAATGATCCAATTTATCGACGACTAAAACGTAAATAAGAAAAAGGTCCTTTATGGTCGTCTCCTACGCCACTGGCTTATTCGAGTTTGTGTATTAGCGTAAAAAGAACGGGAGAGGTTGTTGACTGTTCTATGTTGTTGTGATTCTGTCTGAGACCCGCATTCCTCCACCGGTTTATACATACACGCACACTCACACACATACACATTAAAAGTCCGAACGGTCGCTGTTGCCAGATCTTTGCCCCGTCCAGCTACCACCCCAGTCCCGACTCGATATACCCACTGAACATTTTCTTACACAAATCTCACCCCCGCCGTTGCCTTACCATATTTTTTAAGCTCCGACTGGGGTATGTTACTAGATATATAAAAAATACCAAAAAACGGGATGATGTGGCAGCGTCGCAAAGGACAAGGACAGACACAAAAGCCATTGCACTTACGTACATGCATCTCTGCTCTGTTATAGTCTGGGTTCAAGAACGCTCTCCAAAAGGCGAATTCTAGCTCGCACAAGCGTAAAAGGAGGCGCACTTTGGACCCCGGCGGACGGACGGATGGATGGCCATTACACCAACCGGAAAAAGGATCTAGAAAATGTCAAAGATTATCTTTTTTTTACTTTATTTATACGGGGCCCCATTGAAAAGGTTACCGCCTTGTTAAAGTAAAGTGGCTTTATAAATAAAACACAACGTATTTATTTCTTCATTCCGTTTCACTGCAATACACTTATTCAACGTTTTCGATACAGTTTTTATACCCAACTTGAGGATTTTCCAAACTTTCTTGAATGAATGTTATGGACATATAACGGCGTCCACGAAGTGGTTTCTGTGAGGAGACAAGAAAATGGACATATGGTGCTATATATGGTGAATATAATGCTTCTGAAACGATATTTGTTTGATTTTTTAGCGAACAATTTTCGAATAATTATTATATTGGTGTTTTATCGCGATGCAAAAACCGGGAATTGTTATAAACTCTGAGTCACGTCCTTGATCTTGGTAATATTTTGTTCCCTGGTTGACGTGGAAGATCGTCTTGAATGACCTTCCTCTTCAGCTGCTTCTCTACCATCACTTAAATCCTTGTATCAATGTAAGTATTTTTTTTAACTACTTTCATCGCTAGACATACCGTTTTTAGGCAAAATTGAATGCAAATCCATTAATAAGGAACCTTCTTAGGTCGGTTGTGAAATTTTGCGATGATAGAGGGAAATAGAGAGAGCATTGAACACTATCAACAATTCAGTCCTTTAATAATAGTTGGAACTGTTTAAAAAAATCCTGAAACTTTTCGAAATGATCGGTGTATGTCTTGTGTGCTCATAGTGGAACTCCCTTTCACAGTGGTGCGCGACCATCCTTCATATGCTCTGGACTTGACTCCGAGTGACTTTTGATTATCCCTGATACTGAAACACGTGATGTAGACATGATTGGCATGATTTCGGACGTCAAGTAGTCTTCGACAACGACTTTAAAGGTTCGATTCTTAAAAACGGATAACAGTAGTGCTGCAAAAGAAAAATACAACCGTTTTTAGTGACTCATTTTCTATTTTCAATAAAATAAATTACCCTTTACCACAGAAAAATCTGCATGTGAACATCTCTGTATACAAGAAAAATGGTATAAAAGTACAAAAGTTTATCTGAATTGGTCAATCGCAACGACCGAATGTTTTAAAATTTATTTCAACACTTATTTACATGAAATATCGCCGTTTTTGAAATAGGTCATTATTTTATTCATTTGAGTTTTATAATGTTTTTGTCTGTTGTATTCAGCAATAGTTTTATTCAAGAATAACAAATAAGTCGGGTATATCAACTGTAATGAAAGAAATTAAATTAACTTTTAATTCAATATTTGTTTCTCTTAAAATGTCGCATTTTCTGAGATAGGTCATTATTTTGTTCATTTAAGATATTTTAATATATTTTTTTCACTGTGTTCAACTGCAGATTTATATAACAATTCTATAAATGTATAAATATGTCATTGTATACCATTATATCATTACGTCATTGTATACCATTGTATACATACCATTGTATATGTCATTATATAATTATAAAGAGAAATGTTTAAAATTAACTTTTTAATTAATTTTTTCTTCCTTCGTGTTAAGAGCAGTTTTATACAAAACATATATATATATATATATATATATATATATATATATATATATATATATATATATATATATATATATATATATATATATATATATATATATTATTATTATTATTATTATTCACGTATGGGCCCTGGTGGACCACGCGAAGTACAATTAGAAGTTGTTCCAGTCTTCCTACATTTTTCTCTCTGGCCAACCTTCCAAACGTCAACCTTGTGTCTGAAACAGCCTCTATCCTGAATTTCACTTTGTGTAATATTTGCTGATCTTAGGTCCTCTTTAATTGCCGCAATCCATTTAATTATTTCTACTTTAGCTTTACTCCTATTTTCATAAAATTCGACTATTTGTCTAGTTAGCCTACTCGGATTCATCCGTTTGATGTGTCCGTAAAACTTAAGTCTTCTTTTTCTCATATCGCTATGTATATCTGTGTATTGTTTGATTTCTTGGTTTTCTCGAAGTCGGTATGTTGTGCTATTTATTTGTTTGGGGCCTAGGATTTTTCTTATGATTTTTCTTTTCTTCTTTTCAATGTCCTCGATGTCCCTCTTTCTATTCAAAATGAGCGTTTCTGCAGCATATAGACATTCTGGCTTAATAACCGTGTTGTAATGTCTCAGTTTTGTGTTTTTAGATAGGCATTTTTTGTTGTAAATATTTTGTGTAAGTCTCAATGCTGTTTCCATTTTTTGACATCTACCCTTATTGGCCGCTTTTTCCAACCCATTTTCCATGATTATTTCACCCAAATATTTGAATTGAGAGACTCGTCTGATGTTACCATATTTTATTTTTAGAAATGGTGTTCTTAGTCTGTTACAGGTCATGTATTGTGTCTTTTCAAAGGATATTTGGAGTCCTACTTTTTCTGCTGTTTCTTTTAGGATTTCAATCTGTTTTTGAGCCGTTAATACATCTTGAGCTAAAATTGCTAGATCATCAGCAAATGCCAGACAATCAATTTTGATGTTGGTTCTCCCCAGTTTAATGGGCTGGTCAATATTCAGTGCCGACTTTTTTTCACGCCACTCCTGTATTACTTTTTCTAGAACACAGTTAAATAAGAGTGGCGAGAGTCCATCCCCTTGTCTCACTCCAGTTTTAATTTCGAAGGGCTTTGAGATCTCACCCATGAATTTAACTTTGCTTTAATAATTGTTAACGTTGTTAGTTAACGTTGCTTTAATAATTGCCAGCGTTTTCAGATCTAGTCCTTGTTCTTTCATGATTCGGAATAAAGATTCGCGGTCAATAGAATCATATGCTTTTTTGAAATCCACAAATGTACAGACGAGATTTTTATTGTACAGTTTTTTATGTCTTAGAATCAACTTCAGATTCAGGATCTGTTCAGGGCAGGATCTGCCCGGTCGAAAACCTGCCTGATATTCACCAATGTTCGGTTCTAACTGTCCCTGTGCTCTGTCTAGTAGACATTGAGATAGAATCTTGTAACAAACTGGGAGAAGAGATATTCCTCTATAGTTGTTTACATCCGTTCTATCTCCTTTCTTATGTAGTGGATGGATTAGAGCATCTTTCCAGTCTTCCGGAATCCGTTCGGTTCGCCAAACTTCTTGTAGAATTTTGGTTATTTCCTTGATTGTACCTGGACCAGCGGATTTCAAAAGTTGAGCAGTGATTCCATCTTCACCAGAAGCTTTGTTATTTTTAAGCCGCTTGATTTGCCTAAGTATTTCCTCTTCATTCGGTGGTAATGAATCGGTTTGTTTGTTTAGGGTTTAGTGTTGGTAATTTGTTTAAGGGCTCAGGACAGTTTAGTATTTGTTCAAAATATTTCGCAAGTTATTTTCAATTGTCTTGGTTATTTAGAGCTAGTTGTCCGTTTTCCTTTTGAAAGCATAGGCTCTGCGGTTGATAGCCTGTTAATTTAGATTTAAATGTTTTGTAAAAGTTTCGGGTGTTATTTTTTTGGAAATCTTTTTTTTTTTTAATATATAATAATATTTTTTAATATTTTTAATATATATATATATATATATATATATATATATATATATATATATATATATATATATATATATATATATATATATATATATATATATATATATATATATATATATAGTTATACCAATTATAAAAAGAAATGTTTAAAATTACCTTTATTTGAATAGTTGTTTTGAATAAAATGTCGCTGATTTTGAAATAGGTCACTATTTTGTTCATTTAATATTTTATAAAACTTTTTCTTCCTTCGTGTTAAGAGCAATTTTATACAAAAACACTTTTATAAATATATAATATGTCAGTTATACCAATTATAAAAAGAAAAGTTTAAAATTAGCTTTATTTGAATAGTTGTTTTTAGTAAAATGTCGCTGATTTTCAAATAGGTCACTACTTTGTTCATTTAATATTTTATGACATATTTGTTCATCGTGTTAGCAACAGTTTTATTCAAGAACACTTTTATAAATATAAGAATGTCAGTTATAACAAGTATAAAGAGAAAATGATACAATTAGCTTTATTTGAATAGTTGTTTTCTGTAAAATATTGCTGTTATTGAAATAGATCACTATTTTGTATCATTTTTGTCCACCGTGTTAACAACATTTTGTTCAAGAACATTTTTATAAATATATAAATGCCAGTTAACTAACTTTATTTGAATAGTTGGTTTTAAAAAAATGTCGCTGTTCTTGAAATAGGTCGCTATTTTGTCCATTTACTTTAATTTTTTTCTGTAAAGTTTTCTTTTTCTGCTATGTATACAATTCTTCATAGTAACAGTAACATTCTATAAAGGATGGATTAGGATATTTTGATGACCATATCATAAAATGTTTCATTTTAATTCACAGTTGAATGTTTTTGATACCTCGTTCTATGAAGTAATTTTTTTTTCAGTTTTCAATTGATTTTTGCTCAAATCGTGAGAATGACAATGCTTTTTTATGGTTTTATGCCCGCGGACTATAAGACGGTCTCGACGTGTTGTTTTGATTCCGAGACCATTTAGGGGGCACAAAAGAAATGTGTTGGACGAATGTGAGAACCGAAACGTTAAAAAGCAGACAGCGCGGATCGCATTTCTTTCCCTCTCTCTCATCCTATTCAATAAAGTGTCTCGTATACCGAGGCACCATCGAAAGTGGCAGATTTGTCGAGTTGGATTTGGTACCGGACAACGATTTGTATGTGTGTGTGTGTATGTAAATGTCGATGAGGTTCCAAGAACAAATTCCTGTTTGCTTGCCGAATGCCGTCCCGGTATTTGTGATACCGTTGCTTGGTCCTGTTACAAAAATATTTTAATAACATACGTACATGGACTACTGTTAACTCAATGACTCATTTGATTACTTCAATGATTCGACCTTGTTTCAGTAAAAACATTCTTAGTATTCTAAATCCGACAGATACCACAATGTAAATCTTGTTAATTGTTAAATAGTATATCCATGTATTTGCTACTGTTAATTTTGTGCACTCTTTCTTATAAAGTCTTAGTCCAAATATAAATTAAACATGGATAAACAGTCCATTAAATTAAGGCGTCCATTGGCATTGTCATTAAATAAGTATGTACGATATTGTATAGATATTTTGGAAAAACATCGAATTCGCCCTATAGTCCTGATTTATCACTTTGTGATTTATTTTTATTCCGGTCATTGATTTTGAATGCCCGATTAAATCATTCTGTTTAAGACGCTTCGCGGTCTGATAAATTAAAGAAAATAGACTAGAATACAAGTGGAATACTGGAAAATAGATCATATGTCTTCACGGAGACGAATATTATGAGTGAGGCTTCAATATCAATTTAACGAAAACAATGGGAACAAAATACATTTCTGTGAAAATTCATACGTCAAAAATCAAGTGATGGAAACTATGATCAAACTTTTAACAGCTGAGAAAATTCTTCCAAATTCCCCTGGGTCTTCCTCTTTATATTTTTGCCATTGGGATTCCCTCCATTATTCCTTTCAAAGCAAAAAAGTGGTTTTTGTGCGATATCTTTAATCATAATGCTTTATCTTTTCAAATTCTATGCATTTCTTCATCTATCACTCTCTGTACTTTAGATTTCTGTTCAGGTCATCTCAGACTATTTTCAGTATATTTTTGATGAAAATTGTGATGTCTTCAAAAGTGTGAACTTTTCTTAATAACTTGTAGAAATGTCATATTTTATTCATCGGCAGTATTTAAGTGACACTAGTTTGTATGCATTTATCGAAAGGCAGCTAAAGAACAAATCATCGACGTTAAATTCTTTGTTAAATACAATAAAAGTGATATTGAAACGTCCTAATTATTCAAAGTTACTTTAGTTATAGATTGGCATCGATTCAGAGAAGGCAAAAGGGATGTAGATAATGATACACGGCCGGACTAATCAATTGAAACAATGATCGAAGAGAATGTCGAAAAATTATTCAGTTATATACATGGAAATGAAACTTAGAATATCCAAGACAGTAATTTATTAAAGTTTAATTCAAAGTTTGTTTCACATCATTTGACTGACGATTTATGAAAATTGGACCGAATTGGGCATTTCAAAACAGAACTGGAGAAACTCTAAGAGAAGAAAACTTATTAAAAACTATTCTAACTGCGGATGGGACGTGGTGTCACTACGAACCAGAAATCAAGGGTCAAAATGCTGAATAACATTGGCCAGATGAAGAAAATCCGAAAAATGTCATTTACAGGAGTCAAAAGTCAAAAACAGTCATTTTCATTTCAAGTGGTCCAATGATGAGTTTCATCTTGGTGAATTGAAGCATTTGATCACATTGGTCGCGCTTAGCAACATTAGCGGAGATAAATTGAACCATTTAAGATTTGCCGATAGCGTAGTTCTATTTCCGAGAGTAAACCAGGAAATGATAAAAAATCTAGCAAAAGCATTTCGAGAAATCAGACTTAACATCAATCTGACCAAAACCAAAAACAAATCAGACTTAACATCAATCTCACCAAAACCAAAACCATGTGCTCTAGAGATACGTAAATAGTCGTCATTAGAACGTCTTGATCAAAATGATAACGCTAGTTTTTGGTAAGCTTTCATATCTTCTTAAGAACACAATAATCCCGTTGCCTTTAAGATCTAAAGTATACGACCAGTGTATATTTACCGTCCCAAGATAACAAGGCGAACAGTTACGAAGCTAGAACTTTTCGTTTGATCTCCCATAACTTTAAGAACATACATTGGACTTAATTCATTCTTACTGTTAGGTTCGTAATTTACTCTTCTCCAAAACGTCTAGCGATGTAAAAACGATCCAAGTGCAAGTTTAAAAGTTATTGTGGGAAATGTGAGAGCGTTCCAAGTTGCCCAACGTGCCCCACTAGTGGGGCTAGTTGAGCATGGGTGTGGGGCTAGTTGAGCGATGGCTAAAATGGATTTGATGACTGTGTAGATTGATCTGAATACAAAGTAATTGTAATCAACAAGCAAATATTTATTTATTGTTATTATTACATGCTCATATTGTTATTATATCTCAGGAAAAATAAAATTAAAATCAAACAAAATTAAATCTTTCCAATTTATGGATTAGTATTACTTTATATTTAAAATTATATATTTAAGAATCATTATAACACACATAAATATTAAATTAATGTAATAACTAATTATTAGATCAAGAATATTGCTAGATGATAAATAATCCCAAATTATTAATCATCTTTGTCTCTATCACAATTAATACAAACGTATCTCTATAAAGCCATCCTGTTAAAATCAAATTGTTTGGCTGCAGCATTTACACTTATTTTTTCATCCTCTACAGCTTTTGCTGTATCACTCAATCGTTGACTAGTTGCTAAACCTTTTGAGGTCTTTCTTTTATATGTACGCATCCTAAAATGGAATAATAATCATTAGTAAACTATGTGTAGAATTATCTCATGCACAAATTAATTGATGGTGTTTAATTTATTAAAGAAAAATTTGATTTTCTACAATGAACATCTATTGAGGCGTTCAATGCGTTGCTCAACTAACCCCAGTTGAGGCAACAAAATAGAAACAAGGATATAAAAAAATCATAAGAGTTAAAAATAAATAACCATCTATAATCGAAAGAACAATCATTAAGTAATCTTGAAATACTTATGTGGCCCTTATTAAGTATTTTTATACGACTATAGTAGAAAAATTATGATGCCCTGTAATATTTTTTTTACGGCGAAAAAAAAATCGTTCTCTTATTTTATCGGAGCACCGGACAGCAATTGACAGTCGCGCTTTTGTTGTAGGTTGCTTAGTTTTCGAGATATTTTGATTGCACAACATGCCCTTATGATCAACTAGCCCTGCTCTACCCTAAAGAAATGAGGGAATTCGTCAGAAAACTAAAGTAGCCAGTGTGAAAAGAACGACACAATTGAAATGGTATCATGCAGATAATGTGATACGAACAACAGATAGTAGATGAAATGTTAAAATCTTCCAATGGAGGTAATGGTTAAGGAAGAGGAATATAGGTCAACTGAAGAGGGCCATGGATGGGAATCGAACAAGATCGTGACGAGTGATATATGTTGGGGGCCTATGCTCAGTATTGGAAAGTAAAAGTCTAAAAGAAGAAAATATTCGTCGTGTTCGCCCTGAATATCAAGAACCATCCAGTGTTGCCAGATTGTTATCATCAATCACTGATATTTTTTACCAAAAAATGTGTTTTGCTTCATCCTCTCTTATTCATTCGATTTGGTTCTCTGCGACCATTTTCTATTCTCTAAGCTGCACTTAACGATGAAATTGTATACTACGATGATCAAAGAATATGATACCATTTTCAATAAGACACAAGGTAAACACCTTGTGTGTCTTGTTTGTTGAAATTTATTTTGTCTGCTTTAAATTAGTCCCCTCTCATTGCAATACAATTATTTCAACGTTTTTTTTCAGTATGCAAAATAGTTTTTATAATCCACTTCTACTATTTCTTTCACAGTGGTTAGCGAACTCTCTTGGTGGTCTTTAGGTTGGAAACGGCGTCCACCAAGTGGTTTCTTCAATCGAGAGAATATCTGGTGAATATGGTGTTTGTGGAGCGGTATTTGTTTTTTTTACGTAATAATTATTGTTGTGTGTGATTGTGCGTTATCTTACTTACTTACTGAATCCCTTTATACTTTTAGGTGTTAGGCGTGTGGAGTTGAGGTTGTCTTCTATAGATATCTCTGCATTTCTTCTTATATTGTGTCATTTTCTTAATTTCATCCCGTATTATGCCCCCTTTTCCAGCCTCTGCTCTTATCCCATCGTTCCATGTTCTTCTTGGCCTTTCTTTACAGTTCTTTCCCTGCACTCGCGCTTCGTACGCTCTCTTTTTCAGTCTGTTTTCCGGCATGCGTCACCCATATCCAAACCACATTAGTTGTCCTGCTATTTTATCATTTATGGGTTCAATCTGCAGCTTTTTTCTAATTATTTGATTTTTGATTCTGCCTCTTTTTGTTTTGTTTGAATTTCATATTTTTCTTTGCTTCCGTTAACGCTTCGGCCACTACAATCGATAATTACAATGGACTTATCTTTATTTTACTCCGATAGTTGTCGTAAATTCCTTCAATTCCGCGTTATATATATTCACACAATTCTTGTTGTCGCTGTACATAGCCTTTATTACTTCTACTGTGTTATCTATTTCTCGTTTCTGTAGCGTTTTCCATATGTCCTGTCTTTTAAATCGTTCAAAAGTTTTTTCTAGGTCTATGAAATATATATGCATGTCTCTGTTCTTTTTTATTAGTTTTTCACTTGTTTGTCTTATCATGAACAGTAGATCTAGCCTGCTCCTTCCCCTCCTAAATTCATATTGTGTTTCCTCCATTGTCATCTCGATTTTGCTCCTCATCCTTTTCTCCTATATTCTGGCCACCTTTCATGGTATGCTGGTCAAGGTTATTCCTTTATAATTATTGCAATCTCTCTTGTCACCCTCTTTATGTATTGGCAATATGATTCCAGAGATCCATTCGTTTGGGACTTTTATCTTTCTCATAATGTCATTCAATAATCCTGTCAGGTTTCTTACTCTTCCCTCTCATATATTTTATCATTTTTGGTGTTATATTGTCTCTACCCGGTGCCTTTCCCACCTTTGATTTCTCTATTGCTTCATATACCTCCTCTTCTTGTATCATATCTGTTTTTTGAATATCGTCTCCAAACTGTGCGTTATCGTGATGCAAAAACCATGAATTGTTTTGCCACAAATTTGTATTTTTTGGCTCTGATACCAAATCGACGATTACTAAGTACAAAATTCTTGATTTTTGTCATTATTTTCTAACGTTTTCTTCATTGGTTGACGTGAGAGGTCTTCCTGAACGAGGTTCATCCGCAGTTGCTTCTCTCTTTCTTTTCAGACTAAATTTGATCCGTTTAACAAAATCGTCGACAAAATTATTATTTATTACAATATTAATCACAAAAGATGTTATAATGTAATATTAATGATATTAAATTTGGGATTCAATGGGGAACATATCGGGCGATTTTGGCGGTCACTTTAAGAATTGTTGGGTCATCTTTAATGTTTTTGTAGAGTTGGAAGCAAGACGTTTTGATCGTTATTTTTATAAAAAATTTTAGTTCAGAAATTATGGCAGCTTTTAAATAAAATTTCTATTTTTGTTTTAATTGCATGATCTTGTGGATTGGTAATTTTCTCATCTTTAGTGAGAGCAAAAAAGCTCGAGCCTGAGTGAGTCTAACTTGAGTATTTGCGATGGCATATATAGGGTTGTCCAATAACTGTCAGAACCTTAAAATTAGGCACAATGATAATTACAAGTGATAGATAATCCGGTAATTTTTGTTTTATCTTGGAGAAAAAATAATGAATGAGAATAATGTGGAATATGGAAAGGAAACGGGAAGGAACTCTTGTGTGAATCATACCATTGACAAGTTTACGAAGCAAAAAGGGTTTTTATAACTTGGGAAATTCCTATAAATTGTAGTATTTAAAATATCTCAAAACCGATGAGAGTCAATGAAGATATATATATATATATATATATATATATATATATATATATATATATATATATATATATTTTTTTTTCATCACCATTCAACACCATTTTGTTTCAACGTGATTTTTTTAATTGCCTGATTTTTGTTCCACACAAGAACACGTTAAAAGTTTATTTCCCGGAGCATTGGTACGTTTTCGTCGATGTTTTAAAGTCGACGAGGAAGCCCACGACCTGCCCGAATTTTCGCAACGATAAAGGGCGAAATTTTCACAGCCCCCGGGGCTCGCTGCGCCACCCTTCGCACGTCGGCGGCTATCTTGATCGCGGCCGGCCATTTCGTGGTTTTTCGCGAGGCGGAGCCACGCTCTGACCAATAGAATTGGCGGGCCTGCTACGATAAATTCGCGAGCCGAACTGTCGTCTCACGCCGAACGAAGACGTCGATGTTGCCATATCTTACAGAAAATCAGTAAACATAACGATTTTGTAAGTGGTCCAATAAATATATACACACACACACACACAAATAGATATATATATATATATATATATATATATATATATATATATATATATATATATATATATATATATATAAATAAATATAAACGATGATATTATTAGGATATACGAAGGAAGAAGACAAGCAGCAATGGGGGATGGGGATGTCAAAATGACGAAATAAATTCATTATTAGGGGAGCCAGGAGTAAGCAATGTCATAAACTCTAAAATTATTACAATGAGTAGGTTGGAGAAAATGAGTGGAGGAAGACAGGTAAACGATGTTGTTTGGTTGGAGGGGAAGGGGGTTAGACATCCTAGAAGGTAACGGGAAGAGATGCTTGAGAGACATCAGTGGAAAAAAAAAGTTGTGAGCCATTATGGCCTGAAAACAGGTAAAACAGTACTCATAGCAGATCGTCAAGCATTACTTACATATAATTAGAATGATAATAATTAAAACACTTGGTATTTGTTTCACAATATATTAAAAATATTCTCTAACATGTTTTTGTGACAAATCTGAAGTATACAAAATAAAATGTATTATGTGTGACTCGCTATTTATAGGGTAAATGGGCAGATCTCTCAATGATTGTCTGAAATAACTTAAATATTCGATTTCACATAATCAAAGAAAGGCGGGCTTTGCCTAACAGTATATACATCAGAACCATTTTTTTAACAGCAATAATGTCAAATTAATACATAGCTGCAATAAAAGCAGGCTGTTAAAATACTTGGAAATTTCCGAAATTAAAAAAGCTATATACGACGGTAAAAACCTAACAAACACCCATCTAGACTTCGGAAATACCCCAATTATTGAAACTGTAATACATTTAACGACACAAAAAACCCGACTCCAATTAGAGAGCATTTTGAAACTTAGTTTAGTTTATATATAACTCTCTTTGAGAATGGTCGCGAGGCCAAAACATGTTAGAGAATATCTTGAAATATTGTGAAACAAATATCAAGTGCTTTAATTATTATCATTGTTACTATGTTTCACCAAGAGCCAACCGTGCAATCAATCGACAATATATAATTAGAATTAATCTCCAAAAAAAATAATGACGAGGCAGATTTATCAAAAATACTTTTTTAAATAAAATATCATTCTTGCCGAGTAGGAGCCACTATTGAAAGTCTTTTTGATCCTGTAGGTCACCCCACAATTATTGTCTATTCCTTTCTATCCTTCATTTTCACCATCAGGTCCACCCTGGTAACTCGATTTGATTATTTGCAATCTTCCTCGTAGCACGTTGCCTTTTTTCAGTTCGTAATAACCAATTCCAGTGCTTTCCTGCTGTTTCCTGTACGTACTATATTTTCTTCATTGAGTAACTCTCTGATTTCGTAATTTCCTTTCGCCTCCTCTCGAAGACTCAGTTTTTCTTCCTCGCTGGTGTGAGGATCATCGTGTTTGTTGTGTGCTTTACAATGGCTCTTATGATTGTTTTATAGATTCTCCTCTCTATGTCATATCCAATCTTTCAGTTCTTTAATAACTTCTTGTAACTGTAGTATGTTTTACTTCCATACTTCTATCATCCTACTACACCCAGATATTTAAAGTTCTCAAACTGAAGGATTTTATATACTTTGTTTTTTTTGTTTGTATGTATACCTCTAATGTGGGCTTCTCTTTATTTCTGTGAGTGTTTCTTATGGACGTTCCTCACTTCTGGTTGTGATAGTGAGGTCATTTACGTAGTAAATATGTCATCTCTTAGCAAAATTGACATTATTAACCGAAACCCAGTCAATAAGTGTCCAAATTCAATGATACTTTGGAATAGAAACGTCTAAAATCAATGATTTTTCAATAATTATGTGAAATTGTTTAAGATTTGTTAGTACGTCTTCTATATATGTAGTCCTGACTTTGCACCATCAGACTTTCTTTTATTTGATTCAGAAGACATTACCTCATAGCGCTTAGGAAGTGTTTTTTGCTTGAAAGATGTCCTCATTTTAGTTTTCGGCCTTTTTTGATCACCTTTAATGATTTCTAATCTAAGTAATGCTACTGTTTAAAAAAATAATACATTTTTTTTATATCCTGATATTGCATTACAAGAAGTGTTATGGCAACGTCGCCTGATGCTCTTTAATTTATTGCGCATTTTCAAAAAAAATATATGACCAGGATGACGCAAATGGTTTCCACATTATTATCTACCAGTTTGATTATTAGCTTTTTGCATGTTATTTTGACCGTTTACGTTCAAAACAACAAAAAAAAAGAGAGAGAAAAAAACAGAGCAAAACTGAATTTTTCTTAGACGTTTTTGGCGACAAAAAAATTATATCGTGTTCTATTTAAATTAGAAACTTTCGAAAAAAAATGAAATCAAAAGTTAGATTGTTTGGTCTTTCACAATTAGATGACACCTGTTGGGTTATCTCAATCCAAGTATATTGAATTGAAGATTAATTATTTTATCATCTTCTTCAAGCATTAATATTTAGAAAAAAATCTATTTTCCTGTAAGAAACAATTTTAGCGAGGTCATAACAGTTGGTATGATCTCTGTTTCCTGCAAAAGCATTGAGAAATTTTGCTTTTTGATGTAAAATCTATAGTCTTGTTTCGTTTCTTACTTCTATATAGTGAGGAAGATTCTGCCTTGTAGATTTTTGTTAGACGAATCTGTCTTCGCAATTAGGTTTTTCAATAAAAAATAATTATCGATCTTTTTACTTTATTTTAAAACTATATTATAAATAATATTGATAATCGATGCGAAAAACTTTTTAAAAACTTATTATAGTCAATTATAAATTAGTTAAAAATGTATAAATTAAAACAAAATCACGTGTCAGTACAGTCAACGGGTTCTATTCGTATATATACTGTCAACATTATTGTTGGTTAAGTGCAAAATAAAATATTGTAGATTACTAATTTAGTTCAGTAATGTGTGACAAAGGGTTCATAAAGGCTAATTCTGATAATATACCTGCTCTGGATATTGTTATGGTCGCGGATTTTCTGAAAAATGACATTCCGTTCAATTCAGCTGAAGTTCGAGGTGCTAAAGCATCGATTTAAGTTTTTAAAAAATAATAATGTAAATAAGAAACAAAATATTTCTATTAAATATAATTAAACTATTTGTAGGGTGTAACTAGAAAGTTACGGTGACAAGGCTATAGGTTTTGTTCAACTTACTCGCAAAAATGATATTTTCACTGTAAAAGGACGTGTATGTCCAGAACAAAGCAGTCAAAGTTCGGAGTAAAGCTTATACAGTTACCGTGATTATTAATGAACAATTTAGAAAAGTTCAAGACGCTCAATGTCAAAAAAATTATATGTTATGTATAGTAATAATTTGTATATGTTACTAAAATAAGCGATTTAAATCGCTTATTTTATTTAAATAAAAAAATACACTGTTAATTTAAACAAAGAATGTCATATTTCATGTAAAAAAAAAGGAAATTAATTATTTAACAAGACATAGTTGAATTGTTTCGAGGATGGTTTTATAAAATAAACCGAAACGTTAATAAAATAGTATAAAAATCATAATTTATAAATGAAAACAATTGTTTTATTAAATTATATGTTCAAACTCACCATTTGAGTCTATCCAAACCTGACACAGTTCTAACCTATTTACTCAAACACGTTGAAAAGTCTTCCTATATTTTTAATCTGGTTGGTAGCAGCTTCTCCGTAAATACGAAGAATATCGTGATATTCGCATCATACTATTTTGATTTTAATTATAATTGAAATTAGCCACTTTCATCTTTTGGTTGATGTATAGTTTATACATCGATATAAATGATAATTTATTCGTCACAATACACACAAGTCGTAATTTTATAAAAATAAGCGGTTTTTTGAAATTCATCCTGAATACACCCCTGTCGCCTAATTCCTTCGCATTTCTGAGAAGCGGCCACTCCGCAACGTGCGGTAGGTACGTACCTCGCCTCCCTCCCTTCGAGCCGTACCGGTGCCGCGCCCAATGGCCGCCCGCCGCCGAAATATGGTTAGTGCGCGCGCACCCACCCCGCCTCGCCCCTCGTTCTTCACCGGGTCTATGGTAGCGGCGCGTCGCGTCATTTCCCGCCAAAATGGTGGTACTACCTGAGATAGAGCAACCACGTGGTCGGATCGAAGGACGCTCTTTTGCGTTGTTACTCTTCACCCTCGTGGAAAAATTGCGCCAAATCGGTCGTGCTATATAGATATTGTGTACTGTTTTAGGTTTTTTTCACTGGATTATGTCGCTTTTTACATTTTTTGGTATGTATTAATATTATTTTGTCTCACTGCCATGTTCCTAAGGAACCTATAATACTAAAATTTATTTTTATTTTTTTAAAAAGCTCGTAAACAAATTGTACTATGTATCTCTAAATAATTTGACAGTTTTGCATTTTTAACAAAGAAAATCATATTTAAGAAACATTGTTGGTAAACTGTTAAGTCTTCCTTTTTGTCATATTTTACCTTTTTTATGTATGAGCATGGTAATTTTGTTTTTTGGAATCTTTGCTGACAAGAATAATTTTATCCCAACGAATAAATCAGAAAATATTTTTGAAGGCGAACAGCAGAGCTTTCAAAATGGAAGGTTACGCAAAGACGCAGTATTTATGATAAGAGAAATTACTGAAGAAGTAGTTTAATGCAGCAAGCTAGCTTTTCTGCAGCCACTGTCAAAATATTAGACACACTTAAGCAATTTTTTTTTAACTTTTCAACAAAAAAAAAAGATAAACTAGAGTAAAATGAATATTACTTATCTAAAGTTGAAACGGAGATGTTTCTCAAGAAAAAAAGATCAAATCTCAAGTCAAAATGTCTTCAGTTTTATAGGAAAGAGAAAAAATATTTGAGTATTTTGGTGTCTTTTTGGTAATTTTTCGTACTGTAACTGTTTGTTGTGGAATTTCTTCCAGTGAAGCCTGCATAGCACCTTACAAATCTTCATATTTGTAAATTATCTTGATTCACTATAAATTCGTCTTTTAAGCATCCTCCCAGACATTTTCGTGGTATTCAAATCCGGAGAGATAGCAAGTCAATCCAATTTTGAAATGTTATTTTGCACGAACCAATACTTTTTAATTTTAGCCAAATGTATGGGAGCGTTATCTTATTGAAACACTGACGAAGCTTCACTAATATTAAAAAATCCTTTTGTTATTGGTAAAAGTTAACTCAATGAGAAAGAAACACTGTGTTAACTTTATTTGTGTGGCCAATATTCCCCGAAATCATGGCATTTTCTCCCCATTTTCCTGTCTGGGTAAAATGGTGTATTCCTTCCTGAGTTCATAAAAATATAAAGAAAAACCGTCAGGCCCATCCAGACCCTATTTTTTTGTCATAATTTTAAATTTGAATATTTTCTTCTAATACTTAGTCCGTGACCTTTTCAGAGAAAACCATTCAGACTAATTTGTGATGTCGAGTCGAGAGGAAAGCAAAAACAATCTTCAGCAATACTATTTTCTTCTACGCCCTCCTACCTTAAAAACCCACCACCCACCACTGTGATATATATTCTCAGGCTTATTATTCAAATTTAAATCTAAATTTCCTACACCATACTATCAGGTATTATCATAATTGACGAACAGATACAAAAGAGAACTAACATATATCCGATAAAATCAGGAGTACCTCGAGGTAGTGTTTTGAGTCCCATACTTTTTCAAATCTTCACTGCTGACCTATCAACTACACCAAACACGTCTATAGCTACATCTGCAGATGATACCACAACTGTTATGGCAATAAGAAGGGTACCAAGATATGCATCTGAGAATTTTTATTCGCATTTATTTTATTATTATTATTCACGTATGGGCCCTAGTGGACCACGCGAAGTACAATTAGAGGCGTTTGTTGTTGTTAGCCCTCCTTTGCGCCCATACTAATTTCATTCTTTCGCTATGAGCTTTTTTCCTTTCGTCAGACCAAATTGTTCCAGTCTTCCTACATTTTTCTCTCTGGCCAACCTTCCAAACGTTAACCTTGTGGCTGAAACAGCCTCTATCCTGAATTTCACTTTGTGTAATATTTGCTGATCTTAGGTCCTCTTTAATTGCAGCAATCCATTTAATTATTTCTACTTTAGCTCTACTCCTATTTTCATAAAATTCGACTATTTGTCTAGTTAACCTACTCGGATTCATCCGTTTTATGTGTCCGTAAAACTTAAGTCTTCTTTTTCTCATATCGCTATGTATATCTGTGTATTGTTTGATTTCTTGGTTTTCTCGAAGTCGGTATGTTGGGTTATTTATTTGTTTGGAGCCTAGGATTTTTCTTTCCTTCTTTTCAATGTCCTCGATGTCCCTCTTTCTATTCAAAATGAGCGTTTCTCCAGCATATAGACATTCTGGCTTAATAACTGTGTTGTAATGTCTCAGTTTTGTGTTTTTAGATAGGCATTTTTTGTTGTAAATATTTTGTGTAAGTCTCAATGCCGTTTCCATTTTTTGACATCTACCCTTATTGGCCGCTTTTTCCAACCTATTTTCCATGATTATTTCACTCAAATATTTGAATTGAGGGACTCGTCTGATGTTACCATATTTTGTTTTTAGAAATGGTGTTCTTAGTCTGTTGCAGGTCATGTATTGTGTTTTTTCAAAGGAAATTTGGAGTCCTACCTTTTCTGCTGTTTCTTTTAGGATTTCAATCTGTTTCTGTGGCGTTAATACATATTGAGCTAAAATTGCTAGATCATCAGCAAATGCCAGACAATCAATTTTGATGTTGGTTCTCCCCAGTTTAATGAGCTGGTCAATATTCAGGGCCGACTTTTTTTCACGCCCCTCCTGTATTACTTTTTCTAGAACACAGTTAAATAAGAGTGGCGAGAGTCCATCCCCTTGTCTCACTCCAGTTTTAATTTCGAAGGGCTCTGAGATGTCACCCATGAATTTAACTTTTAATCTTGTGTTAGTTAACGTTGCTTTAATAATTGCCAGCGTTTTCAGATCTAGTCCTTGTTCTTTCAAGATTCGGAATAAAGATTCTCGGTCAATAAAATCATATGCTTTTTTGAAATCCACAAATGTACAGACGTACTACTAGTAGACATTGAGATAGAATCTTGTAACAAACTGGGAGAAGAGATATCCCTCTATAGTTGTTTACATCCGTTCTATCTCCTTTCTTATTTATTTATTCTCATTTATATTTATATGTATATATATATATATATATATATATATATATATATATATATATATATATATATATATATATATATATATAATATTATATATATATATATATATATATATATATATATATATATATATATATATATATATATATATATATATATATATATATATATCTGTGTGTATGTGAGTGTAAAATCCAAATAAGAACTTTTTTTTATCCATATCCTGTTGAAATATTTTTGTAATGACTCAATCCGACCATTTTCCTCGAAGGCATTGTTCCTGCACTCTATTCGTGAGAATTCCTGCTAATGTTACCTTGCGATTTAGATGATTCACGTTCTAATGATCGTGAAAAAAAACAACGTGGCAATTTTTACCAGTAACAGCGTTTGAATGACGTGGGGAATATTTTAATGCTATAAATCGCGCGCGATGTGTTTTTCCAGTGAATTGGTTTTGGAAAAATTGATACATTTAGGTTGAATCGCGAGGGTACTAATAAATAATTTGTCCTGAAGCAAGTTTTAGCTTTAACAAACGCAAGAACTAAATTTATCGTTGTATAGTTTTGTACAAGTTTTGATCTCGTAGACCTTCAATGCTTATATTCGCCCAGTTCCGTATATTCATCAACTAGGATTGTTTCCTTTCCTCAGTCCATTCTTCCCAACATCACAGCATGAAGTAGATGTGATAATTATCATTAAGCAGCACATATAACATCAAAAAAGTTTTATATATTTTGATGATTCCCGACAGGCTTCTCTGTCCCAAGTACTTCTTCAATGGCTACTTTGCAAGTCCACAGTATTTTTAACATACTAATTTGATCAACAAGTAAGGTGGCGCTTAAAATAAAACAATGTATTTATCTAAAATTATTTTGTCGTCTTCAAAGTGATTCCCCCGTTACTACAATACACTGATCCCAACATTTTCTCCAGTCTTGGAAATATTTTTTACTGGTACTTCCTTCAAAGGGCCCAGCGAAATCTTTTGAATAGTTTCTAAGGTCCCATAACGGCATCTATGAAGTGGTTTTTTCAATCGAGAGAACAGGAAAAACACACGGTGCCATATCTAGTGAATATGATGCTTGTAGATTGCTATTTGTTTGCATTTTTAACAAAAATTTGACGATTATTGCGAGGTCTGTTATCGTGGTTAAAAAACCATGAATTGTTTTGCCACAAATCTGGACGGTTTTTTCGACTCTTTTGAATTCTGATGCTTTACTGGCGATTACTCAATACAAAATCCTTGATTTTAATGACTTTTCTTCGTTAGTTGATGTGGAAGATTTTCCTGAATGAGGTTCTCTAAAGTCCTTGTAATTTCTTATTTGACATGGCTTCATCGACTTTTTTGATATTGTTAATGCGTCAGCGTAAAAAAAAATCGTGCAAATTCTTTGGTAGACAAATTTATCCATTTTAAATATATATATATATATATATATATATATATATATATATATATATATATATATATATATATATATATATATATATATATATGTAATCTTGAGGAATTTGTTTCCTGTTTGTGATAACTGCATTTTCAAGTTCTCTCGGGTTTCTATATGCAGGAATATGACGTTTCACATTTTTTTGAGGTAATCCCATACATGTTCGATCGGATTCATATCCGGGCTTTTTGGTGACCATTGAATAATTGGTACACCAACTTGATTAAGATAATCGGGTACCTTCCTAGCCACGCGAGGTCGAGCCTTGTCTTCCATAAACAAGAAATTGAGTCCCAAAAAATGGCCGGAAGGCATCACATGTTCTACTACATTATTCTCAAGATAGTAATCAGCATTCGTGGATCTCGTACGCACAGGAACTAATTATGTACGAGCATCAAAGCAGATACTACCCCAGAACATAAGAGAATCACCGCCAAATGGAATCCTGGCAGAGATATTACAAGTAGTAAACCTCTCTCTTGGTCTTCACCATATTTGCTCACGACCATCTGGATGTTTTAGGCTAACCCTAGTTTTATCTGTGAAGAAAACTTGTTTCCAATCATCCACAGACCAATTTAGATGAATTAGGCTACAATAATCAACTCATCCTAATCCGAATCCTAAAAAAATCTAAAACTAAATCTAAACGAATTTTTTTGAATGCTGTTATTAAAAATTATATATATATATATATATATATATATATATATATATATATATATATATATATATATATATATATATATATATATATATATATATGCTAGACTATTAGTCCGGGAGTATATCCGATCGTTTGTGTCCCGTTTGTTGGGAACGTGCAGACGTTTCGCCAAGGTCGCACTTGGCATTCTCAATGCTTGTCTGAATCAACAAATGGGACTCAAACGATCGGATGTGCTGCTGGACTAATAGTCTAGCGTATTCTTCCATCCGCGAAACACTACGAACTAACATATACCAGGTGCCCCATTAAGGATGGATCGCGGCCGTATCTTGAAAACTATTTATCCCACAGCTTTGCGGAAAAAAAATTTATACTAAAACTGACTGTGAGAAATTCACCAAAAATATTTTTAAGCTTCTAAAACGACCGCAAGAGGGCGTGACGAGCTAAACATTTTTAAAAATAATTTTTTGTGTGTATTTTCAAGTGTTAACCGAGTAAGAAAAATTCTCAGTTATAATTAGCAAACTGTCTCCTACAACTTTGTTTTATGACATTTTGTCGTAACTTCGCGAATAAAGAAGTGGGGGGGGGGGGGGGGGAGATTTACCTATTTAGATAAAAAGTCGTCTAATGTCCGTTTGCCTAAACCGATTTTCCTCAATTTGGATTCATTTAAAAGGCAATTGCTAGGACAATCAGATAATCTGGGAGATAAATTATTTAGTTAATAAATGAAACCGCGAGGTAGCGTTACATTCAACAATAGTTTTTTTGAAGTTTTGTTCAGTTTTTTCAAATGGAATGGTACAGCTTTTATTACATGGCTAGAAAGGTAATTTAAAGAGGAATCATCCAATGAAAACCCGAAATCGACATCTCTGACATGTCAAGAGATATTTCGATTTTTCTGAAAAAATCAGTTATTATTTCACTACCACCTGCATTAAGTTAAAAAAATATTAACGAAATTTTGCCTTCCTTCACACTTTACCCAGGCTTAGAACTGGTCCAAATTCTTCGTGCCATATTAATTTGGAGCGTGTTTAAAGGCCAACGGGCCAACAACGAAAATAATAATAATAACAGCAGTCAAATAAAATTAACAGCACAATAGTCTAATAATTAACAGAATCTGAACTTTAACGCCTTTCTAAATGTTCAAAATGCCTTCCATCCTTAGAAATGCAAAGATTTATTTTTCGACGAGTACTAAAAACGGCAGCTTCAATTTCCGCTCTTGAAATGCTGGTTATCGAATCTTGAATTATTTCAATCATGTTTTCTCGTGTGGTAGAATGAGTTTGGAAAACAAGGTCTTTTAATATTCCCCACAAGTAAAAATCGAGGACTGTCAAATCCTGTTGGCGCGCCGGCCACGAAAATAAACTACCCCGTCCTATCCAACGATTTCGAAACGAAGCATCCAAGTTCGAACCACCTGCGAGAAGTGGGCAGGGCATCCATCAAGCTGGTACCACATTTGTCGTCTTGTTTCCAACGAAACATCTTCCATTAGTTCTGGCAGTCCATTTTGTAAAAAATCTAAATATGTTTCACTATTCAAATGTCCATTAAAAATAAAGGGACAAATAATTTTGTCTCCCAAAACACCACACCATACGGTCACACCCCATCTATTTTGGTGGTTGATTTCTAACATCCAGTGTGGATTAGCAACTGCCCAGTAGTGCATATTATGTAAGCTAACGCCTCCATCACTGCTAAAAGTAGCTTCATCAGTTCATAATATGCGTTTAAAGAATTGTTTATTTCCACTACACATATTTTTAACCAGTGACAATAGTCTAACCGTCTGTCGAAATCGTTATCCAAAAGGGCTTGGTGTAAGACAACATGATAGGGGTGCAGCTTGTTATCTCTTAAGATTCGATGAACGGATGTCTTGCTAACACCTAATTCTTCAGATATTTGTCTGATACTTAAATGGGGGTTGGTTTCAACATAAGCCAGAACATTTACGACATTATCTCCATTACGAATTGAACGTAATCTGGTACGGACTGGATCTGGATGCACAATTCCTGTTTCTCGTAAGCGTCTTGCTAGACGTGTAAACACCTTCTTCGAATAATGCCTTCTTTCGGGATATTGACTTGCATATTGCCGCTCTGCAATACATGCATTTTCAAAACATTGGAAATACACCGCCAACATGTCATAGGCGTCGTTATTCGTAAAAGACATTGTTAGATATTATTATAATAATTATTAATAATCAATAAATGCAATGTTGAAAATGTAATGCATTTCAAAACTGACAAGTTAATTGGAAACCCGAAAACGTATAATTTCATTCATCCATTCATTTAGTTTAAAAGAAAGAGTATGTATATTTATTAATGACTGATTTCAATATTCTGTCAAGTAGTATTTAAGCATCACAAAGAGAAAATGCAACAATTGGGGAAAGGTATTTTTTTCCGCTTATGTAATTAAATTAGAAAATATTATCAAGGTCAGGATTAGAACATTTATGATGATTGATACTGCGGTTGCGATTGCGACCTAAATATTAAGACCAATTTTTAACTTAATATTACGATAAAAATTAAAACTGATTTTTTTCAGAAAAATCGAAATATCTCTTGACATGTCAGGGATATCGATTTCGGGTTTTCATTGGACGATCCTCTTTAAATTACCTTTCTTGCCATGTAGTAGAAGCTGTACCATTTCATTTGAAAAAACTGAACAAAACTTCAAAAAAACTATTGTTGAATGTAACGCCACCTCGCGGTTTCATTTATAAACTAAATAATTTATCTCCCAGATTATCTGATTGTTCCAGCAATTGCCTTTTAAATGAATCCAAATTGAGGAAAATCGGTTTAGGCAAACGGTTATTAGACGACTTTTTATCTAAATAGGTAAAACTCCCCCCCACTTCTTTATTCGCGAAGTTACGACAAAATGTCATAAAACAAAGATGTAGGAGACAGTCTGCTAATTATAACTGAGAATTTTTCTTATTCGGTTAATACTTGAAAATACACACAAAAAATGATTTCATCTACACAAAATACACAAAAATCATCATCATCATCAGCCTGTATCGATCCACTACAGGATGAAGGCCTCTTCAGCATGTTTTCAACTTTCACGGTCCTGGGCTTTCCTCTGCTAGTCGGGTCCAATATACTTAACGATATCATCAATTGATCGTGCTTTCGGTCTTCTTCGCGGACGTTTGCGATCAAGCGGTATCCACTCCAGGATTGCCTTGGTCCATCTGTCGTCTCATCGCCTCGCCATATGGCCTGCCCATCTCCATTTCAATTGCTTTACTCTTCCAATGATGTCACAGACTTTCGTTTGTTCCCTGATCCATGCGCAGGACTTTCTGTCTCGTCTTGTATTGCCAAGCATACATCTTTCAATTCCCCTCTATGCTACCCATATATATATATATATATATATATATATATATATATATATATATATATATATATATATATATATATATATATATATATATATATATATATATATATCCAGAAACCTTGGTGTGAATGGAAAAATGCAATTTTTATCTCAAATCACTGATTTAAATTTCCAAAACGCGAATTCTATAGATAATAGTGAAAAATGTAATAACGAATAGTCAGTCCCTCAGTTTCCTGAAGGATACACTATCTTAAACTCACTATTCAATAGATTTTTCGGGGGACTAAAAGGGGGGTGTGCTCCTCTAATCCATTTTAAATGATTTGCCTCTACAGATCTTTGTTAATTATGTTCATATGTGTCCTAATTTGTGATTGATTTGAAGCGATACGATTTCAATCAATGGTTAACGTTCTGGACACTCATTGAGCATAGATATTGGCTTCTGAACTAAGTTCAGTATTGGTTCAATCGATGAGTATTATGTCGTAGACCATATATAAGTATTGTGTTTGATCACAATTGTTTTTCAGTACCTCCTCTGAAATTTAAAGCTCGATGGGTCATCTAATTATGGATTTATTCTGAGAATAAATCGTTTTTTGCAGATATACTTTATCCACTTTTGGATGATCTTAAACGTCTAGTAAGTATGTATATTCCGTCTAAATTTTCAAAAATTATGTTAACCCAATGTGAGTAATTAGAAAAAAAACAGTTTTTTGTTTTTTTTTTAATAACATTTTCCATAATATTTATGAAAATATCTGGTGTTTAATGCAGATATTTCAGTACGGATGTTCTTGAATTGCTGGATAGTTTGGTGCTTATATTTCTAAACCTTTTCGTCCAAGAATTCTCATAAAAAATAATTCTCCCTGTGGTTCTATTTGCCCTTCCTTGAATTTCTTTGGTATTTGGTTTTTTGACATTCTCGCAGCGTGTCCCAACACCCATCTGATGATGTGATCTCATATAGTCTACAATATCCAGATCTTTGTACAATTGGTTTTTAAAGTGGGGGGCCTAGAAGAAAATAGTGCTGCTGAAGAATTTTGTTTGCATTCCCCTTCCTCCTTTTTACTTTTCGTGCTATTGAAACCCTATACAGGAGGTGAAACAGCAAAATGAGGTGAAGGAAAGAAACTGAACGGAAATAAAATATGGTGTTTTGCTCTGAAAAGGTGTTTACTGTGATAAATGCTCCCTCACGAGCCGCCACTGGTTCGAAGTTATATTTGATCCTCCAAATTCCTGCTTTTCTGTGTGGGATAGATCCTGAAATAATTCGGAGCCGTCAAATCAGAAGATTTCATGACATTACAGTATTCCAGTCGCTTATTGTCTGTAGGCCACAAGTTTTGAATCTTATAATCAAAATTCGGCGCAATCTGTATACCATGACGTTTCTGGAGACTCCTGCACACTTCCATCAAATTCACGTTGAGTTACATTACAAAACCCAATCAAACAAAAATTGACACAAATATCACCAAACAAAAATGGTGCCAAAACAAAATTGTCGTGATTCTTGATTCAGCTTTTGCTTTTCGAGACTACTTACTACATCTACTTACTTTCTTGTATAAAGCAGAATGTGAGAATACTGTATAATGATACCGTATGGTGAAAAAAAATGTAGGAAATAGAGTAAATGTAATGAACATGCCGTTAAATAATGTTGACAAAATTATGCCCTAATTGATTGTTGTTTGTTTCAGACCAGTACTGCCTAAGATGGTTCAGGGAATGTTTTGTACAGTACCAGCGGAGACTCTCACGAAGAGGTTACCGAATATCATGACGAATCTGCTTGAATCTGCGGATAGTAAGTACCGGTGACACTATTTTATGCATTTTTATCTTTGTTTTCACCCGACTTGTTGATCTCTCGCCTCTCCTCGATCTGCAAATTAATTCAAATCAGAACTTTTTCCCTTCGTATTGTGAACCTTCTCGAGCCCACCGTGAATATAACTTGAAAAGTCAGTTGTAGACGCCATATCGCCCGAAAAATAACATTTTAGGCACTGAATTCAGGACATAATTTCTGTGGCTTGAGGAGATAATGCTGTTTTAGCATACAATACTTGTAAAAGTGGATCCAGCAATTCCGAGATGGAAATTTTGATTTAGATGATGCAGGCACTTTAAGGACAGAGAGTTGTAGATTCGGAAGCAAGAAAATCTTTGTCGTAAATTGCCAAAGCTCGGATAGAAACTCTAAATAACACTGCAACTGATGTTGTAAAAATGATTCTGGAACCGATCATGTTAGGCTGGGACATTTTATTGCACTTGGCATATTTTCCAGACTTTGCCCCTTCGGATTTTTAGTAACATCGCCACATTACATGTCTAGGAGGAAGTCAAAAAAAGCCTCATTGACTTTATCACATAAAAACCAGTAAGTTTTTTTCGATATGAGACTCGACAATTACCTGAAAGGTGGCGAAAGGGTATAGAAAATGAGGGGATTAATTACAAGATGTAGTTCATATAATTTTTTCCATAAATAAATGTTAAAGATGGTCAAAAAAGGCCTAGAATTAATTTGGGGCCCTAATATAAGACATCGTCTAAGTAGAAAAGATCAGAAAGATCGTCTTTCTGTAAAAAAAGTACCGGGTATTTATTATTTATCCAAATTTATCGCATCGCCTTCAAGGTAGGCCTCTTCCGAACTGATACGCTTATGCCAACGAATAATCCAATTGTCAAAACATTTTTTGAATGCATTTTCCGGAATCAACTTCACTTCTCGCTGCGAATGCTCTTTTATGTTTTCTATCGACTGAAAATGATGCCTCGAAGTGATAATTTGAGTTTTGGAAGGAGAAAGAAGTCGCCCGGAGTCATATCAGGTGAATTCGGTGGTTGTTCGATGGTTTTTGTTGAGTTTTTGGCCAGAAATTCCTTCACAATGATAGCCTTGTGAGATTGTGCGTTGTCGTGATGCAAAATTCAAGAGTTTTCTTTCCTCAAATCTGGCCTTTTTCGACAAATTTGCTCTCAAACGCCGCATAATGCTCAGATAATATTCTTTATTTACCGTCTGACGTTCTGGGAAGAATTCCGAGTGAACAACACCGTGATAATCAAAGAAAACAGTCCACATCACCTTAGCTTTTAATCGACTTTGACGTGATTTTTTCGATTTCGGCTCAGTTGGAAGGCGCCATTCCGAAGCTTGTTGACTGATTTGCATGTCAAACTCGTATACTCATGTCTCATCATCGGTTACAATGCGTTTTATGAATGTGGGGTCGGAACTGACTCGTTCTTCAGCGACCTTTTCGCGATTGAGTTTCTGAAAACTTGAATGACGATTTTTACTCATCATTTTCTTCACTTTAGCAATGTCAACTTCAGTTGAAGACGTTGATGGCCGACCAGAGCGAGGCAAATATTCCACCACATCTCGAACGAGTTTTGAATGCACTCTACCACTCATATGCATGTGTTTTGATAAAGTCTATTCACCGTAAGCCTTCTGCAATATTTTCAGCCACTCGGTACACGAAATTCTATTTGCAATACCAAATGTAAGACAAATTTTTTTGTTCGATGTTTTTATCCATTGTAAAAATCGCAAAACACTTGAGATAAACTGACACAATCTAGCACTGTAAACAAACTAATCCCTGAATCTCAGAATAAGTAATGAACAATTTAAAAGTTTCTGTTCTACCAGTTTAGGACAGTAAATGAAGTAAATTTTGAGTAATGTGGTCATGATGACTTCACTATCAGTAATTTCTTTGTAAGGAAAGATTTCTTTGACTGGAATTTGAAATCTCAAGAATAACAAAAATAGATAACCTATGGGAATACTTTCTCCTTCTCCTCCACCTCCTAATTCGTCTTTGTGTCCACTATATGTATGTCTTAGTTTTGTGTTGCGATTATTTATGTAACAATTAACCAAACGAGTTAGGTAGGGACGACAGAAGTATAGTGAGGGCAAATGGGAATGAGGAGAAGGGGACATTCCATATTAGAATGAGGAGGGGTCATGCCTATATATTATCTACTAGTAAAAGATTACAGGGAACTAGGTCGTGCGAATTAGGTGGACGGTCAAAAGTCACATTCACTTCTTTAACCGTTCTTCTTCCTGTGATGCTACAATCCGGTAGTGAGTCTTGGCCTTAGTCAACATTCGCCCCCCAATTGATGTGCAATAGTTCTTGAGCATCTCATCTTACATAATCTTGTCCTCGTCTCTTAGGTCTACCTCTTTTTCTCTTACCCTCTATTCGCCTGACCATGATTTTCTTTGGTATTCGCTTTTCTGGCATCCTCTCCACTTATTCCACCCATCTGAGTCGCTGAGCTCTCACTGTGTAAAATTATTCGAGTTCGAAGTTATACCTGATCCTCCAGGCTTCATTGTCATTCACAACACCAAGAGTTTTTTTGAGTACTCTTCTGTTTCCTTTGTGAGGGTCCACGTCTAGCAGCCATAAGTGACTTCTTCTAAAGAAATGAGGGAATTCGTCAGAAAACTAAAGCAGCAGTGTCGTGAAAAGAGCGAAAAATAACAAAACGTTCTCTTATTTCATCGAAGCACCGGACAGCAATTGACAGTTGCGCTATGCATTCCCCTTCTTTTCGCCACCTACACTTTTGTTGTAGGTTGCTTAGTTTTCGAGATATTTCGATTGCGCAACATGCCCCTATGATCAATTAGCTCCGCTCTACCCTATGCTTGTCATATTAATGCCTAGGGATACCTCAATCTCACAGTATGTCACATGACGATCTTGTTTTATCAGTTCGGGTACATTGTTGATGTTTTCTAGCACAACAACGGATTTTGGACGACCTTGTTTAAATTCGTCCCTGAGCGAACAATAGGCACGATTGAATTCACTAAACCAGTGATGTACAGTGGTTTTAGAAGGCGCTTCATCGCCAAAAGTCGAAGTGAGTTGATTGATGCACTGTTTTTAATATAATCCACGTCGAAAGTCGTAGTAGATCATCGCACGAAACTTTTTACGAGTTAATTCCATTTTTTGACTGACATGCATTGTTCAAGTCACTAAACAACACAAATAGCGTCCAATAGTACCAACAGCATTATTTACAATTCCGGATACATAAATAGCATGTCTCGTACTATCATCTGCTTTATTATGTTTATTAGAACAAGAACATCTTTATCCATTAATTATTATGTTTAAATAATTAACATTATTATGTTTAAACCTAATTTACTGCAGCGCTATCTATGCCTCAATGCAGGAAAGTTTCCTGTTTGTTATTTTACAAATCCTGATAGACGTAACTGAAAATTTAACGGACATTTCGAGCGCGGCACCACCTTATCTTGGCGCCATTTGAATTCATTTCTCGAGTAGTCTACGTTTGTGTTTACGGTTCGATTTTGTTTCCTGATAATGTACCCTTATCGTTTTTACGAGAATTATGTAGTGTGGCTTTGTACGAAGAAAAACCAGCCCAGGCGTAAACACCTCGTTTTCTCGGCAATTAGTTCTCATTCATTTACAAAGAATCGTTCAAGTTCGATAAGTGTAACGATGTATTGTTGAAGAGTTTTGTTTTGTTTCTTGATATTAAAAAGCTTAGTTGGCTGAAAAATAATACGGGGGTTACCGAAATTTTATTTCACTTGTCTGAAATTTGCACAGGGTGGCTCAAAAGTCCCCAATGTCCCAAAATGTTGTTCGGGTGAATTTTCAATCTTGGGTAAAGAGAAAAGTCACAATGATTTAAGTCTGGCGCATAAGGGGACTGCGGAGCCACAGTTATGTTTTTACTTGCCAAAAACGTAATTGAAATCGGTGTTTGGCAGGTGTTCTTGATGTTAGGTCTCATTTGAATTATCGTTTTTTCAAAAACTTTCAAAAACCTCTCGGTTAAAAATGCTAGTTTACTGTTTAACCTTGATGCACATATCTATCAAAAAAAAATCATTATGTTTTTGATATTGATGATTTACTCGTTCTGAAAATATTAAATCAACAATTTTAAATGGGGAATCCTCCTGTGCGTCACCCTGTATATTGATTTCTCTTTGAAAATTATTTGATATATTAATAATTAAATATTTTCCATCGGTATCTATAAAATATACTTAATCTCGTGGTGAAATAATCTATATGACTTATCTAAAGACGTAATCAATTCTTTCAGTGATTCATATTTCAACAAGAGTCTGAATGTAAGTACATTCATGTAAGTACATTCAGAGATTCAAGTGTCTGTGAAGCAAATTAGACGAAAACTACATCGGGGGTGATATCAGAAATCATATTAACAAGGTAAAAAAACTACTTAGTCCCTGCAATATATCTTAAAATCTAAGCTTACATAAAGGAACACGAAAGTTAAGATCTCTAAAACACTCATTCGACCAGTACTCGCTCATGGCTGAGTCACGTGGACCCTTAAAAAGAAACAATGTAAGAAGAGCTCGTAAAGAACTTTTGCACGTCAAAAATTGGAAAGGACTTTCGAGATGGATCTGGGTATAGGCGAAGGTTAAAGAGGATCAAAGTATACTGACGTAGCACCATTAAAAGAAGCAGATAGTACAAAGATTGAGATTGTGGTTGAGATTTGTTTGTTGAAAGTGACGTAAAGGACGACTTTGTAGAAGATATTGGATAATTAGAAGGAATGGATCAAGGGCAAAAGAAGTGGAAGGATATGTATTATCAATATTATTAATAATTTAAAAGACTTGATAAAAATATGGCGTGATATCAGAAATCGTATTATGAAGGTAAAAAAACTACTTAGTTCCAGCAGTCTGTCTTAAGATCTAAGTTTACACAAAGGAACGCTAAAGTTAAGATCTGTTAAACACTCATCCGGCCAGTACTCACTCATGGCTGCGTCACGTGGACCCTTAAAAAGAAACAATGTAAGAAGAGCTGGTAAAGAACTTCTGCACGTCAAAAATTGGGAAGGACTTTCGAGATGGATCTGGATATAGGCGAAGGTTAAAGAGGATCAAAGCATACTGACGTAGCACCATTAAAAGAAGCAGATAGTACAAAGATTGAGATTGTGGTTGAGATTTGTTTCTTGAAAGGGATGTAAAGGACGATCTTGAAGACGATATTGGATAATTAAAAGGAATGGACTAAGGGTCAAAAGAAGTGGAAGGTTATATAGTATCAATATTATTATTCATTTAAAAACCTTGAAAAAATATGAATCTGGTAGAGATTATCGATTTCTGATTAATATTTAAAAATCTATCACGGACGCTTTTTATCAGTAAACTGGAAAAATCGGAAGCCGCCCGAGGCGACATCAGCGGGAGAGGTGAAAATTCATTGAATTCCTTCATTCATAAATGTTACGAAAATTGCGATATCGTATTATCGGCTCGGAACGGAAACGCTCCATTAACAATTTTCAAGAATTAGTCATACGCCCATTTGCGGGAATTAACGGAAATTCTCGACTAAGCTAAACTGTACAACTATTGAAATGTATTAGTACGCTGCGGAGTTTTGGCGCCCTCTATGAAACTACACGTTAAGTGAATAGATGAATACGTTGTTAAACGCAAGATACGTATAATCGAGTTCATAAATTATTCTCTTTTTTTCTTATCGTGCAAACTTCAAATGAAGGTTGGCGACAATCATGATTATTTTCACTTTGTTTACAACTGTTCTTAATAACTGGTTTGGTGTACAGTGGAACCATTCTCCTCTCCTCTGTCTTTCCCTGTACCGTCACTCCCAATAGTTCGTAACGTTATTCTCTCACCAGATGCTTGAAGTATTCCAATTTGTGTGCCTTTGTGTTAAGTCCTCTTTCGGTGGATATTCTACATAGGACTTTCTCGTTTATGACTTTCTCGACCCTAGATATTCGTAATATTCTTCTGAATACCTACATTTCGAAAGATTCGAGTATTTTCATCATGTATTTATTAAGGGTCGAAGCTTCTATATCTTAAAGGAGGATTTAGTATATGTAGCAGCAACATTATTCGGATCTTGAATTAATTTTCTACACCAGTGGGGCTTCAGAGACCGGTTACCTAAATTCCTATCAAACTTCCTTTCTGATGGATATTTTAATGTCAGGATCGATGGTCGTCTATCTGATCCATTTCCCTTACTAAATGGAATCCCTCAGGGTTCAGTGCTGAGTTCCACCCTTTTTAACATAGCTATGAACAACATTTAAAAATACCTCAGTCCTAGGATCACTGATTGATTATACGCTGATGACATCCTACTGTATTACTCGTCTCCCTAATCTAAGAGTCTGCGAAATAATCCTCCAATTGAACTCCCTGAGAAAATGGACCAATGCAACATGTCTGTCTTTGTCGTTCACAAAATCGTCTGTTGTGAAGACAAAATTGTTACCGTCTACATTCAATAACTCTACAAAACAAAAACTTATCTACAGCTCCATTTTACAAGTTCCTTGGTCCCATGAAACCTTTAATTACAGACTTTCATGGAAAGATCACGTCCAATCTCTGAAGGCTTAATGTACTTGGGACTTGGGAATATTAAAGATGCTTTCAAATCACAATTAATGTTCTGCCTTCTTAAATTATACAAAGCAATTATTAGATCCAAACTACTATGACAGCATAATTTTTGCTACGGTTCCCAAATCTAATCTGAGCTCCCTAGACGTTATCCAGAATACATCATTAAGATTCATAACTGGAGTTTTTATCACCAGCTCAATTCCCAGCTTACACAGCATTATGAGTTTAGAGCCCTTATCTATTAGGAGGAAATATCTTCTCTTAAATTATGCTATGGGTCTCTGGCAGGGGCTATTCATAACCTAGCCCAACATTCCCATCCAGGTTGAATTTTCTTTAGCAAGATACGATAAAGAATCTACGTGCTCTTCTATTCACAAATTCAATACAAACATCATAATCCAGTCCTACACTCCCTGCCAAACATTCTATACAGACGGGTCCAAGATAGGTCACGGAGTCGGTTGTGGCTTCGTTCACGGCAGATCCTCCTTAGGCTTTAAATTGCGAGCCAAACAAGTGTACTTACTGCGGAGCTAGTGGCCATCGAAAGATCCCTCAGCTTTATCAAGCAAGTTTAACCTCGCAAATTCCTGGGTCATATTCTCTGATTCTAGCGATTGGGAAAACCCAGTTTAAGAGGGAATATAATTCATAACATTTAAGATAAATTATACTTTTAAATCTAAATATGATTAAAATTCATTGTTTTTATTGAGACTGATGTCACGATTATGTGGATTGTTTGGTTGCTCTCTTCGACGCTGCCTGCATCCGAATTTCCAGCCTCCTATTTCTGGAGCGCGTTGAACCTCCCGACATTGGCATTTCCGCCGTTGACAGGAAGTCGCTGCACGTGGATTCTACGGCCCCCCTGCGACGACGCGCCTTTAAATAAATCGCGCGACGTCTAATTTAAGAAAACCGCTTCCACTCCGTTGATGACCTGCAGATGGGTCTTTTTCTCCTCTGCCGATTCTCGTCGGGCGTCGCGCTTACATAAATAATTGTGAGGTAAAGAAAACGTAAACAAAACAAACAAGGTAAAATTTTATCGGTCTTTGATGACGCAAGCCGATAAACACGCGTAATAAAAGGATCGAGAGGGACCGGGACGTGGAAGAAGAAGAAGAGGAAGAAGAAAGCGTCATCTGTCATTCGGTCGCATCTAAAAACGTGGCAAGGTGCGCCTCTAATCTCTTCAAGTAGGCGGGGTGTTTCGGAGGGGTCGCTTCCCTCCCCGGTTGTCTATCGATCGGGCGCGCTCCTGCGCCTCCGCTGTTCCTTATCGAATTAAGTGAACGAAGCGGTGCTCGATAGGGATGGGCAATTCGTCACCGAATATCGAATTACCTCCCACAATCTCTCAAATAATACCGATAACAACTACCTCCCCGAACAAATTCGTCCATTTCTACCAAAAACAATTCGAATAAACTGACATTCCCGCCAAAAAAGTTGACAAACGCTTGATAGAGACGCGTCCGGATGTCGATAAAAAAGGAAACCGTCATCGACGGAGTCCATTTTTAAAAAAAACTTCTAGATGGCCCACCACCGTTCACGATGGAATGAAACTTAAGTCGTTTGCCGTGTCGAAATAATACGGTTGAAAATAAAGCCGGGACAATTGAGGCCATGGAAGTGGCAGACATTGGGCGGTGCTGCGCGAAGTTGAATGAAACGGCGAGTACTACGCTAACGTTCAACGATCTTGAGGTCCCGGGACGTTGCCACATCGTCCAAAATCAACCTTTTATTCCCCGCCATTCCCCACTTCATTACGTTGCTTTCATTTTTTTTCACGCCTTTTCTTTCATCCGAATATTTTTGTCTTCGATTTTTTGCAAAAATACGCGTCATTAAATACAAATCAAAAAGTGACAATCAAAAAACCGTCAATCGATAATTTTGGCAACGTGGTTTAGTTGGCTCAATTTCTGTGTCGGTGCGCCGCAAACTATCGAAGCGCCCCCATATGGCGTTGGCACCAAGTAACCGAAGCAAGCATGGCGAGGCAACGCTTAGAGTTTCGTCTCGTAATTTTTTGCGATAAAAGTGGTGAATATTGTGGAAATTTAATCGAATCTAGTGCGATATTACATACAATAAGGTGGGATATGTTTTTGTTGTGTATTTGAGTGATAAAAGTTGGCGTATCGGCTTAAATTGTGCGAAGCATTTCTGGTTAACCTGTAAGATATTTGGGGCTTGAATCAAAATGGTGGAAAATACCGCGTGCTTTTTGCATTTGCCGCTTTTTCATGTCTTATACAGGCCCGGCTCTTTAAATCTAAGAATTTTTCGTTGACTCGTGTAATATTTAAAAATATTTCGCCAAACGACCATTTTTTATTCGTGTTTCAGGTTTAACTGTATTTTTTCCAAATTATTATAGGTGCTTTTTCTACTGGTCACTGTACCGTATAGGTCGTTGATGCAAATTAATCTGTATATTGCGCCTTGCAATCGGCCTTAGTACATCAATTATTCTTAATTCATGTTTTTATTCGACGTATATATTAGTAATTTCCTGTTCAAAATTTCCAAAATGTTAATTGTTGTTTCAGAGAGGCCACAACTAAACATTTTGCTGAAACATATACCTGATATCGCTGCAAAGGCGATTGAGAACTCGGATCGCGTACCAGCGCTTAAAGATGTAGTTGGTGAATATTTATTGCCTCTGGTGGTTCGGAATATTACAGGATCTTTCCAAGGAATTGATACTGCTACTTGTACAGTCCTGGAACTTATCAGGAGGGGCTATGTGACCAAATTTCAAGCAGAAGTAAAAATATGCCCATCAATTTTAGCTCTCACCAAAAAGGAAAATGATTGGGATGTTATTCCAGGAATAATATCAGTAAGTAAACCACTTGAAATGCGATTTCTAACTGTATTCCGGCGCATTCGCCATTCTGCTACTTTCCTAACTTTGAAGATGATTGTTACTTCCTGAAAGACATGGGTAGTGAGATGTTCATATTTTTATTTGTCTCACTACCTTGTCTTTCATGTGGTGGCTGATTTGTTCATCATTTTTAATTAGCAGTGTTTCTAATAACCTTTACAGCACAGGTTTGCCGTTCCCCATCAGAGTTGGCAGTTTTAGATATATAATTTCTATCACAGCCAGCTTTGATGAGCAATGTTGAACTCACCTCGACAACATAATCGTGAACTTGTCTGTGCCCTATGATCGTCAATTTGGCTGTGAATTCTGGCTTTGATATGATATCACAGCCACTTTGATGAGTTAGGTTGCGGATACAATCAACATCTGAAGCTATTTAAAATCCAGGAGTGCTTTGTCAATTTGCAGTTGTGTTCAGAGCGCGTCAATCTGGCTGTGTACCGAGTATGTGAACTGGTATCACAGCCATTTTGACGAGTTTTGCGCACATCTCATCATCATTTCACATGTGTTAATCAAACAGGACCTCATCATCAGATGCCTGTGCCGCTCATCAAGTGGTTGTGAAATGTTACATTCAAAATTCATATCACAGCCAGCTTTGATGAGCGATGCAACATTGATATTCGTCGTGTTTTTGTTATGTAAGCTAAGAATTTTGTCAGCATCAGTAAGTGGGATACAACAACACTAGTGTAGGCTCCTGCTTATCAACTGGATGTGAAATGGAAGATTGACTCATATCACAGCCAGCTTTGATGAGCGTGAGACTGCATGACAATCATCTCAGTCAGCTCTGGTAAGATAAATAAGATATACCTTCTGTGTTGAAAGTACCCGGAGTTTTTTTATTTACGAAGCCCGCGTAAAATTTTCATTAATTTTCATTTCGACTATAAGATGGCAGCCTTAAGATGTCCAATTTGATCGCGATAGGTCAGTTTGTTTACATCTGCTGGTTTTATTAGTTGACGTGCATGCAAAGAGTTTGCATTAAATTTTGTGCCTTGTACCGAAGTGGTAGTTGATTTACCGCGTACTGATCGATCTTCATCGTCTACGAACGACGAAAACATCGACAAAATCAATAAACTAGTGCTCGAAAGTCGTCGTAAGTCAATTTTGCCCAAAAAAGCATCGAAAGTAGGTTTCTGAAACCGCCCTTCTAGGGACCTCCTCTTCATGAAACGCATTGTAACGGCGAGACATGGGTTCACAAGTACAACATGCAAACAAGTCAACAGTCTTCGGAATGACGCCCTGAAAACACCAACAAGAAGGTGACTTGCTTCCAGAAAGCCGGTTTGAGTCAATAAAAGAAAATTCGCTGAAGGCCTTGATTTGGTCAAGTGGTGGTATAGTTGTATTGCACTCGATGGTTACTTAAAAGGTGACAATATAAATTTTGATGAATAAATTAATTATTTTGTGTTTTATTTAATAATTCCTGGTACTTTTTTATACAGACTATCGTTTTTCCTCCTAATATTATGAAACCAAGAAGTAACATATTTCCGTGTTGATTTTAGACCATGAGCAAGCTAGCTACTCTGCTGGGACGAGATATTACCGAAAGGGTTTTTCTTAAAAGATATCTTGAGCTGTGTTCTAGTCAATATTTTCCAACGCGAAAGATTGCTGCCGACCACATGGGTTATTTTTGTGCCATAGTCAGCGAGGGTGTTTTTGAAAACAAACTGGTAAGTTTCTTATACATTCACAAATTTATTTGTTCCTGTTTATTTATGATGAATTATGACGACGGTCTTCTGAATACAACTTGAAGTGAATTACGTCATTCTGAATGTTCCTTTCAAAGAATATATACTTTTTCCATGTTTCAACTGGTTTTTGTGATTGCGTTTCTCCTTTTTAGTTGCCGCATTATTTAGCACTGTGTCAAGATGAGAATTGGGGCATACGGAAATCTTGCGCGGAAGTTATAATGTTCGTGTCGTCTGTGTGCTCTCCAACTTTGAGGAATACCTTAATAACCGAAACCTTTATGAATTTGTTACAAGATGAACATAGATGGGTTCGGATATTAACGTTTCAGTCTTTAGGAGCCTTCATAGTAACGTTCGCCGATCCACCGTTGACCAACATCCAATTCGACGTAGAAGGAGACATAATGCTGGCGAATAAATACGGTGAAAAATTGTGAGTTTACCGTCGATGGTGCGAGTGATCCTTTCTTGATTTTGTGCTCCAACTTTTAGTCAGCCGCCCTATGAGGACGCCAAGTCACTGTCGGCAAGAGGAGAGGATTGTTTCACCACGTGCTTCGACATATTTGAACTACTAGCAAGCTGTCCTGCAATCAAACCTCATCCAGTGAAAACGATCAGGGATTACATAAAGACTGATAATAGTTCTGTTAATCTTAAGGTGAGTTTGTCGTTGGTAACAGGAGCATGACCAGATTGTTGAATATCTAAAATCGCAGCACGAAGACGACTTGCTTTATTATAACGAGTATAACTATTGGCATATAAGTCCTCCCGACATCGAGCTAGATCTACTCGACGAGCTTGGAGTACCAACAAAGGAAGAGAACGCGACTGATTCCGTGGCTGTTTTGGTAAGTGCTTTTTTTAAAACTGTTTTTTGAATTTGGGTATTTTCCTGTTACTAAATAAAACACCAGGTTGTCTAGAGTCCATCTAAAAGTAAGTATGGTGTGCGTTTTGCTTTGATTGTATTCGTGCAGTACTTTGTGATGATAACAACGACGGTCTTCTGAAACATATCTGAAGCACATTATAATATATTTCATCTGATAATTACCATTAAACCACATGTTTAATCAAACTGTTCCTTGTAACCTGTATCTACATAAAGATTTTTTCGTTTCAGACCGATCAACTGGAAGACTTGTATTCCACGATAAGTTTAAATGATAATTTCGATGATAATTCAAATAAGTCAATTTTACCTCTTAGTGATATTATGGGTGATAATGTAGTTGAACAAAGTAAGTCCATTTAACTTTTTTAATGTACAGTTTAGCTCAAGTATATCTATCTTAAAGTTGAGAACTCAAGCATATTAATGGTTTTAATATCGAGTATGATAGTTAAAAGATGAATGTACAGGCAACAGACTAGACAAATGAATATTTCATCGTTCTCTGTTGATACTAATTCAATTCTAAAGAAACTTGCATTGAGAAATTATCAAATAAATAATTTTCAACATTTTCTTACTAATAAAACTACCAATTTATTTAGCAATTTTTTGCTAGCTGTGTAAGTAACATCTGGAAATGATCAAATCTGATGAAAAGGAAATATATTTCATTCATTATAAGGGGGATTCATAAATGTATTTTTTTTTCAAATTTTAAGGATATTGCCATCTACTGACAATAGTTTAACTTAAATCTATTTAACTAAAATATTAGCTGTTTGTCTTGGTGTCTTGGAACAGCAGAACTTTCAAGCATGTCTTATTTGTGTTAAAAAAAAAAATGGTGGTTTTGATCTTTTCTGTGATATTCAATTGGATCTATTGGCGGAAATTAAAACTGATCCCAAACAAACCATCCAGGAATTAGCTATAAATCTTAAGACATGGTCCACAGTGCAATGTTGTTTAAAACTTACGAAACCAAGCGCAAGGAGAAGGAATCTGTGTGCCATACCAACCTTCAATTGATAACAAGATTCCAGAACTAACCATCTGCAGTGCACGTTTGTCCAGGTGAGGCAGAGAAAGATCCTTTTCTTCAAAGAATTGTTACTGCGGATGAAACTCGAAGATACAGCTTTTATTATAAAAAACAATGATCAACATGAGGAATATCTATATCTACTCCAAAACCAGCTCTTTGCTCTAAAAAAAAGTTTTACTGTCAGTATGGTGGCGATTTTACAGGAATTACTCACTATAAAGTTCTGAATACTAATGAAATCATAAGTGCTGAGTATTCTTGTGGTCAGCTTGATATGCATGCATCATCAGAGTACTTTTTTTCTAATCTATGGAACATTTTACTTCAAAATCACTCTTATTTTACAGGGGCAAAGATCATCAATAAAGATGTAGATTAAAATTTCATTACCTCTTAAAGAAAATAACATTTTTACATTATTAAAAAAAACGATATTAGTTATAGGTGCCTCTGTAATTAAGATGGTCCTTCATTATTCCACAAGGTCAAGGGAAAAAAAATTGTATTTCGTTATTACATGTTTGACAAAATCCCCAGTAATGTCTTTAAAAAGATGATGAAATCTGACAAACAGATTTGATCTCCCCCTGATGATACCAACATGGCTAACAAAAATCTTCTAATTAAGAAAACAGAATCACAATGATTAGAACATACAATACGATATTCTATGAAGATATCTTTGTATAAGGCAGACTATGAGTTTAATTATACAAATAAACATTTTTTTATAATACATTTCTGGTAGATTTCTTACACGTTCTCTTTTGTAGATATAAATAATATAGATAATTCTACAACGACAGAACCGAACAAGCCAACTCAAGACGTAGTTCCTCAGATGTTAATTGATAAGTTTATTTTGATGGCCCAAAGTGAGAATAACACTGACGATTACGACCTGTCTTACTTGTGCGCTTACAGTTTACCAGCCGTGATTTTAACGTTGGGAAAGGAAAACTGGTCTTTACTTAAAGATACAGCCGTCGCTCTTGCAGGTGATGAAACAATTTACGAATTATCGTCCGTAACTTATAGTTTATCTGGGACGTTTGAAACAATTATTTTTTAACATGGTCTTGAAGGTTAATATTATGATAATAATTGATGTCTCGATAACTGGTAATGGGATCTGGAGAATAGGGAGGCTGTTTGGACGTAAAACACCAACGTGATTGAAAACATAATGTTCAAGCTCAGTTTTCACTTTCTCTTTTTATTGCTTCGTCAACTTCTGATTTAAAAACCGCATTTCGGTTTGTGATGATGTTCCCACCTTCCTGTGATGTTACAAACCATTAGTGAGCCTCGACTTCATTCAATCTTCGCCAACCATCCGGATTAATCTCCAACAGCTCCTTGGTAGTGTTTGGTACGCAGTAGTTCTTTTGTTCTGCCACTATGTATTTGGTCTAACTCTCTTTTTGTTATCCCCTATTAGTCCCTCCTTGGTTGTTATTGAGTCCTGTCCATTTGAGTTGCTGAACTATCACATAATCTACAATATCCAGATTTTTGTATAATTAATTTGAGTGTGAAGTTTTATTCAGTGTGACAGTATTTTTGAGTGATTTTCCAGAAGCAGTTTTGGTCATCAGGGTATTAACGTTCTAGGCAGTCCAGAAGCAAATACTTTTTAGGACTCAATTCGCGGTGGAGGGAAGGCACGTTTCTTCTATCAAGTTTTATTGTAATTCTTCAATCGTTGAACATCATATTAACATTTTCTTAAACCAGGACTGTTTTGACCATTCCCATTTTAATACACTTGTGTTATGGACAATAATTCGTGTACTACCGATTTGTATTATGGCAACCGTTTGTCAAACTCGTTATTGCAGGTCACAAGTCGTACAAAATTAGGAGAATCGTTGCTAGCAGTTTGCACGAGCTGGCCATTATTGTAGGACAAGAAAAAACTGATGACTTAATAGAGTTATTCGAAGGGTTTTTAAAAGATTTGGATGAGGTACGAGGTTTCGGCTGATTCACTTCGATTACCAATGTTGACTTCGTAATTTTCCTTTGTAGGTTAGGATAAAAACTCTAACGCACCTCTCCGATTTTTTTGAGGCGATCAATCCGGAAAAGAGACTGTGGTTGTTGCCGAAGTTAGGGGATTTCCTCAGAGGTGATAATATGTGTAATTGGAGATTTCATGAGACTGTGGCTCAACAGTTTACTTTGTTGGTCAAGTTTTTCGAGCCGAGCGACATCGTTAAAACTATCGGGCTCCATGCTCAACCTTTGATGTGGTACAATGTGGCAGCTATTCGGCATGCTGCTATAAATTTGGTAATTGCCTTTTGCTATTTTTCAAAGGAGCGAAAGTAGAACAGTCTTTTTTTTTTATTTGCAGGTTACCGAAATAGTAAAACGTATCGCGTCCGAGCGTGCGTTAACTTCCAGTTACCTAGTGGTCATTGCGGAACGTTTTGCGCATTCAAAGAAGTGGAAACCTCGGCAAACTTTCGTCCTCCTGTGTTCGAGTTTATTACAGAAGAAAGCGCTGGACATCGAGGAATTTGCGTCGATTCTGTGGCCCCATTTGCTGGATTTGAGTTGGGATCCCATCGCCAACATCAGACTGGTGGTAGCGCAATGTATCGTCGAACACATAGTTACTAACGGTTTGTTTTCGAACTTGTGCCTTTTTTCAATTATTTTAACTCCCTCATTTCCAGAATACTTCAGGACGGAGGACTTGGAATCGTTGCAAAAGGTACTAAGGAGACTACAAGCAGATAAGGACAGAGACGTGCGATTAACAGCGATGTGTTCATTGTAGATATGTTTAAATGATGAAAAAAAGTGAATTAGTTATACTGAAAGTATTTTTCCCTACTGGTCGGCTTATTTTTACCTTTATTTTTTTTCCACAAGGAACCATGTCACTATCTTCATAAACAAATTATGATTGTTTATATATTTATATGTTTTTGTTGAATTTAATTAAAAAGATATACTTTTTATGGTGTTTTTTTCTTCATCACTTTACCATAAAAAAATTCTTTGGCAAGTAGGTATTGGGCAGGGAGAAGTTTTTATGAGTCCGTATAAAATTTATGGTGGTTGTTGGAAAAAGTTCAATGTGAGTTGAAAATACAAACTTTCTGTTTGCTGTTATAATAATTTTTTAATTAGATGATCGCTGTGAAATAATTAGGGCGATAGTCATCTTAGGATCACTGATACTGGAAAATAAACTTACATCCAGTAGAGGATTGAGCGGATTGTGAGAATCAACAACGGGATTGGGGAAGTATTTACGTTCTTAAAGTAGTAAACTCGAGATTTACCACTAAACACCAAATCGCTTTTTGAAACTTCTCGACGCACGTTTCGCTGGCCATGGAGAGAATCATCAGGAGATGATTTAATCTAATTCTAAAACTAAACTATGTTCTGTTTATATGATAGCTCTATCTAATGAAGCGTGTAAAAATCATGAACCGTGAAGTTTACTGAGCGTAACGGAATAGGTGTTTTATGCTGGTTCATGATTGTCTTACATTTTTCTATTTGAACGCTTTCATGTGCATCTAAAGTCCTATTGTTATTGACACTTCTTATGAGTCTCAAAATGTCTCTTTTTGATGTGCTTCTGATGTTCTTCAGCATATTTTCTTACATTGTCCTGATTTTGTGGTTTATCTCTCTTTTTGTTTCGCCGAGGTATATCTCTATTATTCTCCTTGGTAATCGCTCCACGCCTTTCAGGCTTGGGCATAACAGTCCCATCCCGAAAAACAAGTTGTGTTAGTCAAATTTAACTCTTCCCCAATCATATTGACTGTCTACATTGCCAAGTCTGTAATAAAACTTGATGGCCCCCCGTTGCTCGAAATTGCTGTCACTAATTTTTACAACGCACTAGAAAAAATCGAATCTTGAAAGAAATTGTTAACGACCACTCTAGGGAGTTCAAAATTTTACTGCAGATGATGGCCTGCTACCCTTCAAAAAGGATGCCAATAGTGTATCATTTCGAGCGCTATGTCACTAGTCTTATTGCCTTGTTTATAAGCATCGCAGTGGCGGCTCGTGAGGGAGAGCGTAAGGGCGCCGCCCCTCGAGCATTTATCACAGTAAACAATTTTTTACAGCAAAGCACCATATTTTTATTTCCGTTCAGTTTCTTTAACTCATTTTAAGATATTATTAAAAATTTAAATCTCCAAATGCAGAAGAACGTCTGTCGACCCAGCATACTAAATAATGCGGATAAAAATTCCATCCTCCGCAATGTTTACATCGTTGGTCGTTACATGTTTTGTTGGTTGCCAGAATTCGGGGGTTTAACTGTTTCTAAAACGTGATTTGGATGTAGATTCCCTGCGACCGAGCGTAACTGTAATTAGTTTTAAACTTATATGTTAAAATAATGAACTTCTGAAGATGAAAAACATGAAGATGTCTGATTTAAAATAGTTAATAATGACTAATTTAATTATGAATTGAAAATTTGACCACAAACTGAAAGCTTTCCGATGATAGAAAAAGAAGATTTGAAGAGTGAATTGGAATTTTTTTATTCAAGGTCCGAGATTTGTCAGAATGTTAAACGCTGTTTAAAGACATTAAATTTTATTTTGAATATGGTAAGGCCTTGAGAATACTAGTGACTATACCGATGACCACAGCCGAAGTATTGTTGAAGTTATAATCTTTTGACGCGTTTGAAAACAACCCAGAGTGTATTTTTAGCGTGGGACGAAGTTGCGCGCGCCAATGTAACAATTTATTGTTATACTTTTATTCAAACTTTTTTGTGGTATTTCCTTTCGTCTATTGGTCGTTCGCTCAGTTAAAATTTATTTGAATGCATAAAAAAATATTTTATTAATAACGATAAAGAAGTATAACTTCTTAAGTGCGTACTAAAATACACACACGCCTTTTTTTGTTTTTAACTATTTCTAGACCAGCTCTATTGGCTTTCACCGGTTTTTCATCATTTCTCTCTCTTAATAATTATTCGACCGTGTTAATACGTTTAGGTCGTCTGCAAATCCTACGACCTGTTTTTCTTTATCATTGTTCAATGATTGTATCGCTAATGACTGTTCAATACTATGTTAAAAAAGAACTGGTGGCAGTCAATTCCCTGCCGCAAACCATCCAGGTTAATCCAATACGTTTATATCTATTTAATACAACGTATCAATTGTATAATCGCTTATCACCAATGGATAATACGGAAATAGAGGATGGGATAATATAGGGTACCAAAAAAAAACGCCGAATAAAGAACCATTTTTTTGTTAAATTTTAATATCAATAAGATCTAGATTCCAAAACGGAAAAAAATATATTAATGAATAACATACTTGCATATAAGGATTGGAAATATACAGGCATGGAAATAATTGAGTAAAATATGTCAAATGAATCATTTGTAATTGCATCAAGTTGAGTTGCATTGTTTGTTCGCTTAAAAACCGCTTTTAACGACTCGCGCAAATCGACCTTGAGTGAACGGAATTTGTGAAAGACGCTGTGCTCCCATTGAGCCGAAGAAGTAATGCGCATTGTCCGAGATCCGTTCCGGTACTGTCTCTAAAATGATATTGTCTTCGTTTATATTTTCGGTGTCATTACAACCATCCAATTTGCAAACCAGTACACAATTTGAACATGAAAAAAATTTGCTTTATCAAATACACAATTTTTCACGAAAAAATATTCGGACTTTACAATAATTGTTTTGAATTGATGTTTGTATTAAAACTATGATGTTTGTATTAAGCTAATATGAAGTAAACTGGTCGCAAAAAACTCAAAGATTAAAAATTTGTAGGTACAACGACCCAGCAAGGGATCTCGGCCATCAAATGGACAAGACTGGTATCATGTCAGAATGTTTAAGATACGCCATATGGAAAAACAAGTATATGAGCTCCGATATCATGAACAGGATATATAAAATCTGTATAAGGTGTATGACTTATGGCATTGAAACAATAATGCGCAGAAAGGGAGAAATCAAGATTTGGACAGTCATTACGACCAATACAATTGAGATATAATAAAAAATGAAACAATACGGCAAAAAAATTAACATCGATAATGTAGTGAGATGGGGAAGGAAGACAGAAGATGATGCTGGCACCAAAACGCCAAGGGAATGGAACCCAACAGACTCATACCAGGCGTACTTGAAAACAAACCAGCAAAAGGTCGAAGACCAATATAGAGACCTCCAAAGAGATGGAGAGACGAAGAAAAAGAAAATTTCGGAAAATAAACAGTTTGTATGATCTAATAAAAGATTGAGAAGAAGAAGATATGGCAATAGGTAAATAATCCGCATTCATTTGAAGGGAAGTATCCTTATTTACCATGAAGACTTGCGGATACTGCGAGTCAGATTGAAATCTGTAACAAAAAAAGCAGCAAGCCAAAAATCAAGAGTACTAACTGCGGTAGAACTCAATTATGTTAAGTATACAAGAAAACTATTATTTATCCCTCTAGCAGCCAAGTAGCTATATAAAACAAGTCATTCTTCTTCATCAATGATATCAAATATATTTTTTGGATTTTTTCTTTTTTGGGTTTTTCGCCACGATCTAAAACTCAAAAAATATCAAAAATATCTGTTCTTGTTGACATAAAGAATCACTGGGTAAAAAACCAAACGGAGACACATTTCTCAGTGATTCTTTTCTTTAATAAATTTGCCTCATAAACAAAATTTAAAAAAATATAAACATTTTCTAAAATAAATATAAACTTTTGAAGGTTAACGTTTCGGGAGGTCTTCTCCCCCCGTTTTTAAAACGAATCTAAAAAAAATTATATTTCTATATATAATGCAAAGATATGAAGTAAATTACAATACAATTGTCAATGTAAGTATCATTAACATACACAAAAAAATATATTTACTTCCTATCTTTGCATTATATATAGAAATTAATTTAATTTATTTTTTAGATTCGTTTTGAAAACGGGGGGAGACGACCTCCCGAAACGTTAACGTTCAAAAGTGTGTATTTATTTTAGAAAATTTTTATATTTTTAAAATTTTGTTCGTTAGGCAAATTTATTACCGAAAAGAATCACTTAAAAATGTATCTCCTTTTGGTTTTTTGTTTTTTACCCAGTGATTATTTACATAAGAACAGATATTTTTTGGTTCTACGATATATTTATATCGTAGCGAAAAACATACAAAAAAAGAAAAAATTATATGAACACGCCACAGTCATTCAGACATTACAATGACATCAATGTTGAACAATGTTAGAGTTAACCCCAGAGGAACCTTTTCCTCGGAGGATGAGTTAGAAAGAACTCTTTCGAGCTGGGATTTTCGATAACCAAAGGATCGAAAAGATTATAAAGAGAACTATGATGAAATGAAGGTGAAAACGAAAAGATCTGGATATTTTAGACTATGTGAGGGTTCAGCTACTTGAATAGTATTACCAGAAAACCGAATATCAAGGCGAATCATGGAGGGACAACTGAAAGAGAAAGATTTAATGAAGAACTTTGATGAAGATTTATCCGAATGCAAGCGAATGTTGAAAGAGATCAAACCTCACTGTACTCAAGAGCTGTACGTACCACAGGAAGAAAAAGAAGTGATACAAGTACTATTCTTCATCGATAAACTCAATGGTGAGGGGTGTTTCTTAATTTTTGAACAAACTGATTCTGAATCCTTCAGATTGTGGTAAAAGTGTTTAGTGGTAAATCTCTTCGAGTTCAGTGTTTTACACCGAAGGTTCCAATAGAAGAATTGATATGAGAAGGCACATATCTACATTTTTGAAATATCTGTTCGTGTTTATCTGTATGAGACTCTTCCAGGCAGATGGATAAGTAGAAAGGAACCAGTGGAGTGACCAGTAAAGTTTCCAGATTTCGCTTCTCTCAAGTACTTTTTGTGAGAATATTTTAACATAAGTTTTCAAAACAAACCGGGAATTTGAAGTGTTAAAAATACTAAGCTATGATATTTATTTGATCTAAAGGTGGTAAATAAAACTTTAAACACTCAGTTTTAGAAAATCTTGCATAAAACTGTTCCCTGTTAAAAACCGTTGGATTCAAAACAATAATTGATTTATTTAAACATTATTTCGCAAAAAATTATATATTTATCATACTTACTTTAATTCCACGTGAGATTTGCACTGTACTGTCAACAAATTAGAATGACATCACGATACAGTAAACCGTGGGTCAGTTGCAACGCACATTGCTTCCAAATAGATTAGATTTATATTATTATCACGGTATTTAAAATTTCTTTAGAAGTCTATAGAAGCTTTCCCTTTCTGTTTTCATTAAACCATGAATACGTTTTCCAGCGCTGAAACGTTTTTACCCGTTTTAAGTGTCACCGAAACCCTGTCGTTCAGTGTCCCAAAGTTTTTTAAGGTGTTGCTTAAATCGAAGAATTCGCGAAGGGTCCCGGCTAGTTCCGTCTGTATGCTCTCGGCGAACCTCGCCAGCTTGTACAAGGTCTTGGTGAAATTGGTGGAGAGACGCACAACTGCGATGATGATCACGACGGCTGCGAAGGCAGCTTGTGGAATGTTGAGTTGCCTCGGGGCGAGGCTCCCTCCATCCTCATGGGTTTGCAATGTGGACGACCAGGTGCTAGTGCTCATTCCCAAGCATATCCATGAGGAGGGACTCCTACAACAAAAAACTCTTTACAGAACCCCAGCGAAAACAACGTACAATATCAAAATAAAATATTTTTTTATCTAATCTTGGGTTTGAATCTGTCTGTCGATATCTGAGAGAGACTGAAGGAAACGTCCCTATATGATCCCTGCCATCAGTAGTTCGCACAGGCCAATCAGCAGTGAAATACACACATATTAACGTTGATAAAATAGATCCCCTTAAGATACCATGATTTTTATAAAAATTTGAAGGTAGAACAAAATAACAATAGAATAAAATTTGGTATATTATGAAAAATGATATTGCATTATATAATTTGCAGAAATACCCTAAATAGAAACAAACAATTCACCTTTATTAAACTTGTAATTTAACACATTTTTCCATCTGTATAATAGTGCGGACTATGATCGAACCAGACGCAATAAAAATAAATTACAGGTAGTTTCAATGTCATAAAACAATAAAGTATTTTTAAGAAGATTATTTTTAAGAATTAAAATATCAAAAATATCTGTTCTATAAATGTATATAAAGAATCACTGGGTAAAAACAAAAAACCAAACGGAAAGAAATTTCTCAGTGATTCTTTTTTGTAATAAATTTGCCTAACGAACAAAATTTTGAAAATATAAAAATGTTTTAAAAAATTATACAAACTTTTACCGTTAACGTTTCGGGAAGTATTCTCCTCCCGTTTTTAAAACGAATCTAAAAATAAAGTATATTAATTTCTATAAATTATGATAAGATAGAAAGTAAATATATTTTTTGTGTATGTCAATGATACTTACTATCTTTTCACTTAGATACTTAGATACTTTCTATCTTTTCATAATTTATAGAAATTAATATAATTTATTTTTAGATTCGTTTTAAAAACGGAAGGCGAATACTTCCCGAAACGTTAACGTTAAAAGTTTTTTAACGTTAAAAGTATTTTTTTTAGAACATTTTTATGTTTTTAAAATTTTGTTCGTTAGGCAAATTAACTACAAAAAAGAATCACTGAGAAATTTGTCTCCGTTTGGTTTTTTGTTTTTACCCAGTGATTCTTTATTTAGTTTAGTGACTATAGTTTTAGATCGTGGCGAAAACCCCAAATAAAGAAAAAAAAAAAATATTTGAACACGCCACAATCATTCAGACATTAATTTTGTTTATACTCAACATCTGAAGAAACCACTGTGTTGGCGAAACATGTCATAATAATATAATTCAGTGAAAATCGTATAAAACTGTAGTTTTATTTTAAGATAATTAAAAATACTCGGAATCTCAGATGTGTTTGCATTTTTTTTTTTACTTTTTCTGAAAAATTTTGGCCTAGTACACTTTGATTCTACAGGTTCTTCAGGTACCGAATTAATCTAAATTGAAACCTTACCTGGATCATTCAAGTTCGTGACTCTCCAAGAAATGGGTTCGTACATCCAAATGGGTGGCCAGATCCAGTACCAGATGCTGTAAAGAAGGATGTTCGAGAAGTTCGGCTTCCGGAAGTTGCGGTTGACATCGTGGTCGATACTGTCTACCCCTGAACGATCTGTGAAGATGCAACACCACGTCACAGAACACGTACCTCAGCAGGAGCAATCGTAGAAAGTCATCTCCGAAGAATTGCAGATAAGATAGATCTGAAAAACAGTTAATGTTTCTCACCATGTCGGATGAAAGCTCCGTAGCAATACTTACCAACTCTTGAACGAGTAAATAATCTGGATGCTTCGGTAACAAAACGATCAACGAAAGACTGGCAACGTTCCCAATGATGAATAACTATACTGGGGATGTTGCAACAGTAGCAAAAGGCGGTCAAAGGTGAATGCAAAAATAGCGTGAAGAGAGATCCGTTGTGTTGTTGATCTATGACCAAAACAAAATCTTCTGTTGCAATCAAACATAAAATATCAGCTGCAATTATTAATTTTAGATTTTTTTGTAGCAGTTTCCTTCTTACAGTAACTTTCCATGAATTTCAAGTCGATATGACATTAAGTTTTTGTTTTTGATAATCTTCGAGACAGAAACAGTTCGATATTTTTGTTCTCATGGTAAAAATACTTAAAAACATACTTTTTACATGGAAAAACATCGCATAAAACGAAAAAAAAAGTTTGAAAAGGCATTATGGGGGCTCTGCTTCTTTAAATCATCATCATCATCAGCCCGTGTCGATCCACTGCAGGATGAAGACCTCTTCAGCATGCTTCCAACTTTCACGGTCATGGGGCTTTCCTCTGCCACTTGGGGCCTATATACTTAACGATGTCATCAGTCCATCGTGCTTTCGGTCTTCTTCGCAGTGATCAAGCGGTATCCACTCCAGGATTACCTTGGTTCATCTGTCGTCACATCGCCTCACTATATGGCTTGCCCATCTCCATTTCAATTGCTTTACTATTCCCATGATGTCACACCCTTTCGTTTGTCCCCTGATCCATGCGCAGGGCTTTCTGTCCCGTCTTATAATGCCAAGCATACATCTTTCCATTCCCCTCTATGCTACTCGAATTTATTGAACATAACCTGACCCTTTTTCAGGTTTATTTTTAAGCCAAATGGTTCGCCAACCCTTTGCAGCACTTGTGTGAGTCTTTGCGGCTCCTCTGGGTCTTGTGAAAGGAGAACGATATCATCTGCAAATCTAAGATGGTTTAAGTTTGCACCATTGATCTTTACACTATCCTGTTCCCAATTCAGTTTACGGAATACTTCTTCAAGGCCAGCCGAGAAAAGAATAGGCGATATCGCGTCACCCTGCCGTACACCTCGTTCTACATTAATTCCCACTTCAAGATCATCAAGGTGAATTGTCGTAGCTCTATCGTAATAGATTTACATTCTGAATCCAGCGTGTTCTGTTGGTTGTGCGTCATTCAGTTTTCTTAATATTTTTTTAGATTTTATCTGAGTGAATATTACTTTGTACATTACTGATAGGAGGCTTATTGGATGGTAGTTCTTTAAATCTTCCTGTGCTCCTTTTTTGTGTAAAAGGGTCACTTCTGCATGTTTCCATAAGTCAGGTACTTTTTGTTCTTTGAGGCATTTTGAGTATAATTTTGCCAGTGTTTTATGTAACGTCCGACCACCAGCTTTTAGCATTTCGACAGTTACACTGTCCTTTCCTGGAGACTTGCCGTTTTTCATCGATTCTATAGCATTTGTTACTTCCTTTCCTATTTGCAGTTTCCGAAAGCAGATAAGTTCGATATTTTTACTATCATGGAAGAAAAGCAAATTTCGCATGTTTAATGAATACAACTTTTTGCTTCGAAAAATAATCATGCAAACCGAAAAAAATACCATATGATTTCTGCTACTTCATATTTCATGGTTCATAACTCGTTTATTGAGTTTCGATGTGGTCAAAACAGTATGAAGGAATCACCGTTGGTATTGACCGATCGAATCCATGATATTGAATCGGCACAACGTTTTGAATTATCCAGTGGCTTTAGTTCCTGTGCTATCTGAACCTTATATGCAGTCAGAGAGAGTACTTTCTTAAAATACACCATGTTGTGGATTCACTGAGTCCAAATTGTTGTGAATGTCGACTAATGTAAGTTTCTGGGCCTACAGCAATACTTTCACGTACCAAATCAATATGCAAACATCCTCACTCATTAAGGCATACATTTGCGTTCTTTTCTTTCTCAGCTCCTGTTTAGCATTATTAATTCCTTTGTTTTATTCCAGGGTTTTTTGCACATTGTTGGTGACTTCTTCATATTAAACTGATATTTCCACCTCCTCCGGCTTTTCAAGCATAGCAAAGCTGTTCGACAAAGCAATCTCAAAATCGCTGCCCCTCTCCAGCAATTTCTTAGAATCCACTTTGCCCTTACTTGACCTTACCATTCTTTCGCGCTCTCTTAGACAGTTAATTCTAACTTTTGCTCGTACCATTCGGTGGTCACTTCCAATATTAAAGTTGTTAAGGACAGTACAATTGGAAGATATTGTTTTATCGTTGGTCATATGTAATCAATTTCACTTGTGAGTCTAGATGGACTTTTCTATGTCCATTTTCAGATGATATTTTTCTTATAAAGCGAATTCATAATATATAGTTCTTGTCCTTCAGCAAAATCAATGAATATGTCACTTCAATTGTCTCGCTCGCCAGTTCCATATGGCCAGTTGCATTTTCACTAGTTCTTGCTGTTCCAATTTTCGTATTAAAATCACCCATCAAGATTTTGTACCTACATTTCTCCTTGTATAAAAACTGAGTCACATCACCATAAAATTCCTCAATTTCCTCATCCCTATGGCTTTTAGACTATTTGAAGCCCAAACTTTTTATTCAGCTGAATGACGCATTGGGCTAGTCGGTTAGATGTACTTTCAAATGTTACTACACTGTCCTTTAGCTTTCGATTGATAAGGAATCCAATTCCCCACATCGTTCATTCTCTGTACTTCAGGTGTAGAGTACGTGTCCAGTTGGTTCCAGTTTAATTAACTCCAATGACAGCCTGATCTAATCCGGTGATTCTGAGCATCCTCTGCCTTGGGGCAGGTCTTCCTGCTGCCATAGATAGTTGGCCCTTGGCCTCCGGTGAATGAGGGCCGTGTTTGAGGTTGTACTGTCATATTGAAATACCATGTTGAAGGTATGGACCGTAATCTGCCACGTTGGTCCAATGTGGGTTGGCAGATTTTGGATCATGTTAGTCTGAGGCCTCTGCCTTGACCTGTCCGCCAGGGATGACCCTTCCAGGAGCATATATTCTAGACGGCATTGCTCCAAGCTTCATTGCCCTACTCAAACTCCTTTACCACGTCAAGGTCTGTTTTGCAAAAGGGACACAAAAGGTAACAGATTTTATTATTTTAAGACTGGGTCTAATTAACACCAAATATTAATTTAAATGTATATAGAGCTAAATTTGACTGAAGTAGCCGATATTTGACGGAGATTCATTTTAAATAAATAAGCAAAAAAATTTCCACTATATTTAAAATTGTCTGTATAACAATTGTTATTAAATTCAAACGTCGACCACAGAACGCCGAAAGACAATCTCGCTCAACCGTAATTAAGGGCTATGGCTGGTGCTAATGGAAAGATACATGATTTGAGGAAAACATCTTTTCTGACGAAGTTCGCTTCTGGCTTAAGAGGTTTGTCTACAAACATAGCTGCATGATTTGGGACGATAAAAATCCTCAAGTGATTCAGGAGTTAATTTTTTATCCTCAGAAAGTCATTGTTTGGTGCGGTTCTTAAGCTGAAGAATTCATAGGACCGTGTTTTTTTGAAGACTATCATAGAAATCGTCATGCTATTATTGTTAAATGCTACAGACATTTGTTAACAGAATATATTTGGTCTGGACTAATAAATGTGCTTATAAATAATGTTTTATCATTTGGTCACCAAGGCCATGCGAGCTCATGTCGTTTGATTACTTTTTGTGAGGTTATGTTCAACTTCTGGTTATTTATTTATTCTTCAAGATAAAGTAAATATTACCAAATTATTAGTAGTTATCATGATGCCTCATTTCAATGTTCCAATACCCTTTTTAGACAATCCTTTATAAGCGAACGCCGGAAACTAAGTTTAACACTAGATAAATTATCTCTTACCTTGAAAAGCAGGTGGAGTGTCTTGCGGTGACATTAAGGTAACTAATGGTTGTCCGAAGTATCTAGGAATGTGTTGAAAAACGAAACTATTGTCAGAATCCACTATCACGAATAAAGGACGTCTCGTGAACGGGTACAGGTCACCAGGGTAAAGGCAGTGTACTTCTTTTGTCTTTTTGTGTTCACCATCTCTTCTTCCAGTTGTCGAAACACCACCCAAATCGTAGCCCACTGAAACAATTCAAGAATTAGTCAAGTCACCCAACAAAAAAACCTCTTACTTACTGTCTTCTGGGTGTTTTGACGTTGAAAAACAACCATCTGCTGATAAGTATAAGAGAAGAGCACCATTAGCTGGTAGCTCTTTGAATCCACTGGCCAAGAACACCAAGACCTGGCTCAGAGTGGGTTTGTACAAGAGGTACTTGTGAGGATTTTCTCTCCGGGCTGGCCTATCACCATTTTCTAAATATCTGAAAAAAGACACCATCACAATACTTTATAAATGAACGAAATAAAAGTCTTCTTATACCCTTTTTGTCCAGGTACGCTGTATGGCACTCTACCAGGTGCAGGAGAGGCATCATAAATGTGATTAAAGTCCTCTTGGGGCTCCCTTTCCAACGTCTGGATCATTCTGAACATGTCCATCGTCAGTTCCGAAAACTTGACCTGATCCGAGGCACAACCAACAATTAGAATCTCTTGTAGAGTTAAATTCATGTGCTGTGATTTCTCTACAGGAGGAGTCGTAAGGGGACTCAGCCTAAAAACAATAATTGTTAATTAGCATTATTTTGTTTTGTGTCAAATAAAGGAATTTCTTGATTATTTTATCATTATACTCCTCATGATGCCGATAAAAATTCCAAATTGGTACTATAAAATAGATTTTTCATGTTCAATTTTATAATTTTATGTATACGACAGACATGTAATCCATTTTTTCAGATTTTTTTTTATAGATACGTGGTATGTGTCATTTTGCTTAAGTTAATTTTCTTCGTAAAAAATTAAATTTCACAATAAGCGTTCAGTGATATATGGCCTTAAAATATTTTAAAAGCTTCTAAACATTTTTTTTCGTTAGATAACAAATTGGTATTTATTTTAAAATCATGGGTGGTAGGTTATACTGCCCGCTTTACACAGCGATCAGACGTCGCTCTTATTCGTAAATAATTATTCCTTTAATTCAAATTCCAAAAGTATCCATTGAATATGTTCAAGTTAATTTACCATTGATAGATCCTCAATAATAGATTTATAATAATTCACACACTATTACGTAATTTATTCCTAACTTAATTTTCATACTGTGTAGGGAAATATGTTACTTATTGGAAAACGATTGGCAACGCTGGCATATTTGATTGTCAATTTCGAAACTTTTTAAAGTATTTATTAGTGATGAAGGTAATATTGTTTTTGTGACTGTGGAAAGTGGAATATAGAAATATGTTACAAATAATGAGTAATAATTCGGGTAAGTTTATCTTTTTATATATAATTGTCATTTGTTTGATTACCCACAGTCTTTTTTGTATATCGCAATATTTTTGAAACGCATATAACAAGTTTTTGTATTATATATGTATATTGTGTTATTTTTTAAGCAAAAATAAGTACTGTTAACATTCGTGTTTATTACAGTTATTAAAGGACTAGTACTTGACCGACAATTGTGACAACATTGTCATGTCAACATGAAAAATAACCTTTTTATGAATTCACTATCATTGTTTTTAATAGAGTAGAGTGAAAAGTTAGATACTTTTTAAATGAAATATTGATTATTTTCGTTCGAGAATCGATTTATCGTTGTCTTCTTTTAGTTCAACATACTTGATCGGACGATTTTTTATGCCGTCCAGAAAGTACGACTGGCCATATATATATATATATATATATATCCTGATCTATCGATCAGCTGATCCATCGTTCTTTTCATTCCTTCGTTCCAGGAGACCTCATTGGAATAGTCTATTAGCCTTTCGGCTGTCGTTCATTCGCATAAGGTGTCCAAATCAGTGCAAACCTCTTATTTTTATTCGGTCTATCACAGTAGTTTGGTTTCCATTCCATTCCAAATTTCGTCATTAGTTATTTGCTGTATTCGGGAAAGCCTAACGTTTTTTCTGAGGTAATCTATAGCAGTAACGGAGCATCACCCATCCTGGTTTCGAAAACTCATTCGTTAAACTCACTTCACTTGGTAAAAACCAAATGATTATTATTGACAGCAAACTGGAGGATATAGGCGTTGCGATACGCTGTAGGACTGATGGAGGCCTCTTCAATCTCTCGCGCTTTAAAGGCAAAACCAAAACCCGAACACGCTATATCATAAGACACGTATTAAGTTTTAATATTAACATAAATAAAACTAGAATTACGACTGTTTGTGGTGATTCATCCCCTCGCATCAACAACGGAGTATGTGAAATATTTTGGCTAGTTGGATAGTCTCGTTAATTTTAAAGTTCATCTGTACTCGGAAATCTGAATTAGCTGTACTTCTAGTGCCTTTTGAAAACTTCGCCACAGAGTTTTGGGAAGTTATGACCTATCCTTGAAGGTCGTTGTGCCTTTCTATGGTACCGAGCTGTGATCGTGTCTTTGCTTAGTTATGGTTGTGAATCGCGGGTATCCTACATGAAACACTTGAGTGTTCTCGAGATTACACAGCAACGTCAGCTGGGAGATAATGAGGATGGTACCATGAAATATCAAGCACGTATCCAGTTGGTTCCGTTTTAGTTAACTTTTCGTTTTTTCTTCGTGTTTCACAGAGCCCATTAATATCCCATACATGAATGTATGTTGTCAAGTTCGATTACCGATTACCAAGTTGCCTACCCCCTATGTAAGCAGTGCATCCATTATGCAATGCTTTGAGATAGTGTCAAATGCTTTTTCGTAATCGATAAAAGCCAAGTACAGTGGCATAGTGTATTCGTTGTGCCTTTCTATGGCCTGCTGTACAACCTGGGTGTGATCCATTGTAGTGAATTCACTTCTGAATCCTGCTTATTCTCTTGGTTGTGCGTCAATAAGTTTTCTTAATATTCTTTTAGATATTATCTTAGTGAAAACTTTGTACATTACTGATAAAAGGCTTATTAGACGTTATTATTATTATTCCATAAGTCAGGTACTTTTTGTTCTTTGAGGCATTTTGAGTATAATCTCGCCAGTGTTTTATGTAATGTCCGACCCAGCTTTTAGCATTTCGACAGTTACACTGTCCTTTCCTGGATACTTGCCTTTCTTCATCGATTCTAAAGCATTTGTTACTTCTTCCACTAGGATATCTGGCATTTGTTCTTCCATGGGCATTGTTGCCTTTAATTGGTTCTGATCTTCATATAACTGGGAATAAAATTTTCTGACAACCTCTAACATTTGGGGACGCGCCCTGCACACCGTGCCATCCTCACGCATTAAGGCATACATTTGCGTTCTTTTGTTTCTCAGCTTCATTTTAGCCTTGTTAATTCCTTTGTTTTCTTCCAGGGTTTTTTGCACTAGCTTTATGTTGAATCGGCGCGTGTCCTCTGATACGTTTTCTTATAGTTATACAAAGCTCAGCGGAGTCAACCTTGCGAAAAGGACTCCCTGTATTTCTTATTGTCCGACGTTTTTTCATTAAATCAAGGGTCTCACTGGAAATTTTTCTTCAATTTTCAATGTCTTCTTGAGACATTTTTCTTCTGGTGCTTTTGAAGCAGCCGTTTGAAGCATATTGTCGGTGATTTCCTCATACTGAACTGATATTTCCATCTCCACCGGATCTTGTAACACAGCAAAGCGGTTTGACAAAGCAATCTCAAAATCGCTGTCCCTCTCCAGCAGTTTTCCTGTATGCACTTTGCTCTTCTTTGACCATTTTTTTGCGCTGTCTTCGACAGTAATCCTAACTTTTGCTCGTGCCATTCGGTGGTCACTTCCAATATTAAAGTTGTTAAGGACAGTACAATTGGAAGATATTGTTTTTTTCGTTGGTCATGATCTAATCAATTTCACTTGTGAGTCCACATGGACTTTTCCATGTCCATTTTCTGCCGATATTTTTCTTATAAAACGAATTCATAATATATAGTTCTTGTCCTTCAGCAAAATCAACCAATCTGTTACTCCTATTGTCTCGCTCACCAGTTCCATATGGGCCAGTTGCATTTTCGTCAGTTCTTGTTCCAATTCTGGCATTAAAATCACCCATCAGGATTTTGTACCTACATTTCTCCTTGTATAAAAGCTGGGCCACATCATCATAAAATTCCTCAATTTCCTCATCCCTATAGCTTATAGTTGGTGCATAAGCTTGGATGATTTGAAGCCTAAACTTTTTATTCAGCTGAATGACGCTTTGGGCTAGTCGGTCAGATATACTTTGAAATTTTACTACACTGTCCTTCAGCTTTCGATTGATGAGGAATCCAATTGCCCCACATTGTCCATTTTCCGTACCTCGGGTGTAGAGTACGTGTCCAGTTGGTATCAGTTTAATTAACTCTTAACCCTTTCTTTGTGTCTCACAGAGCCCAATGTATGTTGTCAAGTTCGATTAACCGTTCTTGCAATCGGGCCTCCGTTTTCATAGTCCATAAATTAAGCGTAGCAATGTCAAACTTCCAATGACAGCCTGATCTAACCCGGTGATTCTCAGCACCCTCTGCCTTGGGGCCTTCTTCCCGCTGCCGAAGGATGGTGTCAAAATCACTGGTGCAAACTTAAACCATCTTAGATTTGCAGATGATATTATTCTCATTTCACAAGACCCAGAGGAGCTGCAAAGACGCATACAAGAACTGCAAAGGGCTGGCGAACCATTTGGCTTGAAAATAAACCTGAAAAGGGTCAGGTTATGTTCAATAACTTCGCTCAGGACAGAAGAATTTCAATTTTAGGAAGGGATTTAGAGATTGTGGACAGCTTTATATATCTTGGGCAGAGAATTTCAATGGAGGGGAATACCGCCCGGGAGGTGGAACGGCGTGTTAAATGTGGCTGGCAGGCATTTGGCAGGCTCAACATGGTATTTAAGAGCAGATTCCCACTTTGCCCGAAAAGAAAAGTCTTCGATCAGTGCGTTCTACCCGTTATGACATACGGAAGTGAAACCTGGTCACTCACATCGCAATCAATTCAAAAACTTCGGGTGGCACAGAGGGGAATGGAAAGATGTATGCTTGGCATTACAAGACGAGACAGAAAGTCCTGTGCATGGATCAGGGAACAAACAAAAGTCTGTGACATCATTGGAAGAGTAAAGCAATTGAAATGGAGATGTGCAGGTCATATAGCGAGGCGATGGGACGACAGATGGGACCAGTGGATACCGCTTGATCGCAAACGTCCGCGAAGAAGACCGAAAGCACGATGGATTGATGACATCGTTAAGTATATTGGACCCGAGTGGCAGAGGAAAGCCTAGTACCGTGAAAGTTGGAAGCATGCTAAAGAGGCCTTCATCCTGCAGTGGATCGATACAGGCTGATGATGATGACATATATATATATATATATATATATATATATATATATATATATATATATATATATATATATATATATATATATATATATATATATATATATATATATATGGAAGACAGTCTTCAGACATTATTAAATGATCTGAAGCAGCTGAAAAAGCCTTTTTCCTGCAGCGGATTGAGATGGGCTAATGATGATGATGATGATGATGATGATGATGATGATGATGATGATAATGATATGTGAATATGAAGAAACAGAAACTCCATAATACTTTCTCGGTTGTTTGCCTTTTTTCCTCATTGCAAAAATATCGAACTCATCTGCTTTCAAAGATTGTCAAAACAAAACTAAATTTCATATCGGCTTGAGATTCACGGAACGTTTCTGAAATGCAATCACCATTGGAGTCATCGCAATCTATCGCAAAAAAATATTTGACTCTTCACTCTATGATAATATTTAAAATCGTAGAAGCGTTTTTGGTTATTCGCTCTTGCCAGTTCATACTTGTGTAAACTAGTCAATGTTGCAAACAGTTGATGTTTGTTTAATATGTAGACGTTTTGATTACCTGTGGGATAGAACAATAGGGTTCGTATCCGCATGGAGCACCGACACCAGCGAGTCGGACGTTATGAACGCCTTGATCTCGTCCAGCACCAGACTCCACTCGATCTGATCGTCCGGCTCGTACGTGCTGGTGTAATCGGCGATATGTCTATCTAACTCGACTATTAATTCCCTAACTAACTTCATTCTTCTCAGAAGAAGGCACACTACAATGAATCGTGCGTAATAGCGAAGCTTTTTAACCATCAGTTCGGATCTGGAACATCGAGTTGGGTAAGTTCGACTCTTTTTTTCAACTGTTTCTGTGTACCTGTCTTCCTTGGCCGCCCTTGAGTAATATGCTCTACCTCTAATCGCGGAGTAGAACGAATACGCTTCATTTAGATAGTTTGTCTCGCTTGTTCTCAGGCTGAAATAAACAAAAAAGATAATTGTTAATATCAAATTTATTTGATAGAGTATTAAGTCTATTAAGTTTTTTTGCAAATTTCGACTTTATTTATCAATATATTCTCCTTGAAGAGCAATACAATCATTCCAACACTTTTGTAACATTCCTACATCTTTATTATAGGACGATTTTTCTTTGCCTTCAAAATATCCACTGGCACTGTACATTTTTTTTTTTCTTTAAGAGTTTTAATCTACACTGTTCTCTCTGACAAACTTTCTCTGCCGTCTTAGTAAAATGAGAGTGATTTTGAATTAAAATATTATACAAGTGCAGTTTTGATAGCCTTTGCAATAGGAAAATGTTTGTTCCATAATCTGACGGCGCAGGATCAGGAGAATATGGCGGGTGAGGAAGTACTTCCCAGCCTATCTCTTTATTTTTTCTTGCGTGATTTCATGTATTGCATGCTGTTTTTTACCTTAAAGCCAGGTTTAGTGTATCAAGCTGAACACAATAATATTCAGCACTTATTTTTTCTAGGATGAAGACATGGTTCTGAAGTGGGCAAAGGTCTTGGCGTTAACTTTTGTTTTTTCTTGTGTGGATTGTTGTAGAGAATTTACTTTTCATCTCCAGTAACAATTCGTTGAACAGAAGAATCTCTGATCAATTCTTCTACTGGAACCTTCAGTGTGAAACACTAAACTCGAAAAGATTGACCACTAAACACCAAATCCCTGTTTGAAACTTCTCGACGCACGTTTCGCTAACTATGATTGGCATCATCACCAGATTAAATCATCTCCTGATGATGCTAACATGGTTGGCGATTGGTGCGTCGAGACGTTTCAAAAAGTGATTTGGTGTTTAGCGGTAAATCTTTTCGAGTTTAGAAGAATCTCTGCCTGACCTGGACTGACACAGTACACTGCAGAAGTTTACACGTTGTATTTTTGTTTTCTCGTTTGTGTCTCGTTTTCTCTTTTGTAAATCTCGTCGAGTTTAACCAAATGTTGATTTGATTTGTTTCAAAATGCAACAATAAACGCCCTAAATGATAATATATTTAGTTACAATATAGGTTATGTTATGTTAAGTCTAATTATTGTCGGTAGATGAGAGGGTTTTTAAAATTTGAAAAGACGACATTACTTATGGGTACAGCTAATGTTATGTTAAAACATATGTGACTTTTGTTGTCTTGTCTTTGTCTTTGACTGGTTCTGATCTTCATATAACTGGGAAGGTCTATAAATTTTTTTGTCTCCTCTCTAATACGTTTTCTTATAGATTTGCAGAGCTCAGCGTACTCGACTCTACCAAAAGGACTCCCTGTATTTCTCATTATCCGTCGTTTTTTCATTAAATGAATGGTCTCATTGAAGATTTTTGTCTGTTTGAGAACATTTTTCTTCTGATGCTATTGAAGTAGCCGTTTCAAGCACTTTCTTCATATTGGGCTGATATTTCCATGTCCCCCGGGTCTTGTAACACGGCAAAGCGGATCGACAAAGCAATCTCAAAATCGCTGCCCCTTTCCAGCAATTTCCCAGATTCCACTTTGCCCTTACCATTCGTTCGCGTTCTCATCGACAGTTAATCTTAACTTTTACTCATACCATTCGGTGGTCACTTCCAACATTAAAATAGTTAAGTGTGTAAGTTGTAATTAATAGAAGTCTAGTGAGTGAGTCTAGTCACTTTTCTATGTCTATTTTCTGTTGATATTTTTTTTAGAATGAATTCATAATATAAACTCCAGTTCCATATGGGCCAGTTGCATTTTCACCAGTTCTTGTTCCAATTCTGGATTCTGGTTCCAGTTCAGGATTATGTACCTACATTTCTCGTTGTATAAAAGCTGGGCCACATCATCATAAAATTCCTTATCCCTATTTCTTATAGTTGGTGTATAAGCTTGGACGGTTTGCCTTAGGTAGTTGCCCCTTGGCCTCTGGGGAATTAGGGCCGTGTTTGAGGTTGTACTGGTATATATCCACACACATGGCGACTGAAAGATTCATATTTTTAATTTTCTCCGCGACTCCACTGTACAATTTTTCATGCGTAACAGAATTAACCTTCGATGACTATTGGCATTGGTTTCGAATGTGTTGAATGACCTCCTTATTTCCATGGTCTGGCATCCAGGGATTGTTTTTTATTACTCAAGCTGAGGGAATATTTTATAGGAACTTTTTTTGACGAGGACGAAGATGTAATCACTATTGTGAATGTGTTCAGTTTTTCGTTAAGGCTTATGTTGGAAAATTAAAGTGTTTCAGAGAGTTCCGTCTATATTTTGAACAATAATTCGTGTATTATTATAAAATATTTTCTCATCTCTTCTGTTTGAACCTTCGATGTGAAACGCTAAACTCGAAAAGATTTACTACTATTCACCAAATCACTTAATTAACTTAAAATAAATAAATTAATCTAGATTTAATAATATGATATTTAATAGGTGTTTCAGTTAATAATGTCGATTTTGTTAAGAGATGGCGTTAATAATATATTTGTTGGTATATAATAATGATATCTATAGCGTTTTGGACGGTAAACCTACGTCATCAAAAGCTAGTTCGTTATTAATTGTCATTGTGCAAAAAACCATAGTTTTGCATAGTTTTGAATATGTCAAATTTTGTACTAAAAAGACGTGTTGCGGAGAAATTTAATAAACCTGTTTTATTTGAAGAAAATAGCTAATGAAAGTTAGCGATTATTTGTTGAAATTTATGTTGAACATCAAAAATTGAAAAAAATTGAATCAAAAAAGTTGTGAACTATGTCCAGGAAGAAAATAAAATACTTCCACACAGATCTACTTAGATTTAGGGAGATGTAATTGTTGGCGAAGAACAGATATATTGTTACATGAATATCAGTAGATTTACGTACATCTGCGGAGATCTACTGGATGTAGATCTACGTACATCTATTTTATTTTTTCCCGGATGGTTTAAACGCTTTAAAAGCGACGATTTTGATATGAAAGCTGCAAATTTACAAGCATTATTGTATGAAGACTCAGCTCGTACGTTGAAACAATTGGCAGAAGTATTGTATGTTGCCCATCATTTGCAACTGTCTACACGCATTGGGAAAGATCCAGAAGGAAGGAAAATCGGTTCCATATGGATTGAAGGAAAGATACATTGAAATGGGAAAAATCTTTTGTGAAATTTTGCCTGCCAGGCAGAAAAGAAAAAGTTTTTTTTTACATCGACAAGCACTAGCACAAGCACAAGCACTTTTTTGCATTTAAAGCACAAAAAATCGTGGGTAGACTCAGGCCAGCTTTCAGCATCACAATTAGTGCTCAATATTCACGGAAAGAACGTTTTGCTAGGTATATGGTGGAATAGTAAGGGAGCTGTATATTATGAACTGCTGAAACTTGGTGAAACTATTACTGGTGATCGATACCGATAATAATTGATAAAATTGAACCGAGCATTGAAGGAAAATTTATTAGAATACGCCCAAAGTCACGATAAAGTCATGTTCCAATATGACAATGCTCGGCCCTTTATTGCAAACTGTGTAAAAACCCTTGTAAACGTTAAATGAGGCGTCCTACCCCATCCGCCCTATTCACCGGACTTAGCCCCTTCCGATTACCACTTCGGACTACCCCTTCGGACTTTTAGAACAACACTTATATTCTTAAAAGTTCTTTTATATTCTTAAAAATACTTTGATTATTAAGGTAATTTATTTTGTTATGGAAGTAAACCCACAAATTTGATGAACTTATTAACCGAAACATCTATTAATTTTTAATTTAGATTCCTGATACTGCTAGCAGTGTTAGCGAAACGCGCGTCAAAAATAAAAAAAAGCCTTTGGTGTTTGGTGGAAAATATCTTTGAAATTATTTTAAAATATGTTGTGTAAAAATATATTTTCGACTTACTAGTAATGGTAATAAAGTTGTCCGATTTTCGAAGCTATTTCTCCGATCTGCCACCGCTTCAGTCCATATTTTGTATCGAGAATTTGCCGGTGTTGTTGTTGGAATTTCCACAATTTCGTGTATATGTCGAACGTCCGTCCAAAATACGCTTGCCATTGTTTGTGTCCGTACTGCGGCAAATCCCTGCAATAGGAGAATCATAGTTATTTCGACAAGCAACATTCTTCATCGGTGCATCACAAAACAGTTCCTAACCTAAATTTCTAAATTTATATCAGCCCCTTTGTGAGCAGGGAATAATAAACCACTAAGAAATCTACTTAATATGGGTTCAATAATAATTTTAAGGTTAGTATACTTCTCTGTTGAGATAAATTTGAAAAATATTTGGGAATAAGTGTAAAAAACGTCTACAATTATCGAATAATTATATTCTAAACAAAAAAAAAGTTAAAAAATGAATTAAGATTTTTAAGTAGAAATAAGATTTGATTTGTTTTTCTTTTGAACGTGCCCCGGTACGAGTAGAACGTGGCTCGTTAGAAAACATGAATCAATCGTGAGTTACAATATAGATTTTTGTTATTTTATCGATAGAATTAAAGAATGAACGAGGAGACGGGGACCGATATCGAACACAACACTCCGGATTTCGGGCCAGCGAGAGGGGGGGCGCCGACGCCACCGACTCACCTCAATCCGTTGAACAACTGTTTGGACTTCTCCAGCAGGTGCACGAACTCCATGACGATCTTCCGTTCGTGGTCCTCCATGTTGGCCATGCCGACCATCTTCCTCGGCGTGGGCCCGTTTCACTGCGGCATCCCCTCGGCGGGCGCCGTCTTTCGCCACAGTCGAGCGACGGCGTCCAGGAATCGAACGACGGACATCGTCGACGGTGGCGCGCCGATTGGCCACTTGCGGAAACCGGGAACGACGGCACCGGCGTCGCACGCGCTGCGACGCCTGACGCTCATGGCCCAACTCTCCACCACGGTCCAGTGACGGAACATCACATGGAAATATCAACAAAACATTTCTTTGTAGGTTGGATTTTTGAGCAAATTTTGAAAATAAAATGTTTATCAAAAGTTGTATGTTTCTTTATTAACACTAGTTTACACGGTTTTTATACTCCAGCTGAAAGCTGTTAATTATTGTTTATTTAAGTGAGTTATCCAGAAAAAATTATAAAATATCTGTCAGGTCTTAAATATCTCTCAGGTTAAGAAAACTACTGCGGGGCTTCCCGATTCAACAGCACATGGGTATTCCATACCCGTATATTTTTGATTAAATTATCCAATTTAATAATACAAAAACTATATCTATAGAATGTTCCAAAAAATAGTACTATTCGTAATACCACCGAAAAAATCAGTAAAAATAAAAAAAAAATGTTAAAATAAGGTGTTCTATTATATATATATATTTATATACATTTCTTTCGGGGTACATAAAAAAAAGTTAAAATTTGTGTAATTAACACCACTATACTATAGTGATCGTTTTCCAATAAATGATCAACTGTTCTCAGCAATCAAGAAAGGAATAAGGGGAGGAGGGATAATGATCAAATAAAAAAAAATGCTCATTATTTGCTATATAATACTACTAGAAACAAGAAGTAAATTGGCTGAAAAGTATTCAAATTTGAGCGCTTGTTTTAAAAATCGATACTATTTGTTTTTAAGTTGGTATAACATCTGAGAGAAGTTTTTATATTGCGATTGTTAAGTCAAAAATTGTAGCGTTTTTTTTGTAGTTGTTTAAGTATTTTTTTAACTGATATATTTACCAGGTGGGGCAATTAATAATTCTTAGTTTTTTTAAAGTAGGTGGGCTATGATTAAAATAAATAGATCAAGACGACTTTTGCATTGATTGTTAATATTTAATAGTAATTAATAGTAATAGTGCTTCTCTGGAGAGTTAAATAGATGACGGAAACAAGGTTTGGTTCACAGTCTAATCACTTATGTCATTTGGTTGCTACGACAGTACCTTTCAAAACATCATTAATGTTTAAACGATTTCGAGTTCCAACTAAAGAGCATTTGAGGTAGGTATTGGACTTGTGATTGGTACTTGTGGACTCTTACGTTGACAATGTCCCAACGCAAAGCGCTTGTGGACTTTGGTTTAGATTATTAAAAAGTGGTGATTTCGGCTTCTTGCAAACATTGTTGGAAGAAGACGATATGCAGACTCAGCAACAAATATCAGAATCTTCTGAAACCAGGTGAAAGGGTTAATACCCTTATCTGTCGCCATTTGAACCATGCATTGATCGAAAAGTTACCAAAACGGGCTACAAGACACGGAAAAGTTATATTGCAGTACGACAACACCCTATCACACAAAGCGAAAGCGGTCGGAGACACAATTTCTGCATTTGGCTGGAAACTCTTGCCCCCACCCGCCGTACTCACCAGACTTGTTCTCTTCCGACTACCGCTTGTTTTCATCGATGTCCCAACTCCATTTCCATGAAATACTTAACACTTACAGAGATGTCGAAAAATGGCTTGATGACTGGACCACCTCAAAAGATGTTCGGGTTTTCTGGAGGGCATTCACAAATTGGGGAAAATATGCAGTTAGCGATGCGATACTTTAAATAAACCATTTTTTGCCTTTCTCCCAAATTAAACGTGTTTTTTTTTAAAGAAAACATTAAGAATTATTGACCACCACACTTGGTACTTTGAAGAAGATAAAATATATTTGGATAAATAGAAAAATACTTATTGATTGATTTGTCCGTTACTTTGTGATAGTTCATTTTTTAAAAAGGAATAAAACAATTTTTTTTCTTTGTTATCTATCACTTTTATTTTGAAATACAATTTGTGTGACTATAGTTTCGTAAAACGATTTTACATTCTGAAACACTACTTTAAAACTTTTTTACAAAAATACTTTGTGGTTTACCACAATATTTTGCTCCGGATCTAGTGGCGGCTTGTGGGGGAAGGCGTTGGGGCACCGCCCCTCCAGCATTTATCACTGTAAACAATTTTTCAGAGCAAAACACCATATTTTATTTCCATTCAGTTTCTTTCCTTTAACTCATTTTAAGATATTATTAAAAATTAAAATCTCCAAGTATAGAAGAACGTATGTCGACCCATCATACCAAATAATGCGGATAAAAATTCCATTCTCTTACTACAATTTTTACATCGTTGGTCGGACGTTTACCTACAGCGACCGGACGCCACGGTATCTTATCTCGTCGTTGGCTTTACATGTTTTGTTGGTTGCCAGAATTCGGGGGCTTCATTGCTTTTTAAAACATGCGATTTGGACGTAGATTCTCTGCGACCGAGCGTATAGGTAATTAGTTTTAATAACCAAGTAATTAGTTTAAAAACTAACGGTCGTCTCACGCCCGTGTTGAATTTGTGTTAAGTTTAAAAATAATGTAAAAATAGGGCAAGTATTACGCGAAAATTTGACAATAAACTATATGTGAAAGTTTTCCGACGATAGAGAATAAAATTTAAAAGCAGATTTGGTTTTTTGTTCAAAATTTGCCGAAATTTATCCAAATTAAAACATTAAAGACTGTTAAAAGATATTTAATTTTATTTTGAATATGGAACTGGATACAGCGAAATTTCGAATTTTCTCTATTAATTTGCACTTATAATAAATTGTTTGAATGGTTCACACTTCGGGAAACGCTAAGTGCCTACTTTTTCATTTCTTTATCTGCGCAACAAGCAACTACCCATTCTACAATGGCCTTGTAAGTAGTAACAATACAAAATTTAATGTCTTCCTAGTTCACAAGAAAAAAGGAGGAAGGGGAAAGCAAAAAAATCTTCAACAGCACTCACTTTAAAAACCCACAAGCCGCCACTGCCCAGGTCACAAGAGTTGAATTTGAATGGAATATTTTGAACGAATATTTCTAACAACCTCCCTAGTCTCTAGATGTATCCCCCAGCGATCAATTTTTATTCTTTATGCATAATGATTTTATTCTCATTAAGGTGATGATATAGTCGCTGGTATGGATCAGTGGCTGACGGACCATAAAGCGTCTTTCCAACAGCATCAAAGCCCTTCTTCATCGATATACCAAATAAATTAACGCCCAGTATCCTTTTCTCGTAATTAATCGTATAATTTTACAAGGGGGGGGTTGTTAAATAGTTATTGTTGAATTTTTCATTTTGGGATAGACGTTACTGAGGAATCAAGCGTATCTTAGGGTTTCCTGTACGTGCGAGGGATTTGGATATTCAGACCTCATAATGCCAGAATCATCCAAGAGAAAATCAAAAAGTTGGGAGGAAGTACTTCCTCACCCTCCGTATTTTCCTGATGCAGGAAGGTCAGGATACCATTTTTGAGATCTATCAAACATTTTCTTCGTGGGAAAAAGTCCTACTTCGATAGGTCTCAAAACTGTACTTGAAGAAAATTTTACTTCTATATCTTCCACATTTTACAAAATGGTAATAAAAAATGTGTCAGAAAGATAAGCTGAAGAAGATTGTCAATAACGATGGTGATTGTATTTTAGATTAATATTATATTAATTCTAAAATAAACTAACACTAATCTAATATTTCCGCCTATAGAAAAAAACTTTCAATGAAAGGTGGTGTTTGGTCACTTAAATCTAATTGACAGTTTCATCAATTATAAATTACTTTAAAATAAAATTACAGTTTTATACGATTTTCACTGAAATATATTATTCTGACATGTTTCGCCAACCCAGTGACTTCTTTTTCCCCATTTCTCCTTTCTTTTTCTCTTTACTTCCATTTCTCTTCAATCAATCAATTTTTCATTTCATTCCAAATCAAGATGATGATTTGATGATAATTTTAGAATACTACATGTAGAAAATAAAAATAAAAATCTGTCGTTGGAATCGTTTAAATTAATAAATTAAAAGGTACAAATATAATATTAAATGACCAAATAGAAACAAACAATTCACCTTTATTAAACTTGTAATTTAACACATTTTTTCATATGTAAAATAGTGTGGGCTTTGATCGAGCCAGACGCAATAAAAATAAATTACAGATAGTTTCAGTGTCATAAAACAATAAAGTATTTTTAAGGAATATTGTAACCGTAATTAGATAGAAGTACTAAACTTGAAGAGATTTAGCATTAAACCCCAAAACACTTTTTTAAACTGCTCGACACACGTTTCGCTAACCATGTTAGCATCATCAGGAGATGATTTAATCTGAGAGATTAAATGTTAAGTATGTAATTAAGTGTTTTGGTGTTTAGTGGCAAATCTCTTCAAGTTTAGTGCATCATATCAAAGGTTCCAATAGAAGAATTGATGTTGGCGAAATATGTCGGAATAATATAATTCAGTGACAATCGTATAAAAGTGTAGTTTTATTTTAAAGTAACTCATATAATTTAACCCTAAACTATTCTCAATTTTTTAAAAACGCACTGGCTACACCCCTGATTGCCTAGCAACCCCGCGTCTAAAAGACACTCCACTGCCTTCGAACAAACTCTCCACGTCGCCTAAATCACTCTAAAATACCCTTAATCATATTTCCATCAACGAAACTCTCAGAATTTTACCGATCGTTTATAGTAAAAATATATCCTCTTGCATTAGTTACAAAAAAAACCTGACTTCTGAGAATCGGACGCCTACGCGCTTCCAAGGGGAATAGTTTTCCTTTCCTGGAAACTTTGCTGCATATATCCCGGTTGCCCTAATGCGTATTTTTGTGTAAATTGGCTTGCGGCGCCATCTCTTGTAAGGTGTAAGAGTCAACTCTGCTCGAGGCTTGTGGATATAGTTGCCCCAATTTCAAAGAGTAGAAATCTGTATTATTCCAATGTTCTAGATAGAATTCTAAACGAAAGATGTCGCGGGTACGAGTATTTTTAATTATTTTACGTTATAAGACTACTATTATTTGGATTTTTTTTTATTAATAACGTGAATCGTATCAATGGTTTTGTATCGTTAATTAAACAATCTTAAGTGATATATTTTATCAATCTTAATTTTTATTTTTTTCTTAGAAAAAAACACGTTTAATTTGGATGAAAGGTAAACAATTGTTTACACAAAGTGTAACTCCCAGAAAAACCGTTAATTTTTTGAATTGGTTCATCCTTGAGGTGATCCATTCGTCAAGCTATTTTTCGACATCTCCGTAATTGTTGAAGTGTTTCATGGAAAGTGTGCGAAACATCGATGAAAACCAGTATTAGTCGGAATGGGCCAAGTCTGGTGAGTTTGGCGGGTTGGGTAAGAGTTCCCAACCAAGTGCAGAAATCCCGTATTTGATCGTTTTCGCTGAATTCGCATAATCACTATTCCGTGTCTTGTAGTCCATTCTGTTCGCTTTTCGATCAATGCACGGTTGAAATTGATCATTTGTGGGCGTTGACACTCTTTTGATAGTCATATATCGATCGGTTGATCGTTGATATATTATATTAAAGACTTTTGCGTGGGTCTAAAAGTCCCATCCCGGAAAATAATTCCTGCTACGAAATCTGAAGGGGGCTGTATAAATAGTGTAATGAAACTGATTTTTCATAATTTTTTTTATCCAATTTAAGGTACAATTCTTTATTATCTCCCTTATATTATTGACGTTCTTTATCGTGTTTCTGTTACTATTATATAATTATTGTTTTCTGTGCCCGAAAAGCACCATACATATCGGGATGTACATATACAGAGTAATTGTTTTAAAACCTGACATAATCCAACTTTTTTATTTGAAGTAATAGCAGTGGTGGTTGGTCCATAATGGCACGTGGGCCCATGCCCTACCTAAAAAATTAAAAAATCAAGTGGAAAAAATAATTTCAGATTTTATATCTATTGTTTTCTTTACTATCGCGTGCGAAAAACAAAGACAGAAATGCATCGCTTTGCTAGTAACCCGGAGATTAAACGCATTTATAATGTCATATCTTGAGCTCGACCCAATTCTCAATAGTCAGGTATTTCTCGCCATAGCGATTTTCGACTTTTCGAGTGGTTGCAAAGTGGATGTTTTGAACGATTACAATAGTGAAGATGAATTCAGTGCAATATATGAATAGAAATAATAGTTAATATTACTCAAAAACGAACATACAAGCGCACATTTAATAAAACCGTCAACGAGAAGTCTATTCGTGTTTATGTGGATGCGCGACAACAAATACATTTTATTGTTTTCCGTGCATTTTGACACAAGTCAGAAAACCAATGAGTTTGGGCGATCTTGATCTTGGCTGGATTAAACACGGTGTTAATGATTTGAAACATTTGGACGCGAAGATAATATCGCATTCTATTTCACAAAGACATTTGAAAAATTAGATAGAAATTAGTATGTTGGGGAAGACAGATATTCGTTCTCAACTCAGTAGTGCACGTCGGGCCTCTATTAAAAAGCACAATAAAACTGCTGATAGCAATCGTTACATATTGTCTAAGTTAATTGGCGGTATAAAATTCTGTGGGGCATTTGAGCTTGCCTTACGTGAGTATGATGAAACTTACACTTCAGAAAATCCTGGCATTTTCAGACGGCTAGTTAATTTGATGGCCGAAATAGACAGTATTTTAGAAGCTCATTTAAAAGACTGAAAATAAATTATCTCTAAGCATCTCGAAACAAATTCAGAACGAATTACTACGATTTATTAAAAAAGAAAATTCACATAGCAAAATTCACATAGCATATGTTGCCATACAGGCTGATGAAACAACCGATACATCTATTCAAATGCAAATGGTTTTTATAATCAGATATGTTAAAAATTGCGACATTTACGAGAGATTCTGGGGCTTTTTAATATCAAAAAATCCCACAGCAAATGGAATTGCAGATGAAATTCTGACGGTACTAAGCGAGTTAGGAATAGACAAAGAACTTAAGAAACTCATAGCCCAAAGTTATGATGGACTCATAGCCCAAAGTTCCATGATGAGAGGTACAGTCGGTAGAGTACAAGCCAAAATTAAAAATATTTATAAGAATGCACGTTATATTCACTGCTATGCTCACCAAATAATTTACACATTTAAATCTAAGAAATTTAATGAATTATCCGTCTCTGTTTCTATTGTGAACTGGATTTTTGAGTTTACACTGTTTAAATATTCAAGAAATTGACCCAATAGTCTTTCTGTACCGGTCCATATGCAAATAATATCATCGACATACCTGGCCCAAAAATGTATGTGTCTTGTATAATTAGTGTCCGTAAATAAATTGTTTTCAAAATTAGCCATATAAATTTCTGCCAGGAGGGGGCTCAGGGGGCTTCCCATTGGTAATCCATTCGTTTGTTGGTAAAATTTTGAATTGAACAGAAAATAATTTTGTTCGGTACATACATTGATAGCTTCTATGAGAGCATTTTTGTGTACGATTTCAAGATTGCATTCATGAATTCTTTCAGTGAGGATATTTTTAAGATCTTGTACCGGAATGGAGGAAAAAAGGTTTTTTATATCGAACGAAACTAACTTTGCATTGGGAGGTATCTGTATGTTTTTTAATTTTGTTGTTAGTTTTATTGTATTTTTGATTGCTTTGGGCGAGTTGAAATCGATAAATAATGGTAGATCACTGTTGAGTTGTTTGCAAAGTTTATATGCAGGAGCGTTGACAATAGAAACGACTGGTCTCATTGGAATGCCATCTTTATGCAGTTTAGGCATTCCGTATAAGACTGGAGATTTTGGGCTCATGGTATCTAGTTTGGATTGCGATATATTTAAAAATGTTTCATTGTACGTTTTTGTAATTTTCTTTACAGCGGTATGATATTTTTTTGTTGGATCGGTCTTGAGTTCTCTACAGTTTTCTGTGCTGATGAGTGTGTTCATTTTTAGTAGGTATTCATCTTTTGTTAGAATAGTAACAGTATTACCTTTGTCAGCTTTGCAAAGAATTAAATTGTTTTGGTAAATTTTGTTACGTAATTTATTAATTATTCTGAGTTCGTTGGAATATTTATTTTTTATTTTATTGTTTGCTATTATATTTGCAATGTTATATTTTGCTAATTGGCTTTTATTTAAACTACTTAAAAGATTCTCTAAATTGGCTGCGAGTATTTCAATATCTGTGGATTTGACGAAGTTTGGACAGTATTTGAGGTCTTTTTCTAATAACTTAATTTCTTCATTATCAAGCTGAACATTTGTTAAATTTACAACTCTATCATAAAATCTTACTGAACTAATTGAATTGATATTATGAGAATTTAGGTGAGCAAAATTTTGTGACTTACATTTTCTTAGGGTATTTAATTTTCTTAGCTGTATTAGGTACTGTTTATGTGTTGCATCCTTCACTGACTCGCGCACTGCCCTGTCAAAGTATTCAAATTCGAAATAATTTGATTTGTGTAGCAGTTCTGTGTGGACTAATTTAAGATGTAAGTTGAGATTATCCCTGTTTCTGTACCATTTGGATGCTTCTTCTGTTCCGTTTTGTTGTTTCCGAGCTGCATTGACAGTGCTTTCTGCTTGAGGTGAGTGGTTATGACATGAAATCTTCATAAATTTTGGTTGGAGATCCTCCTTTTGACACGTTTCAATAAACCATATGTGATTATTACACTTTTTCACTTTCAGTAAAGTTTTTTTGTATATAACCGCTAATTTTGCTGTGCTTGCATTAACAATAGTTTTGATTGATTGCGCGGTTGGCTCTTGGTGAAACATAGTAACAATGATAATAATTAAAACACTTGGTATTTGTTTCACAATATATTCAACAATATATTCAATTAATATTATCAAAAATATCGCAAGGAATAATGGATATCAGCCAAGCATCATAGATAAAATGATAAAAAACAAGATTAAGAAAAACAACACCAAACATTTTTATGCCGCAACACCCGAAAGAGATTCTAAAAATTGGCATGCTATTAACTATATTCACAAATTAAGTTCAAGAATCACAAATCAGTTAACGAACGAAAATATTAATATTATCTCTGTTAATAAGAATAATCTTACATCGATGTTAAACAATAACAAAGAAAGAGCAAAATTTTGTGACAAATCTGGAGTATACGAAATTAAATGTAATATGTGTGACGCTATTTATATAGGCCAAACGGGCCGATCGCTCAATGATAGGCTAAAAGAACATAAATATTCAATTTTACACAATCAGAGAAAGACGGGCTTTGCCGAACATTGTATAGACCAGAACCATTTTTTTAACATTAATAATACCAAATTAATACATAGCTGCAATAAAAGCAGGCTGTTAAATTACCTGGAAATTTTCGAAATTAAAAAAGCCATATACGACGGCAAAAACCTAACAAACACCCAGCTAGACTTCGGAAATACTCCAATTATTGATAGTGTAATAAATTTAACGAGATGAAAAAACCGACTTCCATTAGACAGCACTTTGAAACTTTAGTTTAGTTTATACATAACTCTCTTTGAGAATGGTCGCGAGGCCGAAACATGTTAGAGAATATCTTGAATATATTGTGAAACAAATACCAAGTGTTTTAATTATTATCATTGTTACTATGTTTTACCAAGAGCCAACCGCGCAATCAATCAAAACTATTGTTACAAATTTATTTGAAACTGAAAAATTTGGTTAATATCGAGCCGTCTTTCCAAATGAAGACGTTAAAACTGTGTGTAACCTGTTTGCAAACGTAAATTACTTAAAATTAAAATTAAAACACAATGGGGCTGTGCGGCTATTACAAATTTTTATCCAAAACAATTTAACAGCAACCTTTAGTGAATCTGTGGATTTGCTGACTGTTTTGTGTACCGTCCCTATGACGCTTGTGGAAAGCGAAAGATGTTTCTCTACCCTCAAACGAATCAAAACCTTTCTAAGAAACACTAAGCAATGCTATCTATTTAAAAAACTTGTGAAGTTAATTTTAATCGATCACTTTGCTGCTCAGAAATTTAGAAAGATGGACTTCAACTACAAACAGATTTAATGGTCATGGTCCTACGGTGAGTTTCGCAAAATATTATTATCTAGGTACATATTGGAAAATTTAAGTTAAATTCGTATTTCTACACAGCAACGTGCGTGTATGAAAGAAATGTAAAATTTTTGGTTGCGACGCATTTCCTTATCCCCATTCCAAAATTTGGTTATACGTATTCCACCTGTTTTCCCCCCACGAATACTTCTAAATGCAAAGTTGTAGGAAATAAGTTAACTAGGAATAATTTGACGACGATAATTGAAACAACTTCAAAATAAAGAAAAGTCATAATTTCCACGTAAAAAATGTACTTTTAGTCAATATCGATATCTCATGCCGTTTGCGAGATATTCGTGTTCGAATATTCGATTGTGTATCGTGTCGATGGCTGAAAAATATGCAATTCCTAAACTTACAATTACATAGACTTAACAATTACGGAAAATAACAATTCTTAGAAATTTACTTCAATGAAGGTGTAAGGTAAGATAAGGTGCAAGATGCTGACAGTGTCCACCGTTTACCTCAATATATACACTATACACACAATACAATCTAGAGAACGTAGCAGGTGTGGCGAACGCTTGTGCTTCTACTCCCGTGTTTAATCTATTGTTGTTGCGTCAAAATTAATTCATAAACTTTGCTGCAGTATGTTTAATGTTGTGTGTACTAAAGTATTAATCGTAGTAGCGTCTTAATTTGTCTTGTTAACCTCTTGAATTTTGGACATCATGAACACTGACTTTTTTGCGATGCCGGCTTGTTGTGCTGCGTGTTCAACTTCTGTTAGCTGCGCTAACCCAGGCATTTGTTGTAGTGGACACTGCCGTCGCGATCTTCACTTAGAGTGCATTAAAATGCCAGTGGTTTTGGGTCAGTTGCCCGATGACTCGGGGGTGATTTGGTCCTGTAATGAATGTAGAAAATCGGACACTAGTGAATTATTGCGGGAGCTTCTCGCAAAGGTGAACTCAATCGTAAGAGATGTTTCCTCTGTGCAACAACAACAATCTGGTCTGACAGACTCATTTAAGTTCTACGGTGATAAGCTAGATGATTTCAACAAGCAGATGGAGTACTTTAAAAAGGTATCGAGAGGGTTTGATAATATTCAGAGTGAGCTGGTATCTGTTAGGAAGGAGTCAAGAAAGCATCAAAAGCAAGTTTCAGAATTTATAGAAATTAATATAATTTATTTTTAGATTCGTTTTGAAAACGGGAAGAGAATACTTCCCGAAACGTTAACGTTAAAAGTTTGTATATTTTTTTAGAACATTTTTGTATTTTTAAAATTTTGTTCGTTAGACAAATTTATTACAAAAAAGAATCACTGAGAAATTTGTCTCCGTTTGGTTTTTTGTTTTTATCCAGTGATTCTTTATTTACATAAGAACAGATATTTTTGATATTTTTTGAGTTTTAGATCGTGGCGAAAAACCCAAATAAATAAAAAAAAAAAATTGTAATTTACTTGTACATAAACGCAGAGCATATGCCTTAAATTACGGTCAGGACACTAATTAAATCTGGGCATTTTTTACAAACTATTTAATACCAATCCAAGATTTAAGAAACTTGTTTCCACCTACGTTTAATAGGAATGAATTGCATATTTTTCAGCCTTTGACAAGATGTACAATGAAATATTCGAATACGAAGATCTCGCAAACAGCGCGAGATATCGATATTGATCAAGAGTACATTTTTTACGAGGATATTATGACTCTTCTCCTTGAAGTCAAAATATTCCCAGCTTTATAAGCTAAAAAATTATGAGCGAGTTTATTCCTCACAAAGTAGGTAGAAAGCGCCCTCTAGGAACTAAGCTCAAGCTAGTTCAAATTCGGATTTTTCACCCTTGAAAACCTAATTACCCCAATTTTGAACCTGATATCTTCAACTGCTTTTAAATTATCTCAATTGTTTGAATATTTAGTTTTACTTTCAACATCCTGTATCGTTTTAATGACAAACATTTACCAACACAATTATTGACTAAATTTTCTTATTTTGATCTCTACTATCACCAGTTGCCCTATGGCAGATAAGTTATGGGATACCCTGTATATATATTTTTTTGAGATTGTATTTCAAATTTCTGTTCGACAACTGGGTTGCGTCTTGGTGTTTTATTGCTGCATAAATTCGCGTTTCGGGTCATCGGCGGTAAGAAGTGGTCGACGTCGATCTTGTGGCAATTTCCTCCGGGACGGCGACCAGTTGTTCTACGGATCCGGTGGACGGAATGGACGGCAGCGGCTTCGGGAAACCGTACATCAAACGTTTCTTTTCGTCCGAGACGGAACGGCTACAAATCATCATTTTCAGCTCTAATTTATGCCGACGGCCATATTGCTTAACCGCATACGATACTTACATATACATAGTAGGATTTCGTAAAACTCCAACCATTCGACTTCAATAGATCAAATTAACATCAAATTTTCATTCAGAGCATAACAATTTAAATATTTTTTGCACCATATTTAAATCCATTAAATCGGAAACATATGAAAAAGAAGTTGAAATAACAAAATTTTAAGTTGGTGAATTGGTTTACTTAATTTAAAGTTGGTTGTTGGTTTACTTATGCAAATCAGTATATTTTGTTTACTTTTTTTTTCATAAAAATATTCTTCTATATTCAGTTGATACAGAAGGGTGTCAAAAATTGCATTCACGTTCGTCATGCTATACTTTACCACTCTCTTCTAGAGAGATGGGAAGAAACATAGTAATTACGCAATCCCATCAAACTATTTGGAAAGAGAATTTCGGAGATTTCGGCCTATCAGGCACTTTTGGCAGCCGTAAAAAAAAAGATGGAAACTGCTGGTTGCTGCAGAGGAATGAGTAAACACCATTCTTGAAATATCTCGTCACTGCAGATGAGTTTGGGTTCAAAAACGTCAAAAGAAAGATGGTTTGCGTTTCTCGGAGTCTCACAATACACTGGTCTACAAATAATGTTTAGTGTAAGAAAATAATAAGGGACAACGTTTCGGACAAAAATGGCAAAAAAACAATTCAACTGTCTCTTTGGTCCAGCTCGACCGGTTTTATGAAGCCGTCAAAGTCAAATGGCCGCGTAAAAAGAAACAAATTGTCCACCAGGGTCTCGTAGTTGAATCCATTGGCAATAAGGGATAGGATCTACCCCCTTATCCTACTTACTCTCCTGTCGAAGGTCCCGTGGTCTACCACCCACGGTTCGTCGTTGAACACTGTTGAACCGTTCGCTAAAAATTATTATTTTGAAGAGTTGGTGGTCGATATGAAGCAGCTTCTGGTCGCAATGTTTAAACCAAGTGCGGAGTATAACCGAAGAGCTGCGATTATCGAACGGGTTCGCGCTGAGCGCTCTGCTACAGAAATCATTTGGTTCTTCGGGTATCCGAAATCCACTGTGTATGATGCCATCGCGAAGTATAATGAGTTGGAGAAGTCCAAAGAAGGTTTTGCAACACCGACAAGGAAAACTCATCGAAGGAGCGTGTTGTCAGAACGCCCGACATCATTCAACGGGCTTAGGAGCTGATTTTTGAAGATCCATGGCAGTCGATCCGAAATAGTAGCATTTATGTTGAATCGCTTTTTAAATAAATTTATTGGCATAGCACATTTTATTTGAAATAAAAATATATATTTCCAAAATATAAACGAAAAAAATATAATTAGTTGTTTATTTTATACCTCCAACCAAAATCTAAATATTATGCAAAAAAAAATTGTTAAACATAAATGAAATACATGTAGATAAAATAAATTTAAAATGAATATAATGTCAACAGTTGAATGGATAAAAGTATTAACACAGTCACCTAATGAAAGAGCCATATACAAAACTAATATTTTGTGGGAAGTTCTTTTCTCTTGAAAACTTCTCTTAGGGCTTGTTCTACAATGCAAGTATATACCAAGTATAAACGGCGAACAGTTATATTTGGAATAGGTTATACCAGGTATTATTCTCAGTATATTTGGTTTTGAGCTATTACCTACAACGCCTTTACTTATACCTAAAAAAAGACTGTAGTGGTTCTAATACGTCAAAATAGTAGGTGGGATTGGACCATCGTTGACAGTTGAAGGTGTGGGAAATTATAGCATTTTATAAGCCTAACCTAACGTGAATGATTTGGAAATTATAAAAATATCAGTGATTGATTTGTCCGTTACTTTGTGATAGTTCATTTTTTAAATCGAATAAAACAATTTTATACTTTGTCATCTATCACTTTTTTTAAATTGTGTGAGTATAGTTTCGTACAACGATGTTACATTCTAAAACACTATTTTAAAACTAAAGTATTAAAACTTAAAAGTATAAAATAAAAGTAATTAATAATTATAGGCAAATTGTAAGTGGAATTTATGGAATCCACACCCGTTGAGATAGCCTAAAAACAAAGTGCAAATCTCAAATTATATAGGTAAACATTATTCAAGAAATGATGTGAATGAAATGAGAAAAGATATATATATATATATATATATATATATATATATATATATATATATATATATATATATATATATATATATATATATATATATATATATATATGATTTTATAATGATTTTTTTCAGAAAAATCGAAATATCTCTTGACATGTCAGAGATATCGATTTCGAGTTTTCACTGGACGATTCCTCTTCAAATTACCTTTCTTGCCATGTAGTAAAAGCTGTATCATTCCGTTTGAAAAAACTGAACAAAACTTCAAAAAAACTATAGCTGAATGTAACGCCACCTCGCGGTTTCATTTATAAACTAAATAATTTATCTCCCAGATTATCTGATTATGCCAGCAACTGCCTTTTAAATTAATCCAAATTGAGGAAAATCGGTTAAGGCAAACGGACATTAGACGACTTTTTATCTCAATAGGTAAAACTCCCCCCTCCCCACTATTTGTGAAATTACGACAAAATGTCATAAAACAGAGTTGTACGAGACAGTTTGCTAATTATGACTGAGAATTTTTCTTACTCGGTTAACACTTGAAAATACACAAAAAAAAGAATTTTAAAAATGTTTAGCTCGTCACGCTCTCTTGCGGTCGTTTTAGAAGCTTAAAAATATTTTTGGTAAATTTCTCACAGACAGTTTTAGTATAATATTTTTTTCCGCAAAGCTGTGGGATAAATAGTTTTCAAGATACGGCCGCGATCCATCCTTAATGGGACACCTGGTATATATATATATATATATATATATATATATATATATATATATATATATATATATATATATATATATATATATATATATATATATATATACTAAGATAGGTTCAACACCTACATAGATAAAAATGAATCAGTTTCATCCAAGTGACAGCAAGGGCGCAGTAGGAAAGTGTATGGGTTCTTTCAAATCTCCATTTGCAGCCTTCATTCGACATGGCCAATTTAAATGGGCATGGCTTTAGTCGTTCCTTCATCCGCTTTTCAGGAGTCCAGCTTGATGAAGGCTTAAGGCCAGAAACCGGTCTTGGGAGACGCTTGCTGGCGCTTTGGATGGCGGATGAAGGAATGGCAAAACACGACGTGCAGCACGGGTGAACTTCCTTAGTTTTTTATTATATATCTATATATATATATATATATATATATATATATATATATATATATATATATATATATATATATATATATATATATATATATATATATATATATATATATAATATATATATATATATATATTATACCATACATCAGGGATGGTATTTGACGCCACTGCCACGTCATTGTGGGGAGCGTAACAAACGGGATCGCAGCTTCCACGGGCCTCCGCGACAGTGCGTCCGTCAATTGTCGGCAACCGGAAGTCGCATTGTGCACCCGATACCGGAAACGGCCTTTGCACAAGGCACGCCGCCGACCGAACTGGAGTACGGCCTCCGGAGAATCCCTGGGCGGCGCTACGCCCCAGCGAACCTCACACAAAAGAAAATATTACACTTTCAACTTTGCCTTTCATTTCGAGTCTTCTGACGACACTGTATCGGTATCGTGCAGTGGATATTTTTCCTCACTATTAATAAAAACAAACTGAAACGTGGTGTGTTGAGCTCCATCACGCTGGAACCCGTATTAAAGAATACTCGATTTTTTTTGTTTATTTTTGCCTACAAACGATGCTAATAAATGTAGTATATTAGGAAAAACAATAGATATTGGTCAAGGCAAGTAAATATTGTATACAAAGTGAATGTTGATAATACGAAAACTAGGAATTAAATACTATACGAAATAAACTACATAAAATTACAGACAATTTCCTTTAAGAAACAATTGAGTCGACACGTCACCTATAATAATCTCGGTGATACAAGTGTAGTCTGGTTCAAGATATTTCGTTGCCTTTTAACCAAATGTTAATTGTCCCAATACATTTCAATAAAAATATTCCTAGTTTCTTCAAAGGCGCCAGAGTCGGAGTGGTTCAACTTGTGAATAATTTTGGAAAAAATTAAATATTGTTAAATTATTATTATTATTATTATTCACGTATGGGCCCTGGTGGACCACGTGAAGTACAATTAGAGGCATTTGTTGTTGTCAGCCTTCCTTTGCGCCCATACTAACTTCATTCTTTCGCTATGAGCTTTTTTCCTTTCGTCAGACCAAGTTGTTCCAGTCTTTCTACATTTTTCTCTCTGGCCAACCTTCCAAACGTTAACCTTGTGTCTGAAACAGCCTCTATCCTGAATTTCACTTTGTGTAATATTTGCTGATCTTAGGTCCTCTTTAATTGCAGCAATCCATTTAATTATTTCTACTTTAGCTCTACTCCTATTTTCATAAAATTCGAATATTTGTCTAGTTAGCCTACTCGGATTCATCCGTTTTGTGTCCGTAAAACTTAAGTCTTCTTTTTCTCATATCGCTATGTATATCTGTGTATTGTTTGATTTCTTGGTTTTCTCGAAGTCGGTATGTCGGTGCTATGTATTTGTTTGCGGCCTAGGATTTTTCTTATGATTTTTCTTTCCTTCTTTTCAATGCCCTCGATGTCCCTCTTTCTATTCAAAATATGCGTTTCTGCAGCATATAGACATTCTGGCTTAATAACTGTGTTGTAATGTCTCAGTTTTGTGTTTTTAGATAGGCATTTTTTGTTGTAAATATTTTGTGTAAGCTTCAATGCCGTTTCTAATTTTTGACATCTACCCTTATTGGCCGCTTTTTCCAACCCATTTTCCATGATTATTTCACCCAAATATTTGAATTGAGAGACTCGTCTGATGTTACCATATTTTATTTTTAGAAATGGTGTTCTTAGTCTGTTACAGGTCATGTATTGTGTCTTTTCAAAGGAAATTTGGAGTCCTACCTTTTCGGCTGTTTCTTTTAGGATTTTAATCTGTTTCTGTGCCGTTAATACATCTTGAGCTAAAATTGGTAGATCATCAGCAAATGCCAGATAATCAATTTTGATATTGGTTCTCCCCAGTTTAATGGGCTGGTCAATATTCAGGGCCGACTTTTTTTCACGCCACTAAATTATTATTATTATATTATTATTATTATGTATGACTAAAACATTGTTTATTGGTTTGTGTATTTTGAATTTATTAGTACAATAAAAATTATAACTTAAATTTAATTAATGATAATAATTAAAACACTTGGTATATGTTTTACAATATATTCAAAATATTTACTTATATGTTTCGGCCTCACGACCATTCTCAAAGAGAGTTGTATACAGGGTGTTAGGTAAATATGCGGCAAAAATTAAAGGGGTTATTCCTTGACTTATTCTAAGAATATTTTGTTGTGTGATGATTTTTGAAAAACCCCTTTGTTTCGAAGATACAGGGTGAACAAAATTTACGACATTAACAACATTTCATTATGAAAAAGTACATGTAAAGTTGCTCAATCTACAATAAATGTTCGAAATGACTTCTTCCAGCCTTGATACAAGCATTCAATCTTCTCGTCATTGACTACCGAACTCTTTCAAACACACCAGGGTCGTTTCTAATTGAGTTACACCCAGCAATTATCCGATTTTGCAAGTCATCCAAATTCTTCAATGGAGTAGCGTGAACTAATGACTTTAGATATCCCCAGAAGAAATAATCCAGGGGGTTTAAGTCTGGGGATCAAGCAGGCCATGCGTGTGGCCCACTTCGACCAATCCAGCGATATCCGTATGTTGCTGTTAAAAAATCACGAGCAACCAAACTGAAATGTGGTGGTGCACCATCGTGCATAAACCACATTTCACGCCTTATTGCCAATGGTACATTTCCAGAAACTCAGGCAGCGTTGCTTCTAACAAGTTGCTATACACCTCGCTAGTAAGTGTTTGTGATAGAAATACCGGTCCCATTAGATAGTCACCTACAATTCCAACTCAAACATTCAACGAGAACTGATGTTGAAAACTATCTTCGCATACCTCATGCGGATTTATATTTTTTATGAAAATTCCTTATTGCGTTTCTTGCGAAAGTGGCTTCATCGGTGAAAAGAATTTTTGTAAGGAATAGAGGGATGCGAAGTAAAGTTTGCAATATCCATTGACATAATGCAATACGTGGAGGAAAATCAACAGGTAGTAGTGCCTGAACGCGTTGAATGTGGTACGGATACAACAAATTGTCCTTAAGAATTTTCCAAACTGTCCAGTGATTCACATTCAAAGTATTTGCAATTTTTCGCGTAGAACTACCAGGCTCTTCCGCTATCATGTCCAGCACATTCTGTTCCAATTGTACCTGTTTCACGACGACATCGATGAATGATGTGTTCGGTCGGGGACATAACGGGCTGGAAATCGTTCACTGTACAATCGCCTAGCTTGTAATGCATTGCCATCAGCAAGTCTATACATGAAGTGCATGTCAGTCATCTCGGCGTTTGTATACATTATGATAGAGGACTTAACTCACTATTTAATACACGTCAAACAGCCAAACGTCACTCAATTTATGTAAACAAATGCGACCGATGAAATCCACTTGCTAGATAAAACAGCCGTTTCAAGTGATCGAGATCGAAAAAAAAATGTTTATACTTGATAAAGTCATAAACGTACACCCTACTTTTATTTACATTAATGATTTCAATAAATATCGAATATGGTTGTCGCAAATTTTGTTCGCCCTGTATCTTCGAAACAAAGGGGTTTTTCAAAAATCATCATAGGACAAAATATTCTTAAAATAGGACAAGGAATAACACTTTGCATTTTTGCCGCATGTTTACCTAATCTACAATAAAAATCTCGCCTGTACATTTGTGGATTTCAAGAAAGCATATGATTCTATAGACCGCAAATCGTTATTCCGAATCTTGAAAGAACAAGGACTAGATCTGAAAACGCTGGCAATTATTAAAGCAACATTAACTAACACAAGGTCAAAAGTTAAATTCATGGGTGACATCTCAGAGCCCTTCGAAATTAAAACTGGAGTGAGACAAGGGGATGGACTCTCGCCACTCTTATTTAACTGTGTTCTAGCAAAAGCAATACAGGAGTGGCGTGAAAAAAAGTTGGCCCTGAATATTGACCAGCCCATTAAACTGGGGAGAACCAACATCAAAATTGATTGTCTGGCGTTTGCTGATGATCTAGCAATTTTGGCTAAAGATGTATTAAAGGCACAGAAACAGATTGAAATCCTAAAAGAAACAGCAGAAAAGGTAGGACTCCAAATTTCCTTTGAAAAGACACAATACATGACCTGCAACAGACTAAGAACACCATTTCTAAAAACAAAATATGGTAACATCAGACGAGTCTCTCAATTCAAATATTTGGGTGAAATAATCATGGAAAATGGGTTGGAAAAAGCGGCCAATAAGGGTAGATGTTAAAAAATGGAAACGGCATTGAGACTTACACAAAATATTTACAACAAAAATGCCTATCTAAAAACACAAAACTGAGACATTACAACACAGTTATTAAGCCAGAATGTCTATATGGGGCAGAAACGCTCATTTTGAATAGAAAGAGAGACATCAAGGACATTGAAAAGAAGGAAAGAAAAATCACAAGGAAAATCCTAGGCCCCAAACAAATAAATACAACATACCGACTTCGAGAAAACCAAGAAATCAAACAATACACAGATATACATAGCGATATGAGAAAAAGAAGACTTAAGTTTTACGGACACATAAAACGGATGAATCCAAATAGGCTAACTAGACAAATAGTCGAATTTTATGAAAATAGGAGTAAAGCTAAAGTAGAAATAATTAAATGGATTGCTGCAATTAAAGAGGACCTAAGATCAGCAAATATTACACAAAGTGAAATTCAGGATAGAGGCTGTTTCAGACACAAGGTTAACGTTTGGAAGGTTGGTCAGAGAGAAAAATGTAGGAAGACTGGAACAACTTGGTCTGGCGAAAGAAAAAAAGCTCTTAGCGAAAGAATGAAATTACTATGGGCGTAAAGGAAGGCTAACAACAACAAACGCCTTTAATTGTACTTCGCGTGGTCCACCCGGGCCCATACGTGAATAATAATAATAATAATAATATATATATATATATATATATATATATATATATATATATATATATATATATATATATATATATATATATATATATATAATTGATTCTTTTGTTTGCAGTTATAACAAAAGTTTAACAGTCACCACAAATATATACGTACTACTACAAACATTTATATCATTTGTAGTTTCTGGGTTAGGGTCGTTTTTTCCGACAATTTCCTTATTTTCGATTTAATCCGATATTTATTTAAATGAGTGGAGTAAAAAAAAAAATTTGTGACTACAATAAACTATAAACAATTTAGCATAATTTTATTCCTATTTTTCGTATTATTATCAATATTTACTGACTTGAACAATATATATTGCTTTTCCTGCATAATTACTGACACCAAAAAAAATGAACAATACTACATTTATTAGCATCATTTGTAGACAAAAATAGGCAAAAAAAATCGAGTAGTTTTTAATGCGGGTTCCGCGAGAGCAAGCTGGTGTGTTCTCTTCCCAGCAGCAGTTTTTTTTAATTGATAGACAAGAACATTTAGCATGGGCGATTTTTGGGGAACTTTCATTTTACCAGGTGGTGCGGGCCAATAATAATTCTTAATTTTTAAGGAATTTCGCTGGCAACAAGGGTCGGTTCATAGTCTAATCTCAAAACGCCGTTTATGTTTAAACGATTTCGAGTTTCGTCATATTTTTTTCGTGTAGTAAATATGTCGAGTTTCGAGCTAAATAATGAGCATTTGCGGCACTTACTTATTTTCTTGTTCAATTAAAGGAAAAACGCTAGCGAAAGCCGTCGTATACTTGTGGAAATTTATGGTAACAATGTCCCAACGCAAGACTCTTGTAGGCGTTGGTTTCATTGCGTTGGTTCAAACCTATCCAAAAATACAAATAAAAATAAAAGTACGGGTATTTACGAAAACAAAGATAGACACAACGAAAGCATAGATAGAGGCGTGATAGAGTCATTGCTTTTGTTTTTATTATTAAAGGGCCCGTGCCGATCATCGTAGACTCTCTTACGGGTTCGGCGTTGAAAAAGCTTGTCAAAGACTGGTTTAGAGTAGCTTCTAAAGTAGTGATTTTGACTAGAAAAACAAAGAACGCTTATTCAACTAAAAAAAATTGAAGATGCTGAATTGCAAGCATTGCTAGAAAAATACGACATGCAAACGCAACAACCAATGGCAGAGAGGTTGAATGTTAGTCGAAGAACCATTTGTGATCTGCATGCCGAGGGAAAGATCCAGACGACAGAAAAATGGGTACCACATTTCAGCTGGATGGAAAAGCGAAAAACGGTGTGCGAACGGTGTTTTGCTTTTTCGACATGATAGAAGACTTTTTTGGATAAAATGGATATATCTCGAGAACTCAAAGCACAGAAAATTATGGGTTGACCGAGGACCACCATCAAAAAAGACAATGCTGTGTATTTGGTGGAATCAGAAGGATGTCGTATACTATGAGCTTCTGAAACCATGTGAAACTGTTAATACCATTCGCTATCGTCAATTCGAACGTCGTCAAATGATCAATTTGAACCATGCATTGGTGGAAAAGCGACTAGAATGGACTACAAGCCACGGAAAAGTCATTTTTCAAAACGACAACGCCCCATCACACACAGCGAAAGCGGTCACAATTTGTGCACTTGGCCGCGAACTCTTACCCCACCCGCCGTCTCACCAGACTTGGCCCTTTCCGACTACCACTTGTTTTCATCGATGTTTCGACGACCATGAAACACTTCAACAATTATGGAGATGGCTTAATGACTGGACCCGGTACTTTGAATAAACCACGTTTTACCTTTCTCCCAAATTAAACATATTTTTAAAGAAAAAAATAAGAATTATTAAGCGTCACGCCTAGTAATTTATTACATAAAGAAGTTATATATTATTTGATTGAAAAAATGGCAAATAAATATTTTTCAAAAAAATTATTAAAAAATAAATTTTCTTGATGAAAGACTCGAAATAATTAGTAGTTTTTTTTTTACTCTTGCAAAACGGGCCTGTATAAATCGTAGTTGATTAAGTGTTAGGAGACATAATTAAAGGCGGAAGAACTGGATAAAAATCCAGGCAGGAAAATGAACTCCGCCCATTACAATGAAAAAGCTGTAAAGAACACAATTCATTGTCGAAAGGAATTAAATAGCGAAATATATATTCACGTGGGCGTAAAAACATCTGCACGTCCACTAATTTATTCATTTATTCCCCCCTTTTCCTTTTTTATTTTCGCTAAGCGGTCCTGACGATTCATTATCTTACAATATCTTTACCAATCGGCTTTCTCATTATATACTGGAGACAAAAAAAAATGTAACAATACGCAAAATAAAGGATCATTCAAATTAAGCAGTTTTTTAATCCTTGAATAAATAACAGAATTTGCGTTGATTTCAACAAACTTTTTGTTGATAATTGTCGCATGTGTATGACATTTAAACACGAAATACAATATATTTTAAATGCTCACTTCTTGCAGCTCCACAGACGTCCTAGATAGATTTAGAATTTTCTGAAAAATAAAAAAGTAAAATGCGCATCTCATGCCACGCGCAGGTAAAATAGTCGAATAGCCACATATTTACCCTCAAAATGAAGCAAATTTTACTCTCCATGGATTTCTATCCCTAAAATATTCCTAGACAGATCTAAAAAGACCGTAGAATTTTCTGAATGCAAAAGTTGTCTTGTGTGTAAAATAGGTCTAATAGACACGTATTTATACTCAAAATGAAGCAAATTTTACGCTCTACAGTTTTATATCCCCAAATTATCCTTAAATAGTCCTAGAAAGACAGTAGAATTTTCTCAATGCAAAAGTTGCTTGTCCGAAAAATTTGTAAAAGGCGCATCTCATGCCACGCGTAGTAAAATACTATAATAGACACGTATTTATACTCAAAATGAAGCAAACTTTATGCTCTATAGTTTTCTATCCCCAAAATATCCCTAGACAGTCCTAGAAAAACCGTAGAATTTTCTGAATGCAAAAGTTGCTTATTCGAAAAATTTATAAAAGGCGCTTCTCATGCCATGTGTAGTAAAATAGTCTAATAAACACGTGTTTATGCTCAAAATAAAGCAAATTTTATGCTCTATAGTTTTCTATCCCCAAAATATTCCTAGACAGTTCTAGAAAGACCGTAGAATTTTCAGAATGCAAAAGTTTCTTATCCGAAAAATTTGAAAAAGGCGCATCTCATGCCTCGCGCATTAAAATAGTCTAATAGCCACATATTTGTACTCAAAATAAAGCAAACTTTACGCTCTACAGTTTTCTATCCTCAAAATATCCCTGGACAGTCCTAGAAAGATTGTAGAATTTTCTGAATGCAAAAGTTGCTTATCCGAAAAATGTGTATAAGGCGCATCTCATACCACGCCTAGTAAAATAGTCTCATAGACACGTATTTGTACTCAAAATGAAGCCAACTTTATGCTCTATAGTTTTCTATCCCCAAAATATCCATAGACAGTCCTAGAAAAACCGTAGAATTTTCTGAATGCAAAAGTTGCTTATCCGAAAAATTTGTAAAAGGCGCATCTCATGCTACGCACAGTAAAATAGTCTACTAGCCACATCTTTGTACTCAAAATGAAGCAAATTTCACGGTCTACAATTCTCTATCCCTAAAATATACCTAGACTGCTCTAGATAGACCGTAGAATATTCTAAATGCAAAAGGTGCTTATCCGAAAAATGTCTAAAAGGCGTATCTCATACCACGCGCAGTAAAATAGTCTAATAGCCACATTTTTATACTCAAGATGAAGCAAATTTTATGCTCTATAATTTTTTATCTCCAAAATACTCCTAGACGGCCCTAGAAAGACCGTAGAATTTTCTGAATGCAAAAGTTGCTTATCCGAAAACTTTGTAAAAGGCGCATCTCATGCCACGCTCAGCAAAATAGGCTAATAGACACGTATTTATACTCAAAATGAAGCAAACTTTACGCTCTACGGTTTTCTATCCCCAAAATATCTCTAGACAGTCCTATAAAGACCGTAGAATTTTCTAAATGCAAAAGTTGCTTATCCGAAGAAATTGTAAAAGGCGCATCTCATGCTACGCGCAGTAAAATAGTCTAATAGCCACATGTTTGTACTCAAAATAAAGCAAATTTCACGCTCTACAATTCTCTTTCCCTAAAATATACCTAGACCGCTCTAGATAGACCGTAGAATATTCTAAATGCAAAAGGTGCTTATCCGAAAAAAATTGTAAAAGGCGTATCTCATGCCACGCGCAGTAAAATAGTCTAATAGCCACATATTCGTACTCAGAATGAAGCAAATTTCACTGTCTAGAATTTTCTATCCCTAAAATACACCTAGGCCGCTCTAGATAGATCGTAGCATTTTCTGAATGCCCAAGGTGTTTATCCGAAAAAATTGTAAAAAGCCTATCTCATGCCACGCGCAGTAAAATTGTCTAACAGCCACATATTTATACTCAAGATGAAGCAAATTTTATGCTCTATAATTCTTTATCTACAAAATACTCCTAGACGGCCCTAGAACGACAGAATTTTCTGAATGCAAAAAGTGCTTATCCGAAAACTTTGTAAAAGGCGCATCTCATGCTACGCGCAGTAAAATAGACTAATAGACACGTATTTATAATCAAAATGAAGCAAACTTTACGCTCTACAGTTTTCTATCCCCAAAATATTCCTAGACAGTCCTAGAAAGACCATAGAATTTTCTAAATGCAAAAGTTGTTTATCCGAAGAAATTGTAAAAGGCGCATCTCATGTTACGCGCAGTAAAATAGTCTAATAGCCATATATTTGTACTCAAAATGAAGCAAATTTCACGCTCTACAATTCTCTATCCCTAAAATGTACCTAGACCGCTCTAGATAGACCGTAGAATATTCTAAATGCAAAAGGTGCTTATCCGAAAAATGTCTAAAAGGCGTATCTCATGCCACGCGCAGTAAAATAGTCTAATAGCCACATTTTTATACTCAAGATGAAGCAAATTTTATGCTCTAAAATTTTTTATCTCCAAAATACTGCTAGACGGCCCTAGAAACACCGTAGAATTTTCTGAATGCAAAAAGTGCTTATCCGAAAACTTTGTAAAAGGCGCATCTCATGCCACGCGCAGTAAAATAGGCTAATAGACACGTATTTATACTCAAAATGAAGCAAACTTTACGCCCTACAGTTTTCTATCCCCAAAATATCCCTAGACAGTCCTAGAAAGACCATAGAATTTTCTAAATGCAAAAGTTGCTTATCCGAAGAAATTGTAAAAGGCGCATCTCATGCTACGCGCAGTAAAATAGTCTAATAGCCACATATTTGTAGTCAAAATAAAGCAAATTTCACGCTCTACAATTCTCTATCCCTAAAATGTACCTAGACCGCTCTAGATAGACCGTAGAATATTCTAAATGCAAAAGGTGCTTATCCGAAAAAATTGTAAAAGGCGTATCTCATGCCACGCGCAGCAAAATAGTCTAATAGCCACATATTCATACTCAGAATGAAGCAAATTTCACTGTCTAGAATTTTCTATCCTTAAAATACACCTAGGCCGCTCTAGATAGATCGTAGAATTTTCTGAATGCCAAAGGTGTTTATCCGAAAAAATTGTAAAAAGCCTATCTCATGCCACGCGCAGTAAAATTGTCTAACAGCGACATATTTATACTCAAGATGAAGCAAATTTTATGCTCTATAATTTTTTATCTACAAAATACTCCTAGACGGCCCTAGAAAGACAGTAGGATTTTCTGAATGCAAAAAGTGCTTATCCGAAAACTTTGTAAAAGGCGCATCTCATGCCACGCGCAGTAAAATAGACTAATAGACACGTATTTATACTCAAAATGAACCAATCAATTTCTATCCCCAAAATATCCCTAGACAGTCCTAGAAAGACCATAGAATTTTCTAAATGCAAAAGTTGTTTATCCGAAGAAATTGTAAAAGGCGCATCTCATGCTACGCGCAGTGAAATAGTCTAATAGCCACATATTTGTACTCAAAATGAAGCAAATTTCACGCTCTACAGTTTTCTATCCTCAAAATATCCCTGGACAGTCCTAGAAAGATTGTAGAATTTTCTGAATGCCAAAGGTGCTTATCCGAAAAAATTGAAAAAAGTATATCTCATGCCACGCGCAGTAAAATAGTCTAATAGACACATATTTATATTCAAAATGAAGAAAATTTCACGCTCTATAATTCTATATTCCTAAAATGTACCTAGACCGCTCTAGATAAACCGTAGAATTTTTCTGAATGCAAAAGGGGCTCATCCGAAATTATAAAAGACGTATCTTATGTCACGCGCAGTAAAATATTCTAATAGTCACATATTTATACTCAGAATGAAGCAAATTTTAGGCTCTATAATTTTCCATTTCCAAAAAATGCCTGGATAGTACTGGATAAACCGTAGAATTTTCAGAATGCAAAAGCACGCTTTTCGAAAAAAATGGAAAAGGTACATTTCATGCCACGCGTAGTATAATAGTTTAACGACCATAACGCGCATTGAAACACGCGTCTGAATGTTTAAAAACTGATTTGGTGTTTAGTGGTAAATCTCTCATTCGAAATGATAATTTGATTTACCCCTACTACCTCACCCTATTAGTAGTTGTATTAAAGAAAAACTGACAGTTTGTTTGGCACTACCTAGTAGATAATTGCAGTAATTATTCTCTCGATTCATAAAACCTTCCGTATCCAACGAGACATGTCGCTTTTAATTATCCAGAAAGGCGAACCAAAAGAGCACTTACCAGAAAATATCGGTAATGAAACGACACTTCCTTTTCGAAAGTAGTCGAGACGGCGTTATGGACTTGAATTTGACATGGCCCAGTGCACATTAAAGATCTTATCGCTGCCAGTGTTCGCCTTCGACGATTTCTATGATAAGAAGTCAAGTGGCTCTATTGTCGAGTTTATTCCACGACAGAAAACCTGGACCTGCTTTGACCCGTTCGAACATTACAAAACTTTATGAAAACTATAAGAAGAGACACATAGCGGTGACCAATAAAATAAGAGTGGTAGAAAAAACTTTTCTTTTCTAATTTATTTACTCTAATAAATAATATAATATGGTAATAAGAACTGACTATTAATTAATAATATAATCTGCTAATATTAATTTAAAATTTTTGTTTACATCACAACCAGCCCATTTTATTGCTGCGCATCTTCTTAAAGAATTTATTTCCTCCTAATGGTTAGTAGTTTACTGATATCTCGCTCAAAAGTTAGTCAGTTTCCTACTATACGAGGTGGGGCTATTAAATAACGAGACTAACGCTGCTACAGAAGTACGCATGCGTTAAATGCCAGCGATCAACAGCTGTTTAGTGTGAAGACGTCTCCTTCGAATGCAGTACCTTTTGGTTCTGTAAACAAATCCGTATAACCGTAGCGTTCGATCGCATTAGAGTTGTGTTTTGTTTCGCCGGAAAAATGTTAAATGTAATAATAGAGCAACGAATTGTTGTGAAATTTCGCTTGAAACCACGTAGAAATCTGATGAACTAAGGCCCTGCGACCAGCCTTTCTAGGTCACTGCGAGCACTGCGTTCAATGTGGCCGAAGAATTTTGTAGTAGAAATCTGATGACGCAAGGTCTGGAAAATATTATGGAAATGATGAAATTTTTCATTCAAATTTCAAAAATACTTCCTTCATAGATAGATATTGATGGCCTGAGAGATCAAAAATAGTAATTTTTCGAATCATCGCGAATTTCAACTTGTGTGTTCTAAAACCGCTTTTTTCCTTCTGTCATTGTTCTTCTTCGTATTCTTTTTTACAGAAGAGTCGTGACCTAGTAAAGTTCATTCTGTTTGTGGCCTTTTGAGACTACTTCTCGCCAACGTTCTCTGTGTCTGGTTTTCTTGGTTGCATATTGAAGAGATGAACCAGTCAGTTCTTCCTTTTTGGAAGTTGTCCGTCCCTGCGAACAGCCTTTCTAGGTCACTGCGAGCACTGCGTTCAATGTGGCTGAAGAATTTTAATATTGGTTTATGAATATTTTGGGATACTATTCATTAATTTCTTAAATAAAGAATGCGTTTGTTTGTCTGGCCGTCTATGGAAGGCGAAAGACCTGTCTCCACCACCAATGATTCAAGTTTCAGCGGAATATATCAGTACTGGAAAAACTAAGGTTTTTACTCCATTTCTCTCCAGATCTTCTGAAAATTTCGCATTGTATTTCTTACTATTTCGAATCTTCTTCTGATCTCATGAGTGCTACCGCCTTTATTATATATATGCGACGAGCACATTGCCATAAAGTGCCCTATTGGACTGGTGACTGGGCATGTTGTTGTTGGGCATGTTGATAGTCGATACTCATTAATTTGGTTTCCTCCTCGACATATATAGTTCCTAAAGATGACTTTCAACCTTTCTTTTTTTGAAAATTAAGGTCAGTTTCTCGGCGGGTTTCGCAAAAAGTCTTGTGTCATCGGCATCTTAAGTTAGTTATTTTAATTCCACCAATTGTGACACCACCCTCCAATCTTCCAGAGCTCTACGCATGATATATTCTTCACTATAATCAGGTAATCTAATACTCCCATTTCCTGCAGAATTTACCATAATTTCTCCCATTTTGGGTTGTCGAACCCCTTGTGATAATCAAAGAAACAGAGTTGCACAGAAAAACCTCTTCCAGGATTCGAGAATTCTGTTTTGAATAAAAAATAATACAAATTATACGTTCTACGTACGTTAAAAACAGGAATTTTCTAGTAGTATCCCATGGAAGAGTGAGTGCAAACTGGATCGGCAAGGGCTGGCTTATTTCAGGCAGTCTCTCAAAATATTCGAACGTCGAGCCTTTTTTGAAATATGACCAGTAATGGTGGGGTAGAGCGCGGCCTCCCTATCAGATTAATTAAAACGGCTGAATTTGAATTTTAATCATTAATAATTCATACCTTATCGCTACGATAAATCTTTATGGGTATTGTTGTTTCGTATGCACATAATAAATACACCCGTTATGTTTTCGTAAATGGCCCGCTGAAATCTGAATTCCGAAAAAATATTGTGCCACGCGCTTATCTGGACGACCGGGGTGAATCACGTCATTGATTTTGTGTCGATTTTTTTTCAATTCTCACTAGTAAATCTCCATTTTTTTATTAACGAGTGTAATCAATTTTCTCCTTAATAACCGTATAATCTCATCTGTACTAGGTGTGACGGTAATATAATCCTTAATTTTTTTTAAAAATGGCACTGAAAATGAGGGCCTGTTCACAGTTTAATCTCTTATGTAATTTTGTTGCCACTACTTTCGTACTTGGTATTTGTTTCACAATATATTCACCGATTCAAAATTTTACCAACAAACGAACCGATTACCAATGGGAAGATCCCTAAGCCTCCTTCTGGCAGAAATTTACATGGCTAATTTTGAAAACAATTTATTTAACGACACTAATTATATTAGGTATACCGGAAAGTTCTGTCCGTTTTGAAAATAAAACAAAATTATATATTTTTTATACCTTGAATAAACTTTATTGAATTATATACTTTCCATCACTATTCAGGACTTCTTGCCAGCAATCCCAATCATTTAAAAAATGCCTTATCCCTAGAGACGAAAATTTGAACCAGTGCTTGTCTGATTTCTTCTTTGTTTTTGAATTTTTTGCCCTGCAAAAAATTTTGTAAGGACAGAAACAAGCGATAATCGGATGGTGCTAAGTGCGGGGAGTTTGGTGGATGCGACAGAATTTCCCAGCCTAGCTCTACGAGTTTCTGACGAAGCAGTATGGGGCCTGGATCATGAAACAATATGATGTCTTTCCTATTGAACATTGCCGGCCTTATCCAATTGCTGACAGTACCTCTTCGAATTTAGCATTTTATAGACTCAACCCAGCATTAAAGACAATATTTATAAGCCATCTGACGATAGATCGGCGAAAATATGGGATGTTTGATTGTGGAGATGGCCTATTCTTGGCGAGAGAGATGGCTGATGAGTCTAAGCACCAACAGAAACATGTGCCCTCTAATGTAAAGGATGGGTGGGGCTTCCTCCCGATCAAGCAACTAACAATTGCTCATGAGAGGCTTTTGTTATTGTTAGCCTTCCTTTGCGTCCATACTGATTTCATTCTTTCACTAGGAGCATTTTTCCTCTCGCCAGACCAAGTTGTTCCGGTCTTCCTACATTTTTTTCTGTAGCCAACCTCCCAAACGTCAACCTTGTGTCTGAAACAGCCTCTATCCTGAATTTCACTTTGTGTAATATTTGCTGATCTTAGGTCCTCTTTAATTGCAGCAATCAATTTCATTATTTCTATTTTAGCTCTACTCCTATTTTCATAAAATTCAACTATTTGTCTAGTTAGTTTACTCGGATTCATCCCACGATTTTTCTATTAGATTCTTCATATAGACATTCTGGCTTAATATTGTGTTGTAATTTCTCAGTTTTGTGTTTTTAGATATGCATTTTTTGTTTTCCCGTTGCAGCCCATTTTCCATGATTATTTCACCCAAATATTTGAATTGAGAGACTCGTCTGATGTTACCATATTTTGTTTTTAGAAATGGTGTTCTTAGTCTGTTGCAGGTCATGTATTGTGTCTTTTCAAAGGAAATTTGAAGTCCTACCTTTTCTGCTGTTTCTTTTAGGATTTGTGTCGTTGATATATCTTGAGCTAAAATTGCTAGATCATCAGCAAATGCCAGACAATCTATTTTGACAATCTATTTTGATTGGTTCTCCCCAGTTTAATGGGCTGGTCAAAATTCAGGGCGGATTTTTTTACACGCCGCTCCTGTATTACTTTTTCTAGTACACATTTAAATAAGATTGGCGAGAGTCCATCTCCTTGTCTCACTCCAGTTTTAATTTCGAAATTAACTTTTAACCTTGGTTTAGTTAGCGTTGCTTTAATAATTGCCAGCGTTTTTAGATCTAGTCCTTGTTCTTTCAAGGTTTGGAATACAGATTCGCGGTCAATAGAATTATATGTTTTTTGAAATTCACATATATACAGACGAGATTTTTATTGTATAGTTTCTGATGTCTTAGGATCAACTTAGATTCAAGATCTGTTTTAACTGTCTTAATCTGTTACGCAATCCGTTTGGTTCGTCAAACTTCTTGTAAAATTTTGGTTATTTCCTTGATTATACCTAGACCAACGGATTTTAAGAGTTCAGCAGTGATTCCATCTTTACCAGAAGCTTTGTTATTTTTAAGTCGTTTGATTTGCCTAATTATTTCATCTTCATTCGGTGGTAATGAATCTGGGTTTGTTTGTTTAGGATTTAGTGTTGGTAATCTGTTTAAAGGCTCAGGACAGTTTAGTAGTTGTTCGAAATATGTGGAAAATTCTTTGCCGTTGTCTTGGTTATTTAGAACTAATTCTCCGTTTTCTTTTCAGAAGCAAAAACTTTAGGGTTGATAGCCTGTTAATTTAGTTTGAAATATATTGTAAAAATGTCGGGTGTTATTTTTTTGGAAATTTTTTTCTATTTCATCGAGTTGATTGTTTTCATATTTTCCTTTAGTTTGTCTAATTAGCTTCGATGTTTCTTTTTTTACTTCCAAAAAGATGTTTATTTAGATTTATTTCTGGTTTTTGACTGTTCCACTCTTTGAATGCTTTATTTCGGCTTAATACTGCTTGCTCGCAAACTTTATCCCACCACGGATGTTTTCTACGCCTTTGGAAAGAGACCAACTTTAGGGATGTTTTAATAATTTTTTGTTTGTTCTTGCCAGTTCTGTGCTGGTTGTTTATGAAGCTCTGCTGTTAGGGTTGGATATATATATATATATATATATATATATATATATATATATATATATATATATATATATATATATATATATATATGTAGTGTTAGATTTTCTTGGACTGCGTCTAATGAGACAGCAGTGATTGAGTGTCATCAGACACCCAACCGTTGGGTTCCACAATCTCATGTGGAACACACAACAACCTGCGTCTCCGCCTAAATGAATACTTTTGTTGTTTGATTGACCAATTGGTTGATTTTGATGGTATGGTATATGTCGGCGCCCTGAAGAGTCTGAACCTCGAGAGACGAAATATGTGTCATCCAGTTGAAGGGATAGGTGGGGCTCCTTCTCGGTCAATCAACCAACAAAAGTGTTCATTTAGGCGGAGACGCAGTGTTGTGTGTTCCACATGAGATTGTGGAACCCAACGTTTGGGGTTTATATATATATATATATATATATATATATATATATATATATATATATATATATATATATATATATATATATATATATAATATCTAAATTATTATCATAATTACGGAGATGTTGAAAAATGGTTTTTTTGTTCCATCTCTTTGGTAATTTGTGGATGCCCTACAAATTGGCAGAATGATCCCATTTTTTACCTTTCCGCATTTTTTTTTAAATCAAGAATTATTAACCGCCACGCCTGGTAACTTTAAATAAATCAGTAGTCACGAGGGTTACAGGATTTAATGAAGGCTCTGTAGATAACAGTTCGGTTTTGCAATGCAACACCATCGAGTGACAAAAACGGAAGAAATTTTTGTATACACCCAATACAATGACCAAATAAATAATGAAAATTACAAACAAAACACCTCTTATATTTTTATTTTGTTTCATTTACTGTTTTCTGCGGACAAATATCATCTGAAAAGTCCTATTATGAATATTTTATTGGGATTTATATCGCCGCCCTTCCAATTTCTGCATAAAAACCACCCTGTCATCTTCGGCTGCGTTCTGGTCGACGCGTAGACGGACCATCGCTAATCGCGACACACCCCACCCATAAGCACCCATTATTGGTCCTCGAAACGATTTAGCGACATTAAAATCGACTCGATACGGCTTGATTCGTTCGCTATCGAGGAGCACTACTGTTCCAGGGCCTGGAACTAACGACGTTAACGCCAATAAGATATGGGAAACTGTTTACTCTATAGATAATTTATATTTTGGTATTAACTGTGGGAAGATTTCAATCTCTTTATCAGTTACTGTTTTGGGGGAGGTGCGTTTAGATAATCTCGATTTTTTATTGCATCCATACAGAGTATTTTGTTTGTTACGCCATGTTAAAATAATCACTATAAATAATAAAAATTAATATTCTTATTTATTCATGAAAAAGTGTACTGCAGGTTCATGGAGAATATAAAAAATACGCAAGCCACTTACTTTTCAGCTAAGTCTCTGAAACCTACAAACTTAAAATTTGGGAAGAGAAAAAACTTCAAAAACTGGAACTGGTTGAACGAGGTCAAGGCTCACTACACGAAAAAACGAAAAAGAAGAGTACTGTATTTTTTTGTTTAGCAGTATATTTATCTCTTTGATTTTTTTACTATTCCAAACTGTAAACGGTGATATAAATGAATTAATTTTTTCTGTGATGAACAAAATAAAAGGTGAGACATTGAACGGGTGGAAATAATTAAGACAGTAACCAAAATGACGTTTTTAATTCAATTTGGGCGATCGCGAACCGGCACTTCCAGCCAATCGAGCCCGCACGCACGACCATCCATCCGTCCGTCCGTCCACCCCCGCCACCTAGCCGCCCCTCGCCGCTCCTGCTGCCGCCACGCACCGAGGCAGGAGCGCGCCCGGGATGAGCAACCCCGCGGGGCGACGGCGAGGGCGGGGGCAAGAAGGCAGGCCGACCGCCCCGCCCCTTAGGAACAGCCACTTGCGATATTGCTTCCTGCCATTCCTGTTGGCGCGCCGTATTCCACGGGACCAGAGTACATTTCCTGAGATTTTCCTGTCCCGATCTGTCAAAACGAACAATTCCTGCGAAACGTTCGCGCCAATTAAGCGCTCGCTGTCGTCGAACGGTAACGGGAAGAGCGACGTCTCACGTCTCTCCAGGGAACGGATTCTGCCCGTAGCAGGAACTTTATCATCGATATGCTTCATCCGATATTTTTTTCTCTGTTTCTTATACATTTGTAGAGACTGTTTCGATTTGTGTGTTGTATATGAAAGCGGTGTGTAGAAATAAAAACAAATGTGATGTTATCTAATACTCAGTGTAATTTTTTAACATAGGTAAGAACATTTTATTCCTTCAACTATAACAAGATATCATATTTTATTTTAAAATTTATCATAAATAATATTGATAATCGATGCGAATTTTTTTTTAAAAATTTGTTACAATTAATTATGAATGAATTAAAATTTCTAAAATTTGAAACAAATCACGTGACTACGAACGCACCGCGATTGGCTGCCACGTTTGTGACGTCATAATAGTAAAGTGTTTTCACGCCAGTACTGTTAACGTCTTCTACCTGTATATATACTGTCAAAATGATTGTTGGTTAAGTGCAAAATAAAATATTATTTGTTACTAGTATGTGTGACAAAGGGTTCATAAAAGTAAATTTTTTTAAATAATAATTGATATATACCTGCTGTTAATATTTTTATGGTCACAGATTTTCTCAAAAATGATATTCCGTTCAATTCAGCTGAAGTTCGAGGTGCTAAAGCATCATTGTAAGTTTTTTAAAAAATAATAATAATGTAAGGTATTTGTAGGGTTTTAGGAGAAAGTTAGGGTGACAAGGCTGTAGGTTTTGTCCAACGTGTGCGTCCAGAACACCAAGTTAGGCGTAAAGCTTATAATATTCATATAATGCTTATAAAAACAATATAAATCATAATTAGAAAAACATAATGCATGTATAATGTTTAAATTTTGTTTCAATAAAAAATATACATAATAAAACTACCCCCAAATAGGATAATATATTACAGTGGATTATAATATGTAAACTACATTAATAATCAATTCAGCATAAAACAATAACTACCCAAAATTATATACATATTTGTTTGATTGCATAATAGTTTGATTGTTTTCATTGAAGTTTGTAATACTTTTAAAATCACACCAATTCTTCAAACCACCACATTATTGCTTTAAGTAAGGTTGTCAGTATTTTTAAAACGATGGCGATTTTGGGCCTTACATGTTTTACAAACCACCACATTAGACTCTTGATTTAATAATATTTGCAAATATAAATAAATCTGTATAAATTAAAATTGTAATTAAAAGATGTCCCAAATAATCCACCATCTTACAAATTAGATCATGCTGTAAAACTTTAAGCATAATACTTTTCATATACGGTTATCTTCCAATTGGTATTCTTATATATTCATGTTTTCTTATGTTTTCTACGTTTTTATAAAGGGACCAACTTTAAGGCTGTTTTAATAATTTTTTGTTTCAATTCTTGCCAGTTCTGTGCTGGTTGTTTATCAAGCTTTTCTGTTAGGGTCGGTTTTATTTTCGCAGAGTCAAACTTCAGGATTACCAGTCTTTTTTGAATAAGTTTTCGAGGTTTTAAGCTAAGTTTGATTCTAGTCAAGTAGTGATCCGTGTCTATGTTAACTCCTTTCTTGACTTGAACATTCAAAATCTCTTTATAATTGGGGTACGAAATTACAACATGGTCAATTTGAAATTCACTCATGTACGTGTTTGGGCACCTCCAGGTCTTTTGTTATGTTTGACATTATTTTTAGATTAAACTGCGAACATAGTTCAACCAATCTTCTACCATTATGGATAGTCCATTTATGAGCGGGAAAACTGCTGACTGTTTTGCTGTACTTTCTTTGTTTCCCTAGTTAGGCGTTGAAATCACCCAATAGGATTTTTACATGGTTAGAGGGAATTTTAGAGATAGTCTTTTCCAGAATTTCCCAGGACTTACTTACTTTTGAGGATTAGATTTATTTTCTTCGTTAACTGGGAGGTGTGCATTGATTAATGTATAGTTTTTGTTTAGTACACTTGAGGGACACTCCAAGGTCTTATCATCTGTCAACCTGTTTTCTTGCAGAGCTAAAATTTGGATTTTTTGCTGGTTCAATGTTCACCCCAATTCGTGTAGTTTTCCTGGGCGCAGGAGAGTGTTGATATTTACCGTTCCAAAAGAAGTTTTTGTTTTCGGTTTCAGACGTTGGCCAGAGGTCTCCGACTCCCTCTGAAAGATTTTACGTTTAAGCCCGGACGCCCCAGAATCCGAAAGTCCAGTTGTGCCAGCAAAGCTGGCAGAGGATTGTCTACCTCCTGTGGTAATGTTGTAATTACTAGAACACTTCATCTTGTACTTTGAATTAAAGGTTTGAACCATGACGGTTCAGAGGTTAAGATTGGAGGGGTTGGTTTCAGAATTTAAATCTCAGCTGCACCACTGAACAGACCACCCAACCGCTTAATAAAAGTGAATTTAGTTTTTGTCTTAGTTCGGGGTTGCTTATTTTGAGATATTCGCAGCTGTCCATTAATATCTAATGAAACTTTCACTATCCACTACCCGTGACCCTTCCAGTTCCTTAGGCGAGGTATACTGGAACATTCCCTGATCAGCTCTGACTTGTGTGATCCATGGTACTGTTGACTTGACTCCTTGTATGTATGTAAGAATTCTGTTGGTGAGCCTTGTCGATGGGAGTCTACTGATATGTCCATAGAATTTAAAGTTTCTTTTTATTATATCCGCCGCTACGTTGGACATTCTCTCTGTGGTCTTTCGAGAATGTAGTCTGTATCCTTCCTCTGTCAGTTTTGGGCCGAGAATTTTCCTTATAATTTTGCGTTCTTCTTTTAGTATGTTTCCTATGGCGCTTTTTGTATGAAGTGTAAGTGTCTCGCTTGCGTATAGTACTTCTGGTTGATTACTGTGTTGTAGTGTCTTATTTTTGCGTGTGTGGATAGGCATTTCTTATTGTAGATATTGTGTGTCTTGCCGTATGCCCTCTTCGTCTTCTGTAATCGAGTCTTCTGTATTATCTTCGCTCCTCCTGTGGGTTCGAGGATCTCGCCCAGGTATTTGAACTGAGTGACCCTATTTATTTTTTTTGTTTAAATTTTGGACATCTAATTTTGAGCAGAAGAATTCGGTTTTTTGAAAGGAGATTTGTAGGCCGACTTTCTCTGACCTGGATTCCTTGAGGATCTGTTTGGTTGCCCTTTTTTTATTGTCTGCGATTATGGCTAGGTCGTCTGCGAAGGCCAGGCAGTTTCCAGTGTCCTTGATTTTTCAGTTGTTTTTCCCATTCCCTTATGACTTTGTCCAGGACCAGGTTGAAGAGGAGTGGGGATAACCCATCTCCTTGGCGTACTCCAGTTTTAATTAGGAAGGGTTCGGAAATTTCCCCCATAAATTTCACTTTAGAGGTTGTGTCAGTTAGTGTCTGCTTGATCAATCGTAATGTTTTGGCGTCGAGTCCTTGTTCTTCTAGGATGTTGAACAGAGATTTTCGGTCGATGCAGTCATATGCTTTCTTGAAGTCCACGAACGTGCAGATGACTGGGACGTTCCTGATAGCTTTGTATTTCAGTATTGTTTTAAAGTTAAATATTTGTTCAGTGCATGAGCGACCAGGGCGAAAACCTGCCTGGTACTCGCCAATTTTGTGTTCTAATTGTTCTTGTGTTCCTTGGAGAAGGAAGGTATATATATATATATATATATATATATATATATATATATATATATATATATATATATATCAGGAAGAGGACTTTTTAAAATTTGCTAATTCTAGTGGCGCCATCTTTTGACGGGGTTAAGCGTTGGAGAGGTTCATCCTTAACTGACGTTCCGACAAAATTTAATTGCATTCGGATCATTAGAAGCCAAGTTATCGCACCTAAAGTGTCAGTGTGTTTGTACCATAGATCGAAAAATGAACATGGAACAAAGAGCGAATATTAAGTTTTGTTTTAAACTTGGCAAAAACATTCACGGAAACATCAGTTTTTAAATTTCGCGGGGTGGGTTAATATTATTATTCGTATTCTACAAAACAGACGATCCTGTAGGGCTTTTTCATTGTTACCACTCTCGGTTGTGTTGCTACATGTAGATTCGTTTGCGGACACGTATTAATATTCCTTTTTATAAATTTGGTACGTTAATTTGTTTTCCCTACAAGAATTAAATAATATAAACAAAAGTTATAAAAACGATTGCAAAAAACAAAAGGAACCCTAATCTAATTTCAATATTTCATTTTGAACTTATCTTTGAGCCTATTGTGAGGTCACATACGTTCGGGTTTTTTACAGGAACTGTCAGCGCGTCATCGGTACTAGCTTTAAAAATGTTGTAAACATTTTTAATTTAATATAACTTATTAATTATAAGGAAAAAAATAAAAATAAAAATAGTTTTGTTATAAAACTTATGTATGACCTTTCCATTTATGACAAAAAAAAATGTTCAAAAGCCCAATTCTGCCTCTAATGTGCACATTATCATTGATACGTTTCATTCGGCATTTTTTTTCTTTATGTCTCATAAATCTGTAGAATCTGTCCCAGCTCTGTGTTCTTCTATAACTGAATTAAGTCTAACGGTACATAGATATAAACAACTATAATGTCTGACTACACTCAACATTCAATGACCTTTTGAACTCGCTTATTAATTCTTAATACAGAGGGGTGTAAAAGTAGGTACAAATTGCAATTAAGTACAATGTTTATTTAGTCCGCTTGACGGCCTTCAGCATTTATACATTCCTGTAGTCTAGTTCGGCACAAAGGTTTTTAATGTTATCAATTTCTTGACATTCATCTCTTATGAATTGAGTCATGTCATCAACAGCGCTGGGTTTTCTTGAAAATATTTTGTCTTTGATAATACACCAAAAGAAAAAGTCCAATGGGGTGAGATTTGGTGATCGTGGTGGACATTTAACTGGCCCTCGTCAACCTATCCACTTATTGGATATTTCTTTGTCAAGAAACTCGCGCACTGTTACAGCATAACGGGGAAAATCTTGCTGTAAATAGAAGTTTTAATTATCATGCTGTAGCTGTAATGGTGGAGTAACAGTGTCCCTCAGCATGTGAAGATACAGGTCATGGGTAACAGTTATATCGAAAAAGATAGGGCCAATGACCCCTTTACATCAAAGGCCCACCCAAACAGTAATCCCAGGTTGATTCAACTGTTCTTCAATTGGTATATGGAGGTTTTCTGTTGAATAATAGACACAGTTATGCCTATTAACAGCGTCTGAAAGTTTAAAATTCGTTTCGTCGGACCAACAAACTTTTTGAGCGATGCCATCACCTTGTCTTTCTTCAAGTACCTCTCAGAATTGTAAATGACGATCTGAATCATCCTCTAATAACCCCTTATATAACACATGTTCAAACCTAAACGTTGCATCCGATGACCCAAAGATCTACGAAAAATCTCCAAATCAACAGAAGCTTTCTTCTTTTATTTTTTGGTCTTTGGGTAAAAGCCAGAGCAATTAATATTTAATTTATATGGATAGTAACACTGACTGGTCGACCACTCGTTCCTACCTTACAAATGGACTCTGTTTGATCAAATTTATCACGTAATCGTATCTGTAAATATACTGTATATATATATATATATATATATATATATATATATATATATATATATATATATATATATATATATATATATATATATATATATAATGATATAGTATAGTATAGTCAGAAGTGCATTCAGTACAATGGATCACATCCAGGTTGTACAGCAGCAGGTCATAGAAAGGCACAACGAATACACCATGTCACTGTGCTTGGCTTTTATCGACTACGAAAATGCATTTGATTCCATCTCAAAGCATGCGATAATGGATACACTGCTTAGCCAAGGCGTAGAGAGAGCCTATGTAAACCTATTAGAATCGATATATGATGGAGCAGACTCCCACTTTGCCTGAAAAGAAAAGTCTTCAATCAGTGCGTTCTACCCGTTATGCCATACGGAAGTGAAACCTGGACACTCACATCGCAATCAATTTAAAAACTTCGGGTGGCACAGAGGGGAATGGAAAGATGTGTGCTTGGCATTACAAGACGAGACAGAAAGTCCTGCGCATGGATCAGGGAACAAACAAAAGTCTGTGACATCATTGGAAGAGTAAAGAAATTGAAATGGAGATGGGCAGGCCATATAGCGACGCGATGGAACGACAGATGGACCAAGGCAATCCTGGAGTGGATACTGCTTGATCGCAAACGTCCGCGAAGAAGACCGATAGCACGATGGATTCATGACATTGTTAAGTATATTGGACCCGAGTGGCAAGGGAAGGCCCAGGACCATGAAAGTTGGAAGCATGCTGAAGAGGCCTTCATCTTGCAGTTGATTGATACAGGCTGATGATGATGATGATGATGAGTATAGTATAATATAGTATAGTATAGTATAGTATAGTATACTATAGTATAGTATAGTATGGTATAGTATAGTACAGCATAATACAGTATAGTATAGTATAATATAGTATAGTATAGTATAGTATAGTATAGTATAGTATAGTATAGTATGGTATAGTACAGTATAGTATAGTATAGTATTGTATAGTATAATATAGTATAGTATAGGATAGTATAATATAGTATAGTATAGTAAATTATAGTATAGTAGAGTATAGTATAGTATAGTATAGTATACTATAGTAAATAATCAAGAACTCTGTATAATTCTCTTAACTGTATACCTACCTTTGCAACCCCATCTATCTACATCTATTATTAGATTAGTTTGAACAAAATAGTTAAGTAAACACAGTAAATAATTTTTCAGAACAAAACACCATATTTTATTTCCGTTCAGTTTCTTTCCTCTAACTCATTTTAAGATATTATTCAAAATTAAAATCTCCAAATGTAGAAGAACCTCAATCTACCCATCACACCACATAATGCGGATAAAAATTCCATCCTCTCGCCACAATTTTTACATCGTTGGTCGGACGTTTACCTCCAGCGACCGTACACCAGAAAAAAATTTAAAAAAAATTCTTCAGCGGTGCTACTATTTTCTTCTAGGCCGTTCCACTTTAAAACCCCACATTCCCGGTGATAGAGCGGGAGGCGAAAACGGTTTCTCGCGCCTAGTTGTCGAGATTTTGACAGTTAGTTAACCTGTCCCTATACTCTACTAACCCCGGTCTCTTCCCTACACCGCAATCATTATTCAATTTTCCGCTAAAAATAAAAAAATACCATTCCACAAGCACCATATTCACCTGATATGGGACGGAGTGATTTTTTCTTGTTTTCACGAGAGTTCGTTGGCCGCTTTGAAGCAAAAATTCGAAGTCTGCTATAAAAAACAATTTCGATTTCTGAAAAAAGAACTTCAGAAAAAGTGTATTGCAGTGAGAGGAGAATAGTTTGAAGGAAACAAAATAAATTTGAGGGAATAAATAAACTTTTTGTGTTTTATTTAAAAATAGTCACCTTACTTTTTGATTTTGGTAGTATGTTGTTTATTTCTTGATGGGATGGATTTCTTGTCGAGAGAAGGATGCCGGACATCGGTTTTTTTGTCGGTCTGTCGGCGCATCACGCTAAAAATAAATTTCGTAAAACGCTGCATAATGAGATGAGGGAGCTTTTCCTGTGCTCTAATTGAAACGGAAGCGAACAATCGCCAGTTCGGACGCGACAACTGGCACTGCCTCCTCAAGTCGCCGCCGCCGCGGCCCCGCACCACGTCCGTCACGATCGTCGGAAAAATGTCGCGAAAAACTCATCCACATCGCCGATAGCATACCGGTTAAATCGAAATATCACCCACCTTAACTTCATAACAGTGTCAATTCGCTACTATGAGGTATATTCCTTCTTAAGTTAATAAGTGTCGGGACTGGTATTCAAATGCAGGTAACTTTGGTTTAACGTGGTCGTTACGTTCTTACACAATGGTACAAAATAGTGCGTTTGGTTTCAAAAAGTAAATTCTATTCTCCAGACTTTGCGTCATGTTATAAGTTAGATATTTCTGCCATGCACGATCTTGATTTCTTTAATTTTTTCCTTAGTTATCCCACAGCGTTTTAAGAATGTATCTCGTTTTTGTTTCTGTTTTTGATGCTAAGAACAGTCATACCAACTTAAAAAAATAAAGGGTTGTATCGATATGTAAATGGGTTGAATCTTGAACAACAAAAGTTATCTCCCTTTTTTTAATCATGGCAGCATTTCTACGAATAATGTATTTAAATAATTATGGTAACATTTTTTGAAAAATATCAGAGAAAATATAATTATTTTGGAAATATGTTCTTACCGTAATATGACTACGTCATTTGTGAAATCAGTTGTTTCACATCCTGTATAGTTCAAAGCCAAAAAAGGCAGTGCATTAAATTGTCCAGCTATTTCCACGATAAGTTCGTATATTTTACCCCATTTTCAAGCTGAATCATAGATGTACAGTAGATGGTTACTAGATATTCGTTCTGACCGTTCCGACACTTTTCACGTTTCGCTTTGTCCTCTGTGGTAAATTAGGCTAATTTCTTTCCAGGAAGAAGTGTAATATTCGTCGTAAGATGTACGAGAGTTCGTGCTCGTACCAAGGGGCTTTGGAGCTGAAGCGCAGTACCGCAGCTTCGTGCCCCCTCGGTATCAAGACAGAGGAATTTAGCGCGGCCTCTGACTGGCCCGCGTATCGTTTCTGTAACCCCAGCACATTCGAACAGCTCAAACAGAGCGTAGAAAAGGCCAAAGCTGCATTGCAAGTAAGTTGTCCATGTATTGTTTCTATTATTGAAATATTCAAATAAAAATTTAAGTGAATATAAGGAGTACTAAGAAAAAATATTCGCGTAAAGAATGTCGTTAGCCAATTGAACATTTTAACATAATATATATATATATATATATATATATATATATATATATATATATATATATATATATATATATATATTTATTATTATTATTATTATTTACGTATACATCTTGGTGGACCACGCGAAGTACAATTAGAGGCGTTTGTTGTTGTTAGCCTTCCTTTGCGCCCATCCTATTTTCATTATTTCGCTATGAGCTTCTTTCCTCTCGTCAGACCAAGTTGTTCCAGTCTTCCTACATTTTTCTCTCTGGCCAACCTTCCAAACGTTAACCTTGTGTCTGAAACAGCCTCTATCCTGAATTTCACTTTATGTAATATTTGCTGATCTTAGGTCCTCTTTAATTGCAGCAATCCATTTAATTATTTCTACTTTAGCTCTTCTCCTGTTTTCATACAATTCGACTATTTGTCTAGTTAGTCTACTCGGATTCATCCGTTTTGTGTGTCCGTAAAAATTAAGTCTTCTTTTTCTCATATCACTATGTATATCTGTGTATTGTTTGATTTCTTGGTTTTCTCGAAGTCGGTATGTTGTGCTATGTATTTGTTTGCGGCCTAGGATTTTTCTTATGATTTTTCTTTTCTTCTTTTCAATGTCCTCGATGTCCCTCTTTCTATTCAAAATAAGCGTTTCTGCAGCATATAGACATTCTGGCTTAATAACTGTATTTTAATGTCTCAGTTTTGTGTTTTTAGATAGGCATTTTTTGTTGTAAATATTTTGTGTAAGTCTCAATGCCGTTTCCATTTTTTGACATCTACCCTTATTGACCGCTTTTTCCAACCCATTTTCCATGATTATTTCACCCAAATATTTGAATTGAGAGACTCGTCTGATGTTACCATATTTTGTTTTTCGAAATGGTGTTCTTAGTCTGTTGCAGGTCATGTATTGTGCCTTTTCAAAGGAAATTTGGAGTCCTACCTTTTCTGCTGTTTCTTTTAGGATTTCAATCTGTTTCTGTGCCGTTAATACATCTTGAGCTAAAATTGGTAGATCATCAGATAATCAATTTTGATATTGATTCTCCCCAGTTGAATGGGCTGGTTAATTTTCAGGGCCGACTTTTTTTCACTCCATTCCTGTATTACTTTTTCTAGAACACAGTTAAATAAGAGTGGGGAGAGTCCATCCCCTTGTCTCACTTCAGTTTTAATTTCGAAGAGCTCTGAAATGTCACCCATGAATTTAACTTTTGACCTTGTGTTAGTTTACGTTGCTTTGATAATTGCCAGCGTTTTCAGATCTAGTTCTTGTTCTTTCAAGATTCGGAATAAAGATTCGCGGTCAATAGAATCAGATGCTTTTTAAAAATCCACAAATGTACAGACGATATTTTTATTGTACAGTTTTTGATGTCTTAGAATCAACTTTAGATTCAGGATCTGTTCAGGGCAGGATCTGCCCGGTCGAAAACCTGCTTGATATTCACCAATATTAGGTTCTAACTGTCCCTGTGCTATGCCTAGTAGACATTGAGATAGAATCTTGTAACAAACTGGTAGAAGAGATATGCCTCTATAGTTGTTTACCTCTGTTCTATCTCCTATATATATATATATATATATATATATATATATATATATATATATATATATATATATATATATATATATATATATATATTTCTAAATCATTACGGGTATCGATCTGTTGATTCTGTGAAGAGTCACGACGTTTCGCCACAATCTAATTTGGCATTTTCAAGTGTTGTCTGCTTCGACTGAAGAATCCAACTGATCTTTGGTCGAAGCGGACAACACTTGAAAGTACCAAATGAGATTTTTGCGAAACGTCGTGACTCTTCACAGAATCAACGGATCGACACCCGGAATGATTTAGAAATATAGTCTACCATCCGTGAAGGCCGCACAGTAACGGCGAATATAGTTATACTCAGCGTTATATCGATATGCGTCAAAATTTTTTCACTTCTGCTCTTCAAGAAATTAAGGGGTACACTCAGGCCACTTGGTTTCGACAGGATGGAGCCACGTGCCACACTTCCAATCTCTCTTTGCCCGTAGTTTAGGCGTTTTTTTCCGTAAACATTGATTTCTCGAAGAGTAGACATTCGGTGCCCCTCCCGAAGCCCGGACTTGACTCCTTGTGATTTTTTTAGAGGGATATTTTAAATGTCAGGTCTACCGCAACCACGCTGCCTCTCTGGAAGATCTAAAGAAGAATATTTGGCTAGAAATGGAAGTTTTTTTTATCATTTTATCAAAAAAAATGATTTTTAAAAATTCTAGACCACCGGGTTGCCTTAAACTTAACTTTCTGCATGCCGTGGTTTAGTCCACTGTTTTAGCACCGTTTCTATAATTTTTTATAGACATTTTCATGGAAATGAGTACACATTTTGGAATATTTCAGGATAGGACTTCTTTTTTCGGCAATAGCAGCGCGTTCAGCGACCTATACAATGTCACCTCCAGCGGCAGGAGCTCGCAGGACAGCGTTCAAGATGGCGGTAGCAGATTACGAGATAGTACCGATATTGATGTAAAACGTCCAGGTAAGTGGTAGAGAAAATCCGGAAAAAAATTGTTATTTTGTGTCAAAAATATAAATAAAATACCACAATACATCAAAGCTATGTTTTAAAAATTTCCCTCCATTCAACAAATCTTACGATTCACATGTGCGGTTTTATACAGGGTGTTTCGTATCGATATGTTCAAACTTTGGGAGCATAAAATAGACCGTGACTGTCGTGGTGACAAATTAGAATTTGGCACTAGCTTAAGCCTAGTTTTTAGAGGCTACCTACTCTGTGGAGGATTAACACGCTCATATTTTTTTGCCCTATAAAACTGGGAATATTTTGACTTTAAAGTAGAGAAGAGTCATAATTTTCACGTAAAAAAGAAAGCCGCGGTTAATATGGATATCACACCCCGTTTGCGATATTCCATTGCACATCTTGTCGATGACTAAAAAATATGGGGAATTATGACTCTGCTCTATTTTAAAGTCAAGATATTTCCAGCTTTAAATAGTAAAAATATATGAGCATCTTAATTCATCATAAAGTAGGCAGTAAGCGCCCTCTAGGAACTAGGCTCAAACTAGTACCAAATTCGGATTTGTCACCTTTGAAAATCCAACTACCCCAATTTTAAACCTGATATCTTAAACCGTTTTTTTTTCGAAAATTTAGTTTCACTTTCAACATCCTGTATCTTTTAAATAACTAATATTTGCCAACACATTTATTAACTAAAACCAGTTGCTCAATGGCGGATAAGTTATGGGACACCCTGTACATTCAATGATTTACATCATTTTAATTCACCCAAAATCCACATCCAATAAACTAGAGATTCTATTTAATAAATACAAATCAAATGTTGATATTATTTATTGATTTAAACGTCGAAAAATAAATATAATTTTGACCGAATACAACATTTTAAATGTACACGTTACGACATCACGATAAAATATTTTACATAGCGAAATTGTTATGATATTTATGCCTTTATTTTTTCAATAAAAAAAACCGAAATAAAATCACAATTAGATTTGTTATCCATTTCATGGACCATTTTTGAAATTCGTTGTATCGTTGTATTGCGTTGAAAGTAGAGAAAGTCTGGAGAATAGGGTGAATGTGAAAGTGGACTTCCCATTCGTGTTCTAACAATGCTTATTTTACAAGTTTTGTGCGACATGTTGTAAGATCTTTTAAGGCAGTATTGTTCGAATTGGAAGACTTTTCACATGCATCTTATTCTCTAGAGTTTGCTGTGTTTGATTTTAATATATTTTCTGGTAAAATCTAAGTTCTACAGCAAGGAGCTGTGCTTTTTATTGACTTTCATCCAGATTTGTTCTCATCATCTCTTTAAACTACCCCACTCTCATTACAGAATATTAATTCCAACGTTTTTCCAGTCTTTGAAACAGCGTTTATATTCGATTTCTGGTATTTTCCCGCTATAACGGCTAGAAACTTCTCTTGAATGGATTATGTAGATTCAAAACAACGGAAAATGACGGTCTTGCCAAAATACTGTGTTTGCGAGATATCATGTTCGAATCTTCCATCGCACATCTTGTCGATGGCAGAAAAATCTACAATTCACAAAGGATGCAGCGAATATGCAGCGAACGGATGGAAATGTTAGAGGTTGTCCGAAGATGTTATTCAAAGTTATATGAGGACCAGAATCAAGCAAGACAGCAATGCCCACTGAAGAACAAGTGCCGGATATCCTGGTGGAGGAAGTGACAAAGGCTATAGACTCGATGAATAATGGCAAGGCTCCAGGAAAGGATAGTATAACTGTGGAGATGTTAAAAACTGCTAGTCAGACTTTACATAAAACACTAGTCTCAAGCAACAAGAAGTACCCAGCTTATGGAAAAAAGCAGAAGTGATTATTTTACATAAGAAAGGAGCACGGGAAGATTTAAAGAATTACCGTCCAATAAGCCTCCTATCAGTGGTGTACAAAGTTTTCATCAAGATGGTATCCAAAAGAATACCAAGAAAACTTAATAACGCACAATCAAGGGAGGATTCAGAAGTGGATTCAGTACGATGGAACACATCTAGATCCTACAGCAGGTCATAGAAAAACACAACGAATACACTATACCACTGTTTTTGGCTTTTATCGATTATGAAAAAGCATTTGATTCGATCTTAAAGCGGGTCATAATGGATGCACTGCTTAATTAAGGTGTAGAGAAAGTCTATGTAAATCTACTAGGATCGATATATGATGACGCTACAGCGACAGTCCACCTTGACGATCTTGAGGTTAGAATAAATGTAGAGCGGGGCGTACGGCAGGATGACGCAATGTCGCCTCTTCTTTTCTTACCCTGCCTGGAAGAAGTATTCCGTAATCTGGATTGGGAATAGGATGGAATAAAGATTAATGGTGCATTCTTAAATCATCTTAGATTCGCAGATGAGATCGTTCTTCTTTCACAAGACCCAGAGGAGCTGCAAAGAGACGTACAAGAGCTCTAAAGGGCTGGGGAACCATTTGGTTTGAAAATAAACCAGAAGAAGAGTCAGGTCATGTTCAATAAATTTGCTGAGGACAAAAGGATTTCTATTTTAGGAACGTATTTGGAAGTTGTGGATCACTATATAAATAATCTTGGGCAGCGGGTTTTAATAGAAGGGGATACCGTCCGGGAGGTGGAACGACGCGTTAAATGTGGCTGACAGGCATTTGGCAGGCTCAACATAGTGTTTAATAGCAAACTACCACTTTGCCTGAAAAGAAAAGTCTTTGATCAGTGTGTCCTGCCCGGTATGACATACGGAAGTGAGACCTGGACACTCACATCACATTTAGTTTAAAAACTTCGAGCAGCACAGAAGGGAATGGAAAGATGTATGCGTGGCATTACTAGACGCGACATAAAGACCTGCACATAGATCAGAGAGCAAACGAAAGTGGGTGACATCATTGGAAGAATAGAGCAATTTAGATGGAAGTGGGCAGGCCATGTAGCGTGGCGATAGGACGAAAGATAAACCAGGGAGACCACGGAGACCGATAATACAATGGACTGATGACATTATTAAGTATATTGGATCCGAATGGCAGAGGAGAGCTCAGGGTCGCGAGAGTTGGAAGCATGCTGAAGAGGCCTTCATCCTGCAGTGGATTGATACGGGTTGATGATGATGATGATGATGATGATGACATACATACATATACCAGGTGTCCCATTAAGGATGGATCGCGGCCGTATCTTCAAAACAATTTATCCCACAGCTTTGGGAAAAAAAAATTGTACTAAAAATGATCATGAGACATTCACCAAAAATATTTTTAAGCTTCTAAAACGACCGCAAGAGGGCGTGACGAGCTAAACATTTTTAAAAATAATTTTTTGTGTGTATTTTCAAGTGTTAACCGAGTAAGAAAAATTCTCAGTTATAATTAGCAAACTGTCTCCTACAACTTTGTTTTATGACATTTTGTCGTAACTTCGCGAATAAAGAGGGGGGGGGGGGGGGAGTTTTACCTATTTAGGTAAAAAGTCGTCTAATATCCGTTTGCCTAAACCGATTTTCCTCAATTTGGATTCATTTAAAAGGCAATTGCTGGGACAATCAGATAATCTGGGAGATAAATTATTTAGTTCATAAATGAAACCGCGAGGTGGCGTTACATTCAACAATAGTTTTTTGAAGTTTTGTTCAGTTTTTTCAAATAGAATGGTACAGCTTTTATTCCATGGCTAGAAAGGTAATTTAAAGAGGAATCATCCAGCGAAAACCCGAAATCGATATCTCTGACATATCAAGAGATATTTCAATTTTTCTGAAAAAATCAGTTATTATTTCATTACTACCTGCATTAAGTTAAAAAAATATTAACCTAATGTTTGCCTTCCTTCACACTTTACCCAGGCTTAGGACTGGTCCAAATTCTTCGTGCCATATTAATTTTGAGCGTGTTTAAAGGCCAATGGGCCAGCAACGAAGATAATAATAATAACAACAGTCAAATAAAATTAACAGCACAACAGTCTAATAATTAACAGAATCTGAACTTTAACGCCTTTCTAAATGTTCAAAATGCCTTCCATCCTTAGAAATGCAACTATTTATTTTTCGACGAGTACTAAAAACGGCAGCTTCAATTTCCGCTCTTGAAATGCTGGTTATTGAATTTTGAATCCTTTCAATCATGTTTTCTCGTGTGGTAGGACGAGTTTGAAAAACAAGGTCTTTTAGTCTTCCCCACAAGTAAAAATCGAGGACTGTCAAATCCGGTGAGCGCGTCGGCCACGAAAATAAACTACCCCGTCCTATCTAACGATTTGGAAACGAAGCATCCAAGAAGTTTCGAACCACCTGCGAGAAGTGGGCAGGGCATCCATCATGCTGGTACCACTTTTGTCTTCTTGTTTCCAACGAAACATCTTCCATTAGTTCTGGCAGTCCATTTTGTAAAAAATTTAAATATGTTTCACTATTCAAATGTCCATTAAAAATAAAGGGACCAATAATTTTGTCTCCCAAAACACCACACCATACGTTCACACTCCATCTATTTTGGTGGTTGATTTCTAACATCCAGTGTGGATTAGCAACTGCCCAGTAGTGCATATTATGTAAGTTAACGCCTCCATCACTGCTAAAATTAGCTTCATCAGTCCATAGTATGCGTTTTAAAAATTGTTTATTTCCACTACACATATTTTTTAACCAGTGACAATAGTCTAACCGTCTGGCGAAATCGTTATCCAAAAGGGCTTGGTGTAAGACAACATGATAGGAGTGCAGCTTGTTATCTCTTAAGATTCGATGAACGGATGTCATGCTAACACCTAATTCTTCAGATATTTGTCTGATACTTAAATGGGGGTTGGTTTCAACATAAGCCAGAACATTTACGACATTATCTCCATTACGAATCGAACGTAACCTGGTGCGGACTGGATCTGGATGCACAATTCCTGTTTCTCGTAAGCGTCTTGCTAGACGTGTAAACACCTTCTTCGAATAATGCCTTCTTTCGGGATATTGACTTGCATATTGCCGCTCTGCAATACATGCATTTTCAAAACATTGGAAATACACCGCCAACATGTCATAGGCGTCGTTATTCGTAAAAGGCATTGTTAGATATTATTATAATAATTATATATAATCAATAAATGCAATGTTGAAAATGTAACGCATTTCAAAACTGACAAGTTAATTTGACTGTTTTTGTTTGTTTCCATGGTTCCCTTCTTACACTCTTTGTGTAATGTACCTAAGGATTGCATGCGTTTATTTGGAAACCCGAAAACGCATAATTTCATTCATCCATTCATTTAGTTTAAAAGAAAGAGTAGGTATATTTATTAATGACTGATTTCAATATTCTGTCAAGTAGTATTTAAGCATCACAAAAGAGAAAATGCAACAATTGGGAAAAGGCATTTTTTCCGCTTATGTAATTAAATTAGAAAATATTATCAAGGTCAGGATTAGAACATTTATGATGATTGATACTGAATAGATAATTTTATTTTTTAAATAAAATTGTTGCGGTTGGGATTGCGACCTAAATATTAAGACCAATTTTTGATTTAATATTACGGTAAAAATTAAAACTAAACTGCTTTTTTTCAGAATAATCGAAATATCGCTTGACATGTCAGAGATATCGATTTCGGGTTTTCATTGAACGATTCCTCTTTAAATTACCTTTCTTGCCATGTAGTAAAAGCTGTACCATTCCATTTGAAAAAACTGAGCAAAACTTCAAAAAGCTATTGTTGAATGTAACGCCACCTCGCGATTTCATTTATAAACTAAATAATTTATCTCCCAGATTATCTGATTGTCCCAGCAATTGCCTTTTAAATGAATCCAAATTGAGGAAAATCGGTTTAGGTAAACGGACATTAGACGACTTTTTATCTAAATAGGTAAAACTCCCCCCACTTCTTTATTCGCGAAGTTACGACAAAATGTCATAAACAAAAATCATTCCGGGTGTCGATCCGTTGATCCTGTGAAGAGTTACGACGTTGTCGCCAAAATCGCATTTGGCATTTTCAGAGTTGTCCGCTTCGATTGAAGAGTTCGAAAGGGACAACATTATCTACCATCCGTGAAAATATTAGATGTAACACACATATATATATATATATATATATATATATATATATATATATATATATATATATATATATATATATATATATATATATATATATATATATATATATATATATATATATATAACGGACTTTATTTAAAATAACAGTTTTTTGAAATTTACTTTAATAGATGTTGACCGTCCAGCATTGACATCAATACACTTTTGTCGGCTATTTGTTAAGTGACGCCTCACATTTGAGAAGATATTTTCTTCATTTCTAGTACCATTGGCCGCTTGTTGTATTTTTTATAAAAGTTCGTCTCGAGTATTGATTTTTTCATGGTAAACTAAAGACTTCATATGACCACACAAATAAATTTCTAACAAGGAACCTCACCACCGCGCCCAATCCATCCAAATGCGGTGGCACACCATCTTGCATGAACCACATGTCTCGTCTTAAATTTAAAGGTATACTGTCCAAAAGGTCTATTAAATCATTTTCTAAAAATTGCACATATTAATCTTCATTCGGTCTTTGTGGAAACTTAAATGGGCCGATAAAAAAATTGTCGATAATGCGGCATCAAATGTTAATTGAAAATTCCTGCTGGAAAAGTCGCTCTATTGGTAGGTGTGGATATTTCAGGGCATAATAATAATTATTATTTAAAGTCAGTTAAAAATTCCACGTCTAGTAAAAGTTTCCTCGTCAGTAAACAATATTTTTTTCAGGAACATGGAGTCTTCGTTTTTTTTATGTAGTAGATTTTGACAAAATTCTGATCTAGCCAGAAAATCTTGTGGCAATACATTTTGAACAGGCGAAAAATGGTAGGGAAACAATTTTTCTTTATGGAGAACTCTTGAAACGGTAGATTTGCTAATTCCTGTAGATGCCTCCAAATGCCTAGTGCTTAGTTCAGGATTTTCCGTGATACTAACCAAGATGTCCTTTTCTTGTTCTAACGTTATACGTTTCAGTCGTCTACCAGGATTGTTGTAATAAAACAAACCTGTTTCGAGTAATTGATTGAAAATTCTTTGAAAAATTTGTCGATCTGGGATTATTCTAGCTGGCTAGAGCTCTTCATATCGTCTAACTTCAGTGCCACTATTGTGATTCTTTTGTGGATAAACGCAGAATATTAAATCAAAGTTAGGAAACTGATTATCTGAAAAATCGACAGAGACGTAGAGAATATGTAACGACAGTCGAGAGACTGTATAAAAGTGATGTGGAGTAGTGTGGAATATGGTTGAGATTAGATTTCAGTCCCCGCTAATGGCGGGTCGTCCACCCTTCTCAGACCAGTCTTATTATTCCTTTTCTTTTGTATCGGATCGTTCTTTATTTTTTCTGTTCCCGCGAAACTTTTGTCGCGACGCGAGGACTTTCTTTCTTTCGGGGCCGCCGTTGCCGCTCCTTTGTGTCGCATTGTCTTCTTTTTTGTCTCCTGGTTTTTAAAAAGGGGCTCGCGGCGATTACTGTTAATAGCCCTTTGTTGGTGGGACCTTCTCGAAATTGGTTAATTGAGGGTGTTTTCTGCGTCGAGCGACGGAAGACCACGGCAACGACGAAAAGGAAAATAATGGCGTTTTCCCCTCTGTTTTTTTGTCCTCAATCTTTTTTCTCGTTTGCTTCTTTTTTTCGTGCTATTCATTAGTGTGTAGGGGGGTATTTATTGGGTAACCTAAAAAATAATTGCGATTTTTTGTCTATAATTCACCATTCTATTTGTTACACCAAACCAAGTGTTTATTATGTTATGACAATATTCTTTTGATGCTTCATATTAAATAATGTAAATCCGGTTTGGTTTCTTTGTCTCTAGTAAGGGGTTATCAAATAAGAGCTATATTAAACATGAAGAGATTTACCACTAAACACCAAAACGCTTTTTTGAACTGCTCGTCGCACGTTTCGCTAACCATGTTAGCATTACCAGGAGATGATTTAATCTAATTTAATATTATTTTATAATCTAATAAAAATTTAATCAGATTAAATCATCTCCTGATAATGCTAACATGGTTAGCGAAACGTGCGTCGAGCAGTTCAAAAAAGCTTTTTGGTGTTTAGTGGTAAATCTCTTCGAGTTTAGTGTTTCACACCAAAGGTTCCAATAGAAGAATTGATCTACGAAGAGCTATATATTTATAAATTGGAATATAAACAAAACAATATGAAATATCAACTTGATTTTTTATTTTAAACTAGCTGTCCCGACAGACGTGCTATCCAAATTTCAATAAGTTTGTTTGTGATCGTTTTTTTTTTCCTAAAATGTTTAAAAGAATTACGCATATCGATCGTTCGAATCGTAAGTTATGGTCTTGAGTTCATACAAAAATCACATAGAAAAATGCACTTTCAATTTTCCCAGAATTTTCCAATTTTCCGGGCAACTTTTTTAATTTCTCTTTCACTAAAAACCTTATTCGGGCTATTACGAATATTTAAAAAAAAATAGCCAAACCGGTCCAGCCATTCTCAAGTTATGCGTTTACCAATGCACAGCATTTATTATTATTATTATTCACATATAGGCCCTGGTGGAGGTCCTCTTTAATTGCAGCAATCCATTTAATTATTTCTACTTTAGCTCTACTCCTATTTACATAAAATTCGACTATTTGTCTAGTTAGCCTATTCGTATTCTTCCGTTTTATGTGTCCGTAAAACTTAAGTCTTATTTTTCTCATATCACTATGTATATTTGTGTATTGTTAGATTTCTTCCTTTTCTCGAAGTCGGTATCCTCGATGTCTCTCTTTCTATTCAAATGAGCGTTTCTGCCCCATATAGACATTGTGGCTTAATAACTGTGTTGTAATGTCTTAGTTTTGTGTTTTTAGATAGGCATTTTTGGTTGTAAATATTTTGTGTAAGTCTCAATGTAGTTTCCATTTTTTGATATTTATCCTTATTGGCCGCATTTTTCAACCCGTTTTCTCTGATTATTTCACCAAAATATTTAAATTGAGAGACTCGTCTGATGCTACCATATTTTGTTTTTAGAAATGGTGTTCTTAGGCTGTTGCAGGTCATGTATTGTGTCTTTTCAAAGGAAATTTGGAGTCCTACTTTTTCTGCTGTTTCTTTTAGGGTTTCAATCAAGCCGTTAATACATCTTGAGCTAAAATTGCTAAATGATCAGCAAACGCCAGACAATTAATTTTGATGTTGGTTCTCCCCAGTTTAATGGGCTGGTCAATATTCAGGGCCGACTTTTTTTCACGCCCCTCCTGTATTACTTTTTCTAGAACACACTTAAATAAGAGTGGCGAGAGTCCATCCCCTTGTCTCACTCCAGTTTTAATTTCGAAGGGTTCTGAGATGTCACCCATGAATTTAACTTTTGACCTTGTGTTAGTTAATGTTGTTTCAATAATTGCCATCGTTTTCAGATCTAGTCCTTGTTCTTTCAAGATTCGGATATTCAAGATAATATATTTAGTGATATCTTTTTTCAATGTTCACTACAAACTTGTTACCATCAGGTTGGTTAATAATTGTTAATTTTTTAATAGATGCCACTGGAAGTCAGGGTCGGTTCACAGTCTAATCTCTTATGTCATTTTATTGTTATGACCGTACCTTTCAAAATGATGTTTAAACATTTCGAGTCAGTTCAATTTTTTTGTGGTAAACATGTCGAGTTTCGAGCCAAAAGGAAAACACGACTGAAAGCTGTGCTTACTTGAAGAAACTTACGGTGACAATGTCCCAACGCAAGAAGCTTGTGGGCGTTGATTTAGACGATCCAGGTCAGGATCTCAGGTCAACCGAAAAAAATTGAGAATGCCGAATTACAAGTATTGTTGGAAAAAGACGATTTACAAACTCAACAACAAATAGCAGAGAGGTTAAATGTTGGTCGCCGAACTATTTGTAATCATCTGCATGCCATGGAAAAGATCCAGAAGGCAGAAAAATGGATACCACACGATAGACGATAGATTCAACGATAAACAGATCGAAAAACGGTGTGCGAAGTTTTGTTTTCTCGGCATGAAAGAAAGACTTTTTGCATCGAATTGTGATTGGAGACGAAACATGGATATATTTCGTAGAAAATCCTGGGTTGACTATCAACGCAAGACCGAATCGCTTTAGAAACAAGACAATGCTATGCATTTGGTGAGATCAAAAGGGTGAACGACAGCTGTGCATGTCTGTACTTGGCTCGAAATTCTTGCCCTACCAGCCGTACTCACCAGACTTGGCCCCTTCTGACAACAAATTGCCAGAGAGATAAGAAAATGTCAGCTTATAATGGCGCATGCTTTGAATAAATCATTTTTTACCATTCTCCCAAATTAAACGTTTTTCTTAAACAAAAATTAGAATTATTAACCGCCACATCTGGTAAATGGTTTATAATAAACAATAAAGGTTTTTTTTAGGGATTATGTATTTCCATTAGTGTAATAAACGAAACGTTTCTTAGAAGGTGTTTTTAGGAGAACTTTTTAATCTACAGCGGTAGAGCGAAAAGGATTGCAGAAACATGGAAAAAAGTGAGTGAATGGGAGGGCGGGAGTGATGTAGGATCAAAAGGGGAATCGATATAGGTTATGGTATCGGTTCGGAGGCCGACGTATTCGGGCGTAGCGGCGCTCAAATTGATAGTGACGTGCTTCCGGGCTCTAATTGACGTGTGCGGAGTGATTGATGCAACGCTTCCGGCCGCCATGTTGGATCGCGCCGCTTAATTGCGTCCCCTTATCGTCGCGTCGATTCGCGATTGTTTTCGCTTCATCTCGCAATCATTAAAAAAAAACCTTCCAGTATGGTTCTTGAATTAAATTTGAAGATATCTGGATGCAACTTTCAAAAAGTGGAACATTTTAATTATCTAATTAATTTGGTAATTGTAAACGGCCATGTGCTCCCAGATGGACGACAGACCTTTTTGAAAATTAGGAGATTATAAAAATTGTTGATTTTTTCGCATTATTTCAGCATTTATTTCCATAACAAAATTAATTACTATAATAATCGGTAAATTAATTACCGGTAATTACGGTAATTAATTATTAACAAAATTAATTACTGTAATAATCGGTAAATTAATTACCGGTAATAACGGTAACATTTTCTAATTATTTGGTCATGAAATGGATTCCGGGCCAATAGAACTTTTGGTTTTTTGAGGCCAACCGTTTATCAAGCCGAATTTTCACTTCTTCGTAATAATGTAAGTGTTGTTCTGAAAGTCCGTTCTGCATCGATCAAAATAAGTAGTAGCCCGAAGAGGCTTAGTCCGGTGAATACGACAGGTGGAGAAGGACGCCCCATTTAACGTTTTCAAATAGTTTTGACACATTTTAAAACATGGGTCCGACCGTTATGTTGAAAAATGATTTTATCGTCTCTTTGGGCGTATTCTGGTCGTTTTTTCTTCAATTTTTCTTTCAATTCTTCAAAAAAATATTTTTTCTGCCTGGCAAGCAACATTTCACAAGTGGTTTTTCAATTCATATGGAACTCATATTCCTTCCTTCTGGATCTTTCCCAATGCGTGTAGAATGAGCGAAATTCAATGCTTCTGCCAAATGTTTCAAGTCTTCATACAATAATGCTTGCAAATCTGCATCTTGAAACTTTTTCGGATGTCCTTGTCTTATATCCAAATCACCACTTTTAAAGCGTTTAAACCATCGTTTATACGTTTTTTGAGTTAGAACATGTTCACCATGAGTTTCAACCAACAATCGATAACTTTCAGCAGCCATTGTCTTCAAATTAAAGAAGATTATTAAATTTCAAAAACGTCTTTTTCTGGTACATATTCAAGGCTAGGAAAAACTATTAATAACGAACTGACTTTTGATAGCGTATGTTTACTATACAAAACGCCATAGACGTCATTAGTCTATACCAGGGGGTATAAAACCGTTTTAATTTTCCCGCCTTTATGTATAATTTCTAAACTAGTCGTCGAGAACTCGCCCTAAACCGCGAGACAGTGACACTTGAAATATGGTGGTCAAAAGGGGAAATCGGTAGTGGTAGTACCCTTTATCGTTAACAGATGGCGCTAGTAGTACTTTTGAAAGCGCAGTAACAATTAAACATTCGTGAATAAACTCGTTGATTCGAGAAAGTTCTGGTGTATTCCACTCACTTCGAGATGGCAATAATCTATATTAATATATAAATCTACAGTGGTTTTTACGGATGTTTCGTTATAACTACTGAACCATGTATCCGATTGACTTGAAACTTGGTATTTATGTAGAAAATACAATGGATAAAATGGAATAAACGGACACAAATTTCTCAGTGATTCTCTTTTTTTTGTAATAAATTTGCCTAACGAACAAAATTTTAAAAATATAAAAAAGACTATGTCAATGATACTTACATTGACAATTAGTTTTTAATGACAGTGACATACTACCAAAAAAATATATATAGGTGAGGTTTACCGTGTGATTGTGATTGTTTATTGAAATTCTTAAATGTTTTTAATTGTGTTCTTTAGAATAGGGAACCATATTGAATTTAAATCTACCGAAGGCATAGCAATACGGTTATTTTTATTTAAATTAATTATAGCGGTTTCTTTTAATCTTCTGTATTTTGTTACCGATTCTTTTAATACCGTTTTGGAATTATTCCAATTGATTTTATGACCCGATTCTCATGCGTGTTGACAAATTCTAGATTTATTAAAATCGCCCTTTCTAACAAGGTTTTTCTCTCTCTTTTATTCCAACATCTAACGGTCTAGATGACTCATCTATATAGAATTTGCCACATTCGCAGGGAATTTTATAAACCACATTTCTGGTATTTTGTTGTGTGTTGTTTGGTTTAATTTTTGATCTGATAATAGAGATCCAAGAGTATTTTTTGTTTTAAATGTCATTCTTATGTTGTATTTATTTCCTACTCTTTTAATTGTGTCAGAAATACCCCGGATATAAGGAATTGTGAGATTAATTGTTTTAGAGTTATTATTATTGTTATTTATAACAAAACTTGTCTGTTTTGTCTGGTATCAAAAGTTTTAAACGACTTAACTATAAAATTTTTTGGGTAATTGTTTTTTATTAAAATGTCTTTTACGTGATTTGTTTCTTTTTATAGTGTATCACTGTCAGTGTCGAGGAATGGTAATTTATTCTCCTTCTCCATCTCTAAAGTAAACGTAGTTTTAGGGTCTCGAGAATTTATATCTTGTAAAAAAATATTTAGATCGTCAGTGCTATGTTGCCATATAGCAAAACTATCATCAACATATCTAAGACATATTATTGGCTTTTTAAGAGATTTATTTAATGTCATTCTTGAGTTCCTCCATAAAGATATTACTCATCAAAAGAGAAAGAGAAGAAACTCATTGCAATTCCCAAATTTTGTTAATAATAATCATTTTCTAATTGAAAATATGTGGTTTTTAAGCACAGAGTTAATAATTCCAAAATTGTATTTATGTTTAGTTTAGTGCGGTCTTTTAATGTTGTGTCATCTTCTAATCTTTTTCTAACTATTAAAAGTGATTTATCAACTGGTACATTAGTAAATAAACTCACCACGTCAAAACTAACCCTTAAATATTGGTCTGTAATTTTAATGTTCGAAATTTTATCTAAAAAATCTGAAGTATTTTTAATATACGAATTTGTTCTACCCGAAAGTGGATATAAAATATTTAATAAAAATTTTGCTAGTTTATAACATGGGGGATCTATACTACTAACTATGGGGCGAAGTGGTATATTAGTTTTGTGTATTTTTGGTAGACCATAGAAATGAGGTGGTTTACTATAATGTGGTGTAAGTTGTGATCTTTCTAGATCTGTAAATTCACGTTTGTGTTTATATAATGTATTGTAAATTTGTCTCTCTATTTTTAATGTTGGATCTGTAGGTATTTTAGTGTAATTTCCCTCATTAATTAAAGTTTTAATTTTATTATTATATGTGTCTTTAAAACCCTTCTTAGAAAGGGTGATTTTAATAAATCTAGAATTTGTCAACACTCATGGGAATCGGGTCATAAAATCAATTGGAATAATTCCAAAACGGTATTAAAAGAATCGGTAACAAAATACAGAAGATTAAAAGAAACCGCTATAATTAATTTAACTAAAAATAACTGTATTGCTATGTCTTCGGTAGATTTAAATTCAATATGGTTTCCGATTCTAAAGAATACAATTAAAAACATTTAAGAATTTCAATAAACAATCACAATCATACGGTAAACCTCACCTATATATATTTTTTTGGTAGTATGTCACTGTCATTAAAAACTAATTCTCAATGTAAGTATCATTGACATACACACAAAAAAAATATATTTACTTTCTATCTTTTGATAATTTATAGAAATTAATATAATTTATTTTTAGATTCGTTTTGAAAACGGGAGGAGAATACTTCCCGAAATGTTAACTTTAAAAGTTTGTATATTTTTTTAGAACATTTTTATATTTTTAAAATTTTGTTTGTTAGGCAAATTTATTACAAAAAAGAATCACTGAAAAATTTGTCTCCGTTTGGTTTTTTGTTTTTACCCAGTGATTCTTTATTTACATAAGAACAGATATTTTTGATATTTTTTGAAATTTAGACCGTGGCGATCTAAAAACCCAAATAAAGAAAAAAATATATGAACACGCCACAATCATTCAGACATTATTCAGAACACTTGGGATTTAAAAGTTGTTTTTTGTTCTATTGACCATCACTATATGCCTGATAATTGTAACTAAGATTCAATGAAACGTTTAATGTAATATCAGTATGAGTTGTTGCACCCAAAAAATAGTAGCTAAATAAAAGAAAATTCTTTGAATGCTTCCACACAATTAAGAATATGTACAAGTTCCACCCAAAGACTTATAATAACACGAAAAGAAATAAACGATTCAAAAGAATTGAATAACGCCACCTCGCGGTAAAAATCTCTACCGATTCCAATAGATTAAGTTTGGGGACGGCAAATAATCGCCTCCTCCCGGATTCCGCAACGTAAGATGGCAATCCGGGGGATGATTCCGGGCCCCGTTCCGGTGTAACCATGGCAACTCCCGGCGGCATCTTATTGGGCCGATAGCGGCGGCCGTATCCCTAGCCCTTCGCCCACCCCGCCGCCGCCGCCACCGCCACCGCAACGCCTGATAAGCGACGGAGAGCGTCGCCATGCCACTGTGACGGCGTTCGACCCCGCGATTAAAAGTATTCTCGCAGGAAAAGGTACATTCGTGAGTATACTTGTTCAAAAATTTAAATTTGTATGTAACAGATACTTGATGGAAATTCATTTTAAAGAAACAAACTAAGATTTATATCTAAATTTTCAAAATACCGTGTGTCCCAGCTAAATGGAATAAATTCGTTAATAAAGAAATTGGGGCGTGTTCGAAAAAACGCTCGAACACGTCGATTGGTATTTTTAGATGCGCATTTTTTCAACCAAAATTTTTTATACAGGGTGTGTCATGTAACAGTGGCCGATACCTACTTTCTTATTTTAAATACAACACCCTGTATATTATTTAATTTTTGGATTCTTCAGGAAATTCTAGACATATTTTATGTAAAATATCCTAGACTTATCTTCAACTGTTTCGGAAATATTAATTAATTCTTCGAACATTATCAGCAAATAGGCAAAGATAAAAAATCAGGTTTTCAAAGGTAGGTATTTGTTGTATGAAACGTCAAAAAAATCAACGTGCCTTTTAAATTAGTTTTCTTTGACGTGTGTGATTCATTTGATTTAAACATGGTGTATTTATCAGAGAGTCATAAAATAACTATCTTAATGATGATAGGTTATGGAGATAGGACACGAACTCAAGCCGAAGTTATTCGTCTCTTTAGGGAAAAATATCCTGATTTATCACCCATATCCCAAGGTACAGTAAGTAAAGTTGAAAAACAATTTAGAGAACTGGGACACGTTAGACAAATTAAGAAGGAAGCAGTGTCGTTGACCGATAACAAAAAATTGGATGTAATGCTTGCATTCCAAGACAATCCGCATACCTCAACTCGACAAGTTGCCTTGGAAAACAATTTTGGTCGCTCTTCGGTTGCCAGAATATTGAAAGAGAATAAAATGCATCCGTATAAGCTACAGCCTACTCAAGAGCTTAGTGAAGACGACTTCGACAGGAGAATGGAGTTTTGCGAACAAAGGATGCACAGAATAGACAACAACTTTCTGAGAGTGGAAAACGTTTTATTTTGTGATGAATCTACTTTTACTCTTCATGGGCATGTCAATCGCCAGAACTGTCGTTATTGGTCGAGAGAAAATCCTCACTGGATGCGGGAAATTCACACACAAAGACGTGAAAAGATTAATGTCTGGGCAGGTATTATAGGTGATCAAATAATTGGTCCAATATTTTTCGATCAAAATTTAAATGGGGTAAGTTACTTAGACTTTCTCCAAAATCAGCTCTTTCCAAATCTTATAAATTTGTACCCTAATAGAAGAAATCTTCAATTGCTAGCCGACACCATTTGGTTCCAACAAGATGGAGCACCCCCCCATTATCAAGTTAAGGTGTGGCAGTACCTCGATAATGTGTTTCCAAATCGATGGATTGGGAGAAGAGGGTCACTAGAATGGCCACCAAGGTCCCCGGACCTCACTTCGTTGGATTTTTTATGGAGATATCTCAAAAGCGTCGTATACAAAACCAAGCCACAAGATCTGAATGGTTTAAGAGAACGCATTACCGACAGTATTAGGTCAATTACGCCACAAACATTAAATAATGTCAGGAATCAATTTTACTTGAGGTTGGGGTGTTGCCAGGACGTCCAGGGTTCTCAATTAGAGCATTTGTGACATTAAATGTTTTAAATAAAAAATTTATACAAAAACTAAATAGTCTTGAAATTTCCACAATTTTGTTTACAGTGTTAAAAAAAAGTGTAGTTGCGCATTTTTTCTAACGAAAACCTTTTATACAGGGTGTGTCATGTAACAGAGGCCAATACCATCTTTCTATTGTGTGTTGTAGCGAATTTCTGTAATCAAATAATTTTCAAAAAAAAATCAGTTAATTTTTACAATAAATCTGAAAACACTTAATATTTCCGAAACAGTTGAAGATAAGTCTAGGATATTTTACATGAAATATGTCTAGAATTTCCTGAAGAATCCAATAATTAAATAATATACAGGGTGTTGTATTTAAAATAAGAAAGTTGGTATTGGCCACTGCTGTATGACACACCCTGTATAAAAAAAATTTGTTGAAAAAAATGCTCATTTAAAAATACCAATCGACTTGTTCGAGCGTTTTTTCGAACACGCCCCCATTTATTTATTAACGAATTTATTCCATTTGGTTGGGACACACGGTATATTAAAAACTAGTAGACTCGGGCAGTGCCGTTCACCTTATATTGAACTATTAAAAAACATTTAAACTTACTTGGTCTTTATAAAGTTTTCATATACAGTTAAATTTACATTTTGAGCACAGGTATTTGGAACGTTAAATTTCAAATAATTACAGCTAAGGCTGTAAAAGATAAAATATGCATAACTTGCAAAATAGCTATTTTGCTCGGAACCCCTGGGTAAAACGGATCATCTGCTAGGACAAAATCGATCAGGATTTCAAAAATACATTAGAATAGTTTTTTTTTTACAAATAAAGAAACAAATAAACATAAAAAAAATGTAGACAGTCATGGGGACTGATAACAGAAGTGAAAGCTTGAAACTTTGGAATAAGTGTGTTTTTTTTTAATTTTAAAATGAATTATCTTTTAAATGTATAATTTAAAAATGTATATTTTTTTTTCACGTAGGATCGAGGATCTAAACAAATATAGAAAATTGACATTTAGAAAAACTAATTACAATAGTTTTTTGTAAAGTTCTAAAGGTGAAATTAAATGCTATAAGTTTATAAATAATCATTTTGCAAAAAATAACAAAACACGTATTTTATTTCTGACAATTTAAACTAATAAACAATAATTTTGAGAAATTAAATTTATTATAAAATTTTATACCGACATGTGGCTTACTAGCGTGTAGAATTGTGCCGTTTAGATCTAGACACGGTTATCTTCTCACATGGACAATTATAAGTTGTGTTCTGGAGTCGGCAAACCAGACAATCTCTATATCTGCACAGACAATGAAACGACAAAAAATATTGTGAAATATTTGCATACCACAGGCATTGTGAAATTAATTTTCTATTTAACAGCAGACTGAGCCACAGCAAAAAATAGTATATAATAAAAATTTGTGAAATAAAATAAGATTTTATTCGGATTACCAATTTACATCTGATTATTTATTGATTATAATTTCATAAGATTGATCTAGATTTTGTGCTCAATTTTCGGAGTATAACAGTACAGAATTTGAAGAAACAACCTAAGAATAAGAAACACACACACATATATACAGTGTGTTAGGTAAACATGCGGCAAAAATGCAAGGGGTTATTCCTTGCCCTATTCTAAGAATATTTTGTCTTATAATGATTTTTGAAAAACCCCTTTGTTTCGAAGATACAGGGCAAACAAAATTTGCGACAACCATATTCGATATTTGTTGAAATCATTAAAGTAAATAAAAGTAGGGTGTACGTTTATGACTTTATCAAGTACAAACATTTTTTTTTTCGATCTCGATCACTTGGAACGGCTGTTTTATCTAGTAAGTGGATTTCATCGGTCGCATTTGTTTATATAGATTGAGTGACGTTTGGCTGTTTGACGTGTCTTAAATAGTGAGTGACGTCCTCTATCATAATGTATACAAACGCCGAGATGACTGACATACACTTCATGTATGGACTTGCTGATGGCAATGCATTACAAGCTAGGCGATTGTACAGTGAACGATTTCCAGCCGGTAATGTCCCTGACCGAAAAATCTTCGAAAACATTCGTCGACGTCTTCGTGAAACAAGCACATTGAAACGAACTGAAGGGTCAGGAAGATCACTGACTGTAAGAACGATACAATTGGAACAGAATGTGCTGGACATGATAGCGGAAGAGCCTGGTAGTTCTACGCGAAAAATTGCAAATACTTTGAATGTGAGTCACTGGACAGTTTGGAAAATTCTTAAGGACAATTTATTGTATCCATACCACATTTAACGCTTTCAGGCACTACTACCTGTTGATTTTCCTCCACGTATTGCATTATGTCAATGAATATTGCAAACTTTACTTCGCATCCCTCTATTCCTGACACATATTCTTTTCATCGATGAAGCCACTTTCGCAAGAAATGAAATAAGGAATTTTCATAATAACCATGTGTGGGTAGATGAAAATCCGCATGAGGTATGCGAAGATAGTTTTCAACATCAATTCTCGTTGAATGTTTGGGTTGGAATTGTAGGTGACTATCTAATTGGACCGGTATTTCTATCACAAAGACTTACTGGCGAGGTGTATCGCAACTTTTTGGAAGCAACGCTGCCTGAGTTTCTGGAAATGTACCATTGGCAATAAGGCGTGAAATGTGGTTTATGCACGATGGTGCACCACCACCATGTTGCTCGATCCCCGGACTTAAACTCCCTGGATTATTTCTTCTGGGGAAATCTGAAGTCATTAGTTTACGCTACTCCATTGAAGAATTTGGATGATTTGCGAAATCGGATAATTGCTGGGTGTAACTCAATTAGAAACGACCCTGGTGTGTTTGAAACAGTTCGGCAGTCAATGACGAGAAGATTGAATGTTTATATCAAGGCTGGAGGAAGTCATTTCGAACATTTATGGTAGATTGAAGAACTTTACATGTACTTTTTGATAATAAAATGTTGTTAATGTCGTAAATTTTGTTCACCCAGTATCGTCGAAACAAAGGGCTTTTTCAAAAATCGTCACACAAAAAAATATTCTTAGAATAAGTCAAGGAATAACCCCTTTAATTTTTGCCGCTTGTTTACCTAACACCCTGTATATATATAAACATATATATATATATATATATATATATATATATATATATATATATATATATATATATATATATATATTTATATATATATATACCATGGAGGGGAATACCGCCCGGGAGGTGGTACGGCGTGTTAAATGTGGCTGGCAGGCATTTGGTAGGCTCAACATAGTGTTTAAGAGCAGACTCCCACTTTGCCTGAAAAGAAAAGTATTCGATCAGTGCGTTCTACCCGTTATGACATACGGAAGTGAAACCTGGACACTCACATCGCAATCAATTCAAAAACTTCGGGTGGCACAGAGGGGAATGGAAAGATGTATGCTTGGCATTACAAGACGAGACAGAAAGCTCTGCGCATGGATCAGGGAACAAACAAAAGTCTGTGACATCATTGGAAGAGTAAAACAGTTGAAATGGAGATGGGCACGCCATATAGCGAGGCGATGGGACGAAAGATGGACCAAGGCAATCCTGGAGTGGATACCGCTTGATCGCAAACGTCCGCGAAGAAGACCGAAAGCACGATGGATTGATGACATCGTTAAGTATATTGGACCCGAGTGGCAGAGGAAAGCCCAGGACCGTGAAGGTTGGAAGCATGCTGAAGAGGCCTTCATCCTGCAGTGGATCGATACGGGCTAATGATGATGATGATGATATATATATATATATATATATATATATATATATATATATATATATATATATATATATATATATATATATATATATATATATATATATATATATATATTTATTTTCGTTTATATTTTTTTTTCGTTAATATTCAGTTTAACTGGGTTAGAAAGTTGTTTAGAAGTTCGTTTCCGTGAGGTCATATTCTAAAGATATCATCCACGTAGCGTTTCCAAAGTTTAGCTCTTAAAAGAGCGTTGGTCATGAACAGGTTGGCTATAATGGGTGATAAAGATGATCCCATTGGGGCACCGTCGGTCTGTCTGTAGATCAACTGGTTGAAGGAAAAATATGTATTCTTCAAGCAGTGTTCGGAGAGATCCCCCCCATATGGTGGAAAGTCTTCGTTTATCGAAATTAGGTTCAGGGCCTCGCCTATAGGGATACTTGAATATAGTGAGACAATATCCAGACTTGCCAGTATGTCTGTATCCTCTAGTTGGAAATATTTAATCATCCTTATCAAATGTTCTGAGTTTTGAACATAGGACTCGGTAAGTTTGGCGCTTGGTTGCATGATACTTGCTAGATATTTTTCCAAATTTTGTGTTGGAGAACCAAATGCATTTACTATGGGCCTTAATAGGATTTCTAGGTTATATATTTTGGGTAGACCGTATAATTCTGCTTGATTTTTCCCTTGGAATTATTCTTCGTTCAATGTCTGGTTTTAGTTTCCATGCTTTGATTTTGCTTTTGGTCGTTTTTTCTAGATAGGTTGTAGGAGCTCTGGTCACTGGTTTATATATATTTGCCAGTCGTTCCCACCTAACAAAATGTTCATTTGGGCGGAGACGCAGGTTGTTGTGTGTCCCACATGAGATTGTGGAACTCAGCAGTTGCGTGTATGTGACACTCAGCTACTGTTGTCTCATTGGACGCTGATCAAAGGAGTTCTGCAGACATTGCATATATACACAATCCGACGGGAAATCGGCGCAAGTATGGGTTGTTGACTGTGGACAGGATCTCCCTATTTCTTGACGAGAGAGTATATGTCGGTACTCTTACTAGCGTGGTGAAACAGATTTCTAGTTGTTCGATAGTATTTTTGTCGCGTATTTTAAAACTAAAAATTCGATAAAATTTTATAATAAATTTAATTTCTCAAAATTATTGTTTATTGATGTAAATTGTCGGAAATAAAATACGTGTTTTGTTATTTTTTTTTGCAAAATGATTATTTATAAATTTATATCATTCAATTTCACCATTAGAACTTTACAAACAACTTAATTAGTTTTTCTAAGTGTTTATTTTCTGTATTTGTTTAGAACCTCGATCCTACGTGAAAAAATTATACATTTAACGAATAATTAATTTGAAAATTCAAAAAAAAAAACACAGTTATTCCAAAGTTTCAAGTTTTCACTTCTGTCGGTAGTCCCTATGAGTGCCTACCTTTTTTTTTTAATTTTTCTATCTCGTTTATAGAACAGTCAAGTGTTTACTTTACATCATAAAATTATTCCCGGTTAAAAATGTCAGTTTATGAGCCAAACTCTCGTCATTTGCGGGAGGTGTTAATTTATTTCTTTAATATGAAGAAATCTACAGCTGAGGCTCACCGAATACTCTTAGACGTTTATGGTGAGGCCGCGATGATTGAAACAACGTGTTGTGAGTGGTTTTAACGCTGTCAAAGCGGTGATTTTCACGTCGAAGACCGACATAGCGATGGAAGAGCGAAAGTTTTTGAAGATGAAGCATAAAAGGCATTGCTTAATGAAGACTCGTGTCAACGTCAAGAAGATTTGGCAAGATCATTGGGAAGGACTCAACAAGCAATTTCAAAACGCCTGAAAGACCTAGAAATGACCCAGAAGCAAGGATATTAGGTGCAATAGGAGTTGAAACCGAGGAATGTTGAACGCCGTTTGTTTGCTTGTGAAAATCATGGGGATATCCCGGGGACTCCAACCATGGGCTCCAAGGTCATGCTCTCTATTTGGTGGGACCAGATCCGTGTAGTGTATTATAGGCTGTTAAAACCGTCTGAAACAATCATCAAATCGTTATCGATCGGGATCGTTATCGAATGCAATTAATGCGTTTGAGCCGAGCACTGAAATACAAACAGCAGCAATACAGCGAACGATACGATAAAGTGATTTTGCAGCATGACAATGCTCGGACGTTGAAATGAGAAGTTCTACCCCACCCCACCCGCCATATTATCCGGATGTTGCCCCCTTTGACTATCACCTGTTTCGATCGATGGCATACGGCCTGGCTAACCAGCACTTCCGGTCTTAAGAAAAAGTTAAAAATTGGATCGATTTGTGGATCGCTTCAAAAGATGACCAGTTTTTCAACGCAGGATTCGAATGCTGCCTAAAAGATGGTAGAATGTAGTGCCCAACGATGGACAATACTTTGAATCATAAATGTATAACCAATTTTTTTTTGCCGGTAAAAACGCCGGTAGAAACGTTCTATCCTTTTACATTTTCAGAATATAATAACCAGTTTCAATCTCCGCTGGTCTTGTGACTTTCACGTCATTTACCTTTTTGAATGTATACCTGCTTATCAATAAATATTAAAACTAATGTCTGAATGATTGTGGTGTGTTCGTATATTTAAATTATTATATATTTAAAATTTACTCGTTACTTTATATATTACAAATTAATATAATTTATTTTTTAGTTTGGTTTTGAAAACGGCGGGGGAGGGGGGTTGAGCAGAATTAGGTTAAAACTTATCTTAGAAAAACAATTTAAAATCAAATCAAATTTATACCATGAGGAAAGGTTAGCTATAGATAAATTTAAAAAAGACACATCTATTAAAATATTGCCATCAGACAGAGGTAACGCCACAGTTATTCCGGACACTACAGAATATAATAACAAAATTAAAACTTTAATTGATGAGGGAAATTACACTAAAATACCTACAGATCCAACATTAAAAATAGAGAGACAAATTTTCAATACATTATATAAACACAAACGTGAATTTACAGATCTAGAAAGATCACAACTTACACCACATTATAGTAAACCACCTCATTTCTATGGTCTACCAAAAATACACAAAACTAATATACCACTTCGCCCCATAGTTAGTAGTATAGATCCCCCATGTTATAAACTAGCAAAATTTTTATTAAACATTTTAAATCCACTTTCGGGTAGAACAAATTCATATATTAAAAATACTTCAGATTTTTTAGATAAAATTTGTAACACTAAAATTACAAACCAAAATTTAATAGTTAGTGTTGACGTGGTGAATTTATTTACTAATGTACCAGTTGATAAATCACTTTTAATAGTTAGAAAGATATTAGAACATGACACAACATTAAAAGACCGCACTAAACTAAACATACATACAATTTTGGAATTATTAACTCTGTGCTTAAAAACCACATATTTTCAATTATAAAATGATTATCAACAAAATTTCGGAATAGCAATGGGTTCTTCTCTTTCTCCTTTGATGAGTAATATCTTTATGGAGGAACTCGAGAATGACATATTAAATAAATCTCTTAAACAGCTATGTTGATGATATTTTTGCTATATGGCAACATAGCATTGACGATCTAAATATTTCTTTACAAGATATAAATTCTCGAGAGCCTAAAATTAAGTTTACTTTAGAGACGGAGAAGGAGAATAAATTGCCATTCCTCGACACTTTAATATTAAAACAAAACAACACATTAAAAACTACAGTTTACAGAAAACCGACAAACACAGATAGGTATCTCAATTTCTTTTCAAATCACTCAAAATCGATTAAAATAGGAGTAATTAAAAGTTTATATGACAGAGCAAAACTTGTTTGTACCGACAGTGATACACTACAAAAAGAAACAAATCACATAAAAGACATTTTAATAAAAAACAATTACCCAAAAAATTTTATAGATAAATCGCTTAAAAATTTTGATACTAGACAAAACAGACAAGTTATTAATAACAATAATAATAACTCTCAAAGAATTAATCTCCTAATTCCTTATATCCGCGGTATTTCTGACACAATTAAAAGAGTAGGAAATAAATACAACGTAAGAACGACATTTAAAACAAAAAATACTCTTAGATCTCTATTAACAAAGACTAAACCAAACAATATACAACAAAATACCAAAAATGTGGTTCATAAAATTCCCTGTGAATGTGGCAAATTCTATATAGGTGAGACATCTAGACCGTTAGATGTTAGAGTAAAAGAGCGTAAAACCCTTCTTAGAAAGGGCGATTTTAATAAATCTAGAATTTGTCAACACGCATGGAAATCGGATCATAAAATCAATTGGAATAATTCCAAAACGGTATTAAAAGAATCGGTAACAAAATACAGAAGATTAAAAGAAACCGCTATAATTAAATTAAATAAAAATAACTGTATTGCTATTCCTTCGGTAGATTTAAATTCAATATGGTTCCCGATTCTAAAGAATACAATTAAACACATTTAAATTATTTGGATACACAATCAGTACAATAAACAATCACACAGTAAACATTACCTATATATATTTTTTGATAGTATGTCACTGTCATGAAAATCTATTGTTGTCAATGTAAGTATCGTTGACATATACAAAAAAATATATTTTCTTTCACTCTTTACTTTATATATTACAAATTAATATAACTTATTTTTTAGTTTAGTTTTGAAAGCGGGGGGAGAGTACTCTCCGAAACGTTAGCGTTAAAAGTTTGTAAACTTTTTTATAACATTTTTATATCTTCAAAATTTTGTTCGTTAGGCAAATTTATTACAAAAAAAAAGAATCACTGAGAAATTTGTCTCCGTTTGGTTTTTTGTTTTTACCCAGTGATACTATTTACATAAGAACAGGTATTTTTGATATTTTTTGAGTTTTAGATAGTGGCGAAAAACCCAAATAAAGGAAAAAAATAAATAAATATTAAGAACATATGTGAAAAACTAATCGAAAATTGGGTCTCCAGAATGATCTTGATCTTCAAGATAAAAATTAAACTTACCAGATTATTACTTGTAGTTTTGAAAGTCCTCACCCTTTTTACATTATTAATTATTTTACCTGAGAAACTGACACAAGGGCTTCAATTTGACAGTCGAAAGTTTTTTTTTAACCAGCTCAAATTAAAACTGAATTGCACCAAATTTCCGTCATGGATTGTATCAGAAATTATCTTCCGGATGAAGTAGGCCTTTATTACTATTTTGCAATAGCTGTGTGTGTATTTGGTGCCTTATATATCAACGATATGTTCAACAAACTGCAAACCTATGGGGACTGTAACAGAAAAAGAATGATAAACTACGGCTACGACTACCACAACGGACCATCTGTTTGGAAAGACCTGTTTGGTGATGCAGGAGGACAGAAACAGTCACCGGTTAACTTAATAACGTCGTGCTCGATAACAGTACCGTCAGAAATCAACCCGCTTCAATTTTCTGAGGAGTTTCATCAATTACCTGTTGAAATGAAGATCTACAATAGCGGTTTGAACGCGGTCTTGTACGGAAAATGGTGTGGTAATCGAAGACCATCACTCACCGGTGGACCTCTCGACGACACGGTTTACAGTTTCCTAAATATACGATTTCGATGGGGTCCAACGAACGAAGAAGGGTCAGAACACATGATAAACACCAAGAGATACGCCATGGAGATGCAGGTTAGCTTTGTGAATAACGATGAGTGCGAGTACGACATTTTGGAGGCAGCGAGGAATTGCAAGCTGCTTATACTGAGCTATTTGTTTTTGGTTACTCCCATGGACAATCCGTATTTAGAACCGGTGATTGAAGCCTTGAGAAATTTAAAATTCCCTATGAATTGTGTCTTGATGTGTCCGTTCTCATTGAAACTGTTAACGCCAATTTTTTCCAAGAACTATTTCTACTACGAAGGCTCATTGACGTTTCCTCCATGCACCGAGGGAGTCAAGTGGATCGTCCAACCAGAACCTTTAACCATATCGAACAGACAGGTGAAAAAGTTTAGAAAACTGGGAGGGTGCAGTTTTCTTCCCATAACATGCAATTCACGCCCGGTACAGCATCCCAATGGACGAGAAATCTTATTTTATGATTGACAACATGTGTTTTATCATGCCGATTTGTATCAAAATGATTTGACCATTATATAGAAGTTTTATTAAAACCGAAATATTCTATTAATTACACTGGGGAAAAATTTGAAAAATAATTTCTGTTGAGTTCGATATTTAAGCTGTTTTATACGTAAATTGACATGCTAATTCCAAAACTTTATTTAGTTTTTTTCTATCACGTCAAGTTTTTTCTCTATAGTTGTTGCGCATCGGACTAAGCTTGGCGAATCACAGAAGTCACTACTGCTCTCCTACCGGCGAACCTTTTTCGACCTAGGAGTGGGGGCGTGAATGACGTTGCGTCATCCAAAACGAACGTAACGTAAGAGAACACGTAATAAACTTTTGCTACTTTTGCATAGTGAAAACATCAGGATTTAACAAGAAAAACAAACATAAAATTGAGTACCCTAGTTTACCGTCAGCTATACGCCCTGTGCTTCATTCAGCTGAAATTCCAGTGCCAGTTTTTCAAGAATTACCTTCTTTAGAAATACAAGAATGTGAATCAAGTGAAGATGGAAGTGACTCCACCGACGAAAAATTCAAAGTTTCCAATGATTCTGTTCGTAAAGGATTCAATCAACATTAATTAAACGATTTAGCACGAGATTTGGGACTATCCAAAAAAGCATCGGAATTATTAGCATCAAGACTGCACGAAAAAAATGTGCTTGACAAAGGAGCTAGAGTCATTTACTATCGATCCAGAGAAAGTGAATTTAGACAGTACTTCAGAAATAATGACGGATTTGTATATTGCCAGAACGTAGAAGGTTTAATGAAAGAATTGGCCATTTCTAACTATAACGCAACTGAATGGCTATTATTTATAGATAGCTCAAAGCGTAGTTGAAGTGTGTTCTCCTACATAATGGAAATTTATACGGTTCAGTCCCAATAGGTCATTCAATTTTTTCGCGTGAAGAATACGGCGACATAAAGAAAGTCATTGACTTGTTGCATTATAACATGCACCAATGGATCATCTCTGTCGACCTTACAATGGTCTGTTTCCCTCTTGGCCAGCAACGCGGGTATACCAAGTATCCCTGTTTTTTGTGCATGTGGGACAACAGAGCTCGTGAGAAGCATTGGGTGCAATCGAATTGGCCGCCAAGATCTAACTTAAGACCTGGTGATCCTAACATTTTAAATCAGCCACTTGTCGACAAAAAAAACATTGTATTTCCGCCTTTGCATATAAAACTAGGTTTCATGAAGCAATTTGTTAAGGCTTTGTCAATTGAAGGAGACTGCTTTAAGTATATCATTTCGGCATTCCCTGGCCTGTCATATGAAAAGATAAAGGCTGGTGTGTTTGATGGTCCACAGATTCGGCAACTCGTTAAAGATGAAAATTTCACTGAAACAATGACCGAACTTGAAAGGACTGCTTGGTTGGCTTTTAAAAATATTGCTAAAGACTTTCTTGGAAATACACGAGCCCCGAATTACATCGAAATTGTTCAACAACTCTTGGAGAGCTTTAAAAAGCTTGGTTGCAACATGAGCATCAAACTGCATTTCTTACATAGTCATCTTGCTAAATACCCAGAAAATCTTGGTGCTGTTAGTGATGAACAGAGCGAGCGATTCCACCAAGATCTAAAGGTTATGGAAGCGCGGTATCAAGATAGAATCAATTTTTCTATTGGAACCTTTGGTGTGAAACACTAAACTTGAAGAGATTTACCACTAAACACCAAATCACTTTTTTTAACCCCTCAACGCACGTTAAATAATCAGATTAGATCAGCAGATTAAATTATCTCCTGATGATGCCCACATGGTTAGCGAAACCTGCGCCGAGCAGTCTTAGTTTATAAATAATGTGTTTCTTTTTAGACTTTATAAATAATGTCTTTCTTATAAATAATCTTTTCTTCTGCCATGGAAGGAAAAAAGAAGAGAAGCTCATGTATATATTTTTATGGCAAATAATGTATGGATAAAATAAAATGCAATGTAAAGTAATACAATACAATAAAGTAATAAATGCAAAGTAATACAATGTTTTTAAGAAGTGCTTTTAAAATATTTTTTGTTGCTTAGGTAGCATCATTATCATCATCTTTAGCTCAATATCATATTTCCTCTTCCATATGGACATGTCAGCTGCTACGGGTTTCAAGTTTGTTAGGCCGATGTTTGTGGCATCGCGCTTGACACTGCCCTCCAATCTGAGCTTGGGTCTTTCTGGTCTTCTTCTACCATCTGGCTTTGTAGACAGTATTTTACTAGACATTCTATCAGCATCTTGTTGTAGTGGCGACTCCACACTCCACCCTCACAAACACCCCCAAGTATTGCTCTTAGTACCTTTGAAGATTGACAGTACAATTGCGGATCGGCCAGCTGGGAAACCCAATCTGACGGTCTCCATGGAAAAATGGTAAAAGACGTCGGTATAGGACGCTCGTTATAATTTTTTTTCTTTATTTGGGTTTTTCACCACGATCTAAAACTCAAAAAATATCAAAATATCTGTTCTTATGTAAATAAAGAATCACTGGGTAAAAACAAAAAACCAAACGGAGACAAATTTCTCAGTGATTTTTTTTTAATAAATTTGCCTAACGAACAAAATTTTAAAAATATAAAAATGTTTTAAAAAATATACAAACTTTTATCGTTAACGTTTCGGGAAGTATTCCCCTCCCTTTTTCAAAACGAACCTAAAAATAAAGTATATTAATTTCTATAAATTATGAAAAGATAGAAAGTAAATATATATATATATATATATATATATATATATATATATATATATATATATATATATATATATATATATATATATATATATTTGTGTATGTCAATGATACTTACATTGACAATTGTCAATTTCAAAACAGAATCACTGATAAATTTGTCTCCGTTTGGTTTTTTGTTTTTACCCAGTGATTCTTTATTTACATAAGTACAGATATTTTGATATTTTTTGAGTTTTAGATCGTGGTGAAAAACCCAAATAAAGAAAAAAATATATGAAGACGCCACAATCATTCAGATATTACGTTCGTTATAATTTTGTACACATTTAACAGTGTGATGTCCAACATTTTTGCAGTAGAGCTGGTCCTCCTTCTTGTGAAGTGAACAAATGGTACTCTTAATCCACTTTTCGAGCATGCGTTCCTCTGTTCAAATTTTGAGAATCATTTGATGCAGTTTGGTCACAAAATTTTCTTCAGCGTGTTTAAATAATTCCGTACGCAAGCCATCACTCCCAAAAGGCTTGTTTTTATTAACTTATTTATACCCACTACGATTTCCTCAGCCGAAGGTGGTTCTTGCTTTTCAATGTTCTGGTAGGTGGATTTGTCAGAGGTGTGTTCTCGATATTGATTGCAAAGGTGACTGAGAAAATGCCCCATATATCTGTTTATGATTGTCTCGGCCATTTTTGTCTCGGCCTGACTTGTATGTGTCTCGTGGTTTGCATGTGTTTAGTTGTTTGTTAAGGTTTGCGTGCATGTTCATTTGGTTTTTAAGATCCTCCGGTTGACTAATATGTGTGCCTATGAATTTTCTCTTAGTTTTATGCTCGTTCGTTTATGCTGCATCTCATTATAAGCATCGTTCTTGCATTGACATTCGTTTTAGTGTTACGACATAGAGTTTGACATTCTTGATCGAACCAGTCCTTCCGCACAACGTTACCAGGGTTCACGCTAAATACCCCCTCACCGGCCTTCGTTATACTTGTTCCACATCTCATCCACCGCAATATGTCGATATTCCCGAGAGTGCGTCTCTTATCTGACGGTAACACTGAAGTTGTGCGATACAACCTCGTCTTCCAATCGATCTATGTTGTATCTCTGCCGCTTAAGTCCCTTCTTCATCGAGTTTGATAGTCGTGCTTTAATTTCTATGCACAGAAACTAATAAAAATGTTGTACGTTGTTTTATTATACCACATTATAATCGGCGAACAAATCTCTCCAACACAACACGCTATTCTTGTCTGCTTGTTGCCATAAACGTCATCTTTTAATGCTCAAGGTTTTAATATCTTCCTCGACGTCTTCATACCAACTGTTTCTAGGTCATTCTTTTAAATGTCTCCCCTATGGTTTGCTTGTCGAATGTTTAGTTATTCTCTCTTTGCTTTGCTTGGCTTTGAATTTTAGCCTGTTAGCCATTGTACACAGACATGTTCGCGGCTTGATCATATGATTGTCCACGACAGTCTTCAATATTTATGTTTTGAGTTCCGAAAACATTTCTTCAGCTTTATGTCTCACTGAGGGCAAAAACTTGAGAAAAATCTTTCACACGGTTCGCCTGTTTCTAAAACGTATCTAATGACGAGGGTAAGGTGGTCCACATGTGCTATATCTGATGTTAAGTCGATGATTAAGGAAAATATTTCGCTCTTCTTATCTCCTCTCCAATCTGTTTTAAAACTTTATGACTCATCAAGAGAATAAATTCATCGCAAACGGTCTTTGATAAGTAACTGGTACTTCCAGATCCTTGATTCCCAAATCGTCCAATATGACTGGCTAAAAAAGAATCGAATTCATCTAACAGGTCCAAAATCATACAATAATTTCCAATTTTCAAATTTCCAACAATTAAGTTGTGCGGATCACCGAACTTTTCGTTTTTTTCCTCTGAAAGCGAGACCTCTTGAATACAGTCGCTTCATTGCGGTAACAACCCTCTTCAGAACGTTTCTCCAATAAGGTTAGTTTCGATTTTCTTGGGGTGAGATGGATTGGGAGAGGATCCTGTTTGATGGAGAAAAAAATAGATGAATAATCACTAATGCCGATAAAATGAATGGGGACATAAAGTGAAAGGTGAAAAATCGAGTTAAGGTTGCGTTGTCTACGGCAAACCCTCCTCAAATTCAAACCTCAATAAAATCAAAACCAATCTTACCTCATAAGAAATAGTCTGAGCTACCGCCCGTATCTCCCTAACATTGCATAACTTCTTCATTAATCTGGACATGCAGTAAATCTAAGTGGTGAAACATATTACATGTTGAATTATTTGTGTGGACCTAATAACATTTAGGTGTATAAATGTCAATCTTTTTAATTTCTGTAAGACAAAAAAAATTTACCCCAAATTTGCCGCCTTTAAAATCTGCTGCCAGTCTACTCAGCCTGCTGGTAAATCCACCATTGGCCCAACTCGTGCAATAACGACGCATAATATTGTCCTGTTGTAGTTTTTTCTTTTTCTATGTAACCGGTGTAGATGATGTAGCGTGCATCCCATAAACCTTGCCGGCCGATATCACCGTCATCGCCTTCTTCGGAGCCAATTCGCCTTCAAAAATCTACTGTTTTGATTGTTTTTTGTCTTTGGAGTGTAGTAATGTATCCATGTTTCGTACACAGTTATATATCGAAGCAGAAACTTATCAGGATTGCGACGAAAAAACCGCCAAAATATCGTCAGAGTCAGACGCAGCACCCAACTTGCCGAAATTTTTTCACACCCAATTTTTCATGTAAAATTTAAAACACTGTACCTTGCGATAAGCCTGTGGTCTCAACTATTTCGTGCACTTTGATTCGTCGATCACTTAAAACCATGTTGTGGATTTTATCAATCATTTCGGGAGTAATCACTTCTATTCGACATCCTGAAAGATGTTTATCTTTTATGGATGTACGTTGCAAACACAGGAGCAGACACAGGTTTGCAATAGTTGCAAACACAGGAGCAAACATGCCATGCACTTCATTCAACTCAGCTTTGATCTCTTTCGGTGTTAAGCCTTTAAAATATAAGTGTTTAATCACCACTCGAAACTCACTCTTTTCCATTTTTCCAAATAAACAAAAGTTTCTTGCTTCAATCGACAATAAAAATTAAACCATGTGAATATAAATGAGACTTTGACAGCTCTCTGGTGAATAATGATGCTTACTAAAAACAAACAATTCCATCTCTTGGGTTTTTAATGACTTATATACACCATCGTATCTTGCTGGCAAACAGATGTCATTTCCGCTTGCGTAAACACCTGAACTGTATAAAACATTGATTTTGTCAGTTTTCACATATATCTCAGCAACATGGCTGCCAACTAAGACCAACGTAAATCTATTCTCAATCTTTTAATAGCAATATTTGGAGGTATTTGCGAAGATGGAGTACGGAGCCAGCGCTACAACCACGAAGTATATGACATCTATGCCTGCTTTGAAGGAGGGCTCAGAGGGCTCAGATGCGCGAGACATCTCATCAGAATTAATGCTAACAGAATGCCGGGCAGAACACTGTCTACAAAACCAGATGGTAGAAGAAGACCGGAAAGACCAAGGCACAAATTGGAGGACAGTTTTAACAAGTGCGATGCCACAAACATCGACCTTCCAAATTGGAAAATTGCAACAGCTGATAAATCCAGATGAAAATTGAAAATTGGGACGGCCGATGCTCACAGAGGGCTACTGGGCTTCATAACCAATCACAATTACGTTACGATACATGAATAACTGATCGGCGAAAGGTAAGTTTAAAACCTGATATCTTCGATTCATTAATTTCAATTTTCCCAGTCAGTTTTGCTTAAACTTCTCATCCAAACGAGCTCATTAACACCTGCTCGACTTTGTCCCGATGATTCATCGAAAAACGCTGCTGGTATACAGTTCAGGGGGGCGTGCTGTGCCCCCACCGTCAGCAAAAACCTAACGAGGATAATAAATAACTGGTCGTTGTCGACGGCGTATCATCACTTACGAGTCCTCCCGGGCGGCCTTTTAAATCCCCTTTTATCAACACCCCGGTTGACGCTTATCGCCGCCACCTACTGCCTTCCGATGACTTGCGGAATCTTGGCCCTATTTCGGAGACCGACAAAAAGAATTATCGCGTCGTATTTTTTATTGTTCTTTGATATCTTTCCCACACATTCCAGAATAGATTTAGTACAAAGACTAGTTATTTACATTTATTATTGTCAAACTAAGTATAGTGCGGTTCAAGATATATCGTTGACCGAATGTTAACAACCCCTGTCGTAACGAAACCCGGCAAAGTTGCAAAAATATACTCAGAAATGCCAAAATATTATACTTACCTATATACTACCTAAAATTACCATTGAATATTCAAAGCAATAAAACTCAAAGGTTTAAAAAGCAAAGGTTTTGCAGCAATGTAAGTTGATAGTGTGGGATGAATGTACGATGGTACATAAAAAGTCTTTGGAGGCATTAGCCAGAACTATGAAAGATCTGCGAAACAATTAAAACCGATTTGGCGGAGCGATGATTTTATTAGCAGGAGATTTCCGTCAGACATCAGCGGATGAACTCAATGCATGTTTAAAGTCCTCCATTTTGTGGAAATACGTCAAGATACTAAATTTAAGTAAGAATACGCGTGTCGAATTGCAAAATGATCGATCTGGAGAAATATTCCCAATGATAGCAACTGACGTACCATGTGCATTTAAACGACTGCAATTTCCAGTGCGTCTCGTTTTCGCAATGACCATAAATAAATCACAGGGTCAGTCTTTGTATTTGCGGCGTTAATCTTGAAAACCCATGCTTCTCTCATGGACAGTTGTAAGTTGTCTGCTCTCGCGTTGGGAAACCGTCAGCTTTATTTGTTTACGCGCCAAGTAACCAAACAAAAAATATTGTATATCATAAAGCATTAGAATGAATATCATCAAGTTTATAAAGTATTACAGTCTACGAAATAAAAAACTTATTTTTGTAAATAATCGTCGTTTATTATTGAGATATAAATAACGTGATCAGTCGGGAATACTTATTTAATTTTTACTATTAACTTTTGACAGAACGAAGTCTGTCCGGGCAGCTAGTTGATAAATCCTGATGGAGGTTTGATGATGATCGGGGACCGTGTCGATGGACATTCCATTACAGGAGATATCGACGGGTCGGGTCAGCGAAAAAAAAAAGAGGACCCGGAGCACATATCATCGGCGTCGACAGTTTGACGTGGCATCGCGATAAATCACGTGATACCCAATGGAAATCCATTTTCTCAGCAACAAAGAAGCCCGCGGCGGCGGCGGCGGCACACGCATCGACGTCACGTAGCGGCAGTATATCAATTAGTGGCACCCGTTAACCGATGGGGCGTGGCGGACAAGGCCCCAGCGGCGTCCCCAAAAATCAACATCCTAATTGGAAATCTAACCCGTACTACTTTCTGTTATATCGGGTTGTCCGGACGGAAAGTCTGTAGGGATTTTTCTAAGATAAAAAGAAACGTAAATAGTTTATTTAAATATTTATAAAATCCCATCTTTCTGTCAAAGAATGGATTTTTCGCTCCAATGCACCATGACAATTAACAACGAACTGACTAGACGTCAATTAGTAACGCCTAGCCCTATCAAAATCGACATTATTAACAGTGCCTTATTCGCGCTCATATTGAAACACGGGTTCTCGCCGTGTGTCCCACGGATACACAATGATAAATTATAGAAAACACGCCATTTGTTTCGTGAGAATTCTCTTAAAATAAAATAATATGACAAAACTTTTCTACGTATTATATATATATATTTATTATTCATTATTTGTTTGATCCTCAACATTTAGATTTCTTTGCATACATCCATCTAGACACACGAAAACGGAATGTTGTAAACAGAAACAAGAACCACGTTTTACAATTGTATTTTGTTTGGTGCGTTTTTTTTCTTCATTTGACAATAACAATATAAGTTTAATAACGGTAAATCATTCAAGTCCAGTTGGTCATTTAGTCAAAATATCCAAATTTTTTCTTTTATTAATTTCTAGATTCTCTAAAAGATTTAATTTTTTGGATTTATTCTCATTATATAACATTATAAAATTATCATTGAAATTATACTTTTCTAACATTAAGTGTTTAGTATAATGATATTTATTTTGTTGATAAAGATCTAGTAGAGAAAGATCTTCCTGTTTGTCCAACATAGACTTTTGGACCCAACCCCAGCACTTAATTAAATAAACTCCTGATTTATACAGTTTATTTATTTGACTTTTATTGTTTTTAATGAGACGTCCTAGACTATTGGATGTTTTAAAAGCAATATTTGTTCTATTTGTTTTGGATAAATGTCTCGCCACTGATTTGGTTAAATGCTGCCATCTTTTGTGAATAAGAATGATAAGATTTATTGTATATAACTAAATCTGCATGTGATGGTTTATGAAAAATTGCAAAATTATGTCTATTGTCTTTTCTAGTAATAGTTAAGCCTAAAAAGTTAATACTATTATGTTGCTCTTCTTCAACTGTGAATTTAATGTTCTTATGTAAAGAATTTATGTGAGTTAAGAATCGATTTAATTGTCTATCAGAACCTGTCAACAGAAAAAAAAATTGAAGATACTGAATTGCAAGGGTTGTTGGAAGAATACGATATGCAAACTCAACAACAAATGACGGAGCGGTTAACTGTTGATCGCCGAGCCTTTTGGGATCGTCTGTATGCCATGGACAAGATCCAGAAGGCAGGAAAATTGATACTACATCAGCTGAACGACATATAGATGGAAAAGCGAAAAACGGTGCGTCTAGTTTTGCTTTCTCTGCATGAAAAAAAAACTTTTTTTACATCGGATCACGATTGGGATTTTCTTTTTTTGCTTCTCCTCAGATGTTTATTTTGATTCCATGGAAAACTGCTTTGCCATTCCTTAATTTAACTAGTTGATGTTCATTCAGATGGTCACACAAATTCCTGTACTCTTCGACCATCTACAAATTAGATTATCCTGTAAAACTTTCATAAGAATAAGACTTTTTATATACAATTACCTTCCATACAATTAGTAGTTGAATTTTGTTCTTGTCTATTCAAGCTTTCTTGAATATTATTATTCGTATCCTACAAAATAGACGCTCCAGTAGGGCTTTCTCATAGGGCTTATCGGACAATCTGATATATAATTATTATACACGCTATAGTTTGAAAATATTTAAGACAATATAGAAAAAGTAAATCTCAAATAACTACAAGTTTGTATATAAAACTGAACATAAACGGTACGCCACTGTATGTGTTTGTTATTTCGACGTGGCTTTAAGGTTCGGGTTCATCCCTCGATTTGATCTTCGACCCACCCCTGACGATACTCAATATTTATGTTCAATTTTATTGCCTTTGTATTCGTTCACCAACTCCGCATAAATACACTTTGTTTTTGACGAATGTAATATTTTCGCCCCATCGTTCATCCGAACATCTACGGTTTTATACTTTTTTTCTCGGAGATATTTAAAATTAAATAAAAATAAATCGAAAAAAAATATATACTAGGCTAAGTGAAAAGTTCGCGAAGCGGAAATGATAAAACAAATGTATAGTTGAAAAAATGACTTTATTCTTCGGTATATTCTCCTTTAAGCTCAATACATTTTTTCAGTAGTTCTCCAATTCATTTATTCCATCTCTGAAGTGATTTTCTGGAAGTCCTTCAAAATACTCGAAATTTTTTCAGGTTTGAGAACAGAAGAAAGTCAGAGGGGTTCAGATCTGGTGAATATGGTGGATGCTCCAACAGTTCGTAGTATAACTCCTTCAATTTAGACATTTCAAGAACACCTCTCTTAGCCGGTATGTTGTCTTGATGAAAAATTATTTTTTCCTCGGTCTTTTCTTACGAATTTTTGCATCGAATTAATCTAAAAGGTTTGAGTAATACTGACATGTTATTGTTTTATCAGTTTGAAGGTAATCAATCAATTAACACAATACCTTTTGCATCCCAAAAAATTGATGCCATAACTTTTTTGATCGATTTTGACCACTTTGGCAGTTTGAGGTTTGTTGTCGCAGTTCAGGATCGTAGTGATAAACCCTAGTCTCATCCATAGTTACAAAACAACGTTTAGAATCTATTTTATACTTTCGAAAAATATCAAAATGTTGGTTAGAAAGTTTACTAGAATTCGTTTTTGATCAGAATTTAACAAATGGGGCACCCATCTTGCACATAGCTTTCTTAACCGCAATTCTTTTTTAAAAATACGAAACACCCGTTCAGTTGAGATGTCCATAGCCTTAACAATTTCACTCAAAGTCAGTTGTCTGTCATCCATAACTATATCATTAACATAATTAATTATTTGTTCGGTAGTTGCACTTATTGGACGTTCAGAATGGCTTGGCTTGTACGACCACGTTTAAACTCACCTGCTGTACCTTTAAACCTTTCTTTACATAGAATTTAATCACTGCACGGTTTTCAATATATTCCCTTTAAGAAAATAACAGTGATACGTTTACTTTAAGCTGCTGTTTTTGTCCGAATTAATTGACAGATCGAAAAAAAATCCAACATGCATTTTCGAATAGTGCAAGATCATAGTGGGATCACGTGTCTGACATCAAAGATCAAATGGACAGGGATATTTCTTTTTTAAAAAAATTAAATGCCATTTTTTTACGAAATTGCAATTGAATATTCATATTCAATTGCCTTTGAATATATGGTATTTCCATGATGTTGGGTGCCAACATGGCTTACGTAAGACGTCCGAATGTTGAGCATTTAAATATCAGTTTTGAAAAGAAGTGGAGAGGAAGAAATAGACCCAATCGACAACGTAATTTTGCAGCAGCAAACCAGATTAGAAATATGCCAGGACTTTTCCAGCGTGTTCAGAAAAACTGGTTAAAAAGTTACCAGGCTTGCATACAGTCGAATGGTGAACATTTAATACCATTGCAACATTTAATTTAATAAAATCGATAATCGTGTGTTTTTTTAATGTAAATCATTTAAAATGTGTTGTGGTGTGAAAAATTAGTGCTAGTAATTACAACTTTGACATTAAACGACAATAATGTGTAAGTTTTCCTTTATTTTGTAACAAAACTAATCAAATGTATACTATTACGTATAGGATAAAGGTCTATACAAATATTATATTTCATTTTCAAATAAATACTTTCCAATTGGTAAGAAAGTTACCTAAAACTAATTAGACTTCTGATGTGTTTTTTATAGAAGTAATTCCATTTTGGATGCATGATTTTAACGAAACTTTTTAATTCAAATGATGTGAAGAATCGTTTTGAGAACAGTTAAAAATCAGATAGAGACAAGTTTGCTATATATCGAGGATGGTCAAGCACCAAGAGACTTCTTTCAGTAAATATCTTGCTTAAAAGGTAAGATTAATATTTAAAATTGTATGCATAACAATTGTTTCGACCCACAGTGCCTTTTTCAAATACAAACTATTTTAAACTAATAGTAAGAAATGTAATTAGAACCTAAACTGTCCATCGACCTAATATTACCATAACATACAATAGTGGAGAAACCCATTTTTCAACGTCTAGGAGGGCAACATAATAACGGTGAATCACTCAAGTTTAGCTGGTTATTTAGAAAAAAAATCCAAATTCATCGTTCACTAGTATTAAACTTATATTGCCCTCCTAGACGTTGAAAAAATGGGTTTCCCCATCATCTTTTATGGTACTATTAAGTCGATGGACAGTTTAGGTTGTAATTACTTTTCTTACTGGTAGTTTAACATAGTTTGTATTTGAAAAAGGCACTCTGTCGTGTCGAAACAGTTATTGTACAAACATTTTAAATATAGTGGAGGAAATTTAAGTATCGGCTATCTCAGTTAAATTTAAATATTTTACTATGTTGGTTTTTGTATATCAACAGAATTCTATGCACATTTTCATTAAAGTCATTTCGACAGGACGCTGTTGTTTCCGCAAGATTCGATTAAATTTTTCGTTTGGTTCGGTTAAAAATTTCGATTAAAAAAAAACGTAGACATATTTTCGGTGGATGAATCGCTTTTTTTCTGTTATGTAACAAATAAAATTGCATATTTTTGACTTTATTGTAATGGACTAGGCACAAATGCTCGTTATCCGATGAAAAATTACCCCTTTCTACTGTAAAACTCGCGCTAGATTGCGTCAAGCTGTATGAAAAATGTACAGTAAGATGACGCCGAATGTTTTCTGTTTCCGGTGTCACGATAAAACGCCCATTATTATACCAGCACGATGAAAAAAAGTCGATTTTCGCTAGTTTATTTGCATTTTGTTTTTTTGCTTGTTCACCCTTGCGTAGAAGATACTATTCGGATATATTTTTTTGTGCTTAGAAATGAGCTACTTTTAGTAAATTTCTTTTTAGGGTTCGTTATCTTACTTTTATTGAGAACGTCCGATAAATATCAGATATACTAACCACTCTAATCGAAAAGTAAGGTGAATCTTTTTTTTTAAATCGCGCTCTTTACGTATCGATACAACCATTTTTTCTTTAAGTTGATATGACTGTCCTTGACTTTTGTCAGATAAAAGTAGTACAAAGACTTTAGTGATGATGGGGAAATAGTTGAAGGTTGGATTGAACTTTTGGATTGTACTGGCCTTTTTTGAAATTCACCAGGAATTGAATTTACCAGGAATGATTAATAAATGACTTGTTTTTTCAAAATCTTTTCTTTACTATATTAATGTTTGACGTGTCTCGCGACATTCATATATGTCTCATTGGACACAGTCCAAGAAAATCTAATACTTCATATATACGCCATCCGAAAACATGAGTTGTATATATATATATATATATATATATATATATATATATATATATATATATATATATATATATATATATATATATATATATATATAGGCCCTCCTTCTCGGACGTTGTTTGGGGTAGCTGAGTGGTAGTCAGTTGCTCTCCCGATTGGTGCCGATGAGCTTCGGTCTTCCGGTTGATTACTCGTATCCGCGTGCCTGGCAGATTGAGGACATCGTCTCTTCTATTTAGGCGTCCGATATTTTCTATTTCTATTGTTTCTCAAATCGTTCTTGTCTCCTAATTCGCAATATTTGCTATTTATCAGCAACAGTCAAAATCAATTTCTGATTCTGGCATTCGCACCAAAATCAATTTTGAAAGAATTAATTGCAAATGTCGAAACAAGCTTATCATCTCTAGATAAAAATACGGCCGAACTAATTAGACAGGATGTCTCCAGCATTCTAAGACATTCCAAAGCACCCGCAGCAAATCTAACCCGTGCAGAACATCAAGCCATCAAGAAACTAAACAAAACAAAGGAAATAACCATACTACCAGCCGACGAGGGAAACGCTACAGTAGTCATAGATACAAAAATAACAAAACACAAAACAAAAATTAAAGAAATTCTACACGACCCCAGTTATAAAAAAAAGTTACTAGAGACCCCACAACAAATCTGGAAAAAACTATCAATGACAAAATCTCCGTCATCATCATCATCATCAGCTCGTGTCAATCCACTGCAGGATGAAGGCCTCTTCAGAATGTTTCTAACTCTCGCCTCGTCCTGAGCTCTCCTCTCCCAAGCGGCTCCAGTATACTTAATGATATTATCATCAGTCTGTCGTGGCTTCGGTCTTCTACGTAGACGTTTGCAATATATATATATATATATATATATATATATATATATATATATATATATATATATATATATATATATATATATATATATATATATATGGAGGAGTTTTACCTATTGAGATGAAAAGTCGTCTAATGTCCGTTTGCCTTAACCGATTTTCCTCAATTTGGATTCATTTAAAAGGCAATTGCTGGGACAATCAGATAATCTGGGAGATAAATTATTTAGTTTATAAATGAAACCGCGAGGTGGCGTTACATTCAACAATAGTTTTTTTGAAGTTTTGTTCAGTTTTTTCAAATGGAATGGTACAGCTTTTACTACATGGCAAGAAAGGTAATTTAAAGAGGAATCATCCAGTGAAAACCCGCAATCGACATCTCTGACATGTCAAGAGATATTTCGATTTTTCTGAAAAAATCAGTTATTATTTCACTACTACCTGCATTAAGTTAAAAAAAATATTAACCTAATGTTTGCCTTCCTTCACACTTTACCCAGGCTTAGGACTGGTCCAAATTCTTTGTGCCATATTAATTTGGGGCGTGTTTAAAGGCCAACGGGCCAACAACGAAGATAATAATAACAACAGTGAAATAAAATTAACAGCACAACAGTCTAATAATTAACAGAATCTGAACTTTAACGCCTTTCTAAATGTTCAAAATGCCTTCCATCCTTAGAAATGCAAAGATTTATTTTTCGACGAGTACTAAAAACGGCAGCTTCAATTTCCGCTCTTGAAATGCTGGTTATTGAATTTTGAATTCTTTCAACCATGTTTTCTCGTGTTGTAAGACGAGTTTGAAAAACAAGGTCTCTTCCCTACAAGTAAAAGTCGAGGACTGTCAAATCCAGTGAGCGCGCCGGGAACGAAAATAAACTACCCCATCCTATCCAACGATTTGGAAACGAAGCATCCAAGAAGTTTGGAACCACCTGCGAGAAGTGGGCAGGGCATCCATCATGCTGGTACCACATTTGTCTCCTTGTTTTCAACGAAACATCTTCCATCTTTCTTGTTATATATATATATATATATATATATATATATATATATATATATATATATATATATATATATATATATATACATATTGTTGGCTGCCTGACTAGGGACGAGCCCCATCCATCTCTTCAATTGGATGGCATATGTTTCGTCTTGATGTTCAGACTCTTTCCAACATATGCTCTCCCATGAAGAGTCAGAACACGCCAATTTTTCTGATCTTATCTAGTGAGGTGTAACCACCTCATTTGGACGTACAGAGCATACAGCATCATCGGTGCTTGTACGATCACGTTTGAATTCAGTAATCCGATCAATTATGGTTGATTTTCCTTCGCCAGAGTCTGGGTAATGTTTATCAAGCCATTATTTTGTTTCATAAAAAAGCAATGCTGAATCAATACACAAAATTATTTTATTTAATTTAATTTAATCCAAATTCCAAATCCAATTTAATCCAAAAAAATTTTATTTAAAAAAGTAGAAACGACAGATGGTCATCAAATTGTGACACATAACTTTTGAAGGTTGAAGGTGAATCGATCACTAGTCAGGATTTTTCGTAGGTGATGACATCTATATGTCAGACTGGGAACTTATTAACCGATACGTGAAGTAAAGTGAACACGAGAATTCGGTTGAATTTATTATTTTCCTACTTATATTCGGTAAACAATTATAAAGATATGTTAAACGGTATAAATACAGGATATTAACTTGAATAAACTATAATCAATAAAGACCGGATTTTATGCATTATATATATATATATATATATATATATATATATATATATATATATATATATATATATATATATATATATATATATATATGCAAATTCTGCATATTTTGTGATTTTAAAGGAAAAATGCATATTTTAGGAACTATTGCATATCTAAGCATGTTTTGGGATTTCTGTATTCTTTTCTTACGTTTTATGGTCGCACGGCGCCGTGTCTGGGCGGTCGCGGTCTGCAGATTGGGTTTTCCCTAATGGGGCAATAAAATAAAATAAGTACAAAAACTTCTATTTTTATTTATTTTCTCTCATTTGTTACTGTTTGCAAACTTTACAGACTGTTGCCAGTCTAAATTCGTTACTCGAAGTACCGACGCCTAGTGACTTAACTTATATTTATTCTGTAAACTTTGCTGTTTGTCAGTATTATTCAGGTTGTCGTTTGTTGTAGTCGCAGTTATTATTGTGCAGTTAGTAAGTGCAAACAAAGTGAAAGTGAAAGCAGTGATTATGTCAAAAATACTATGTACTTCTTGGATTAAGCCTTACCCAGAACTTGCTTTGGACGGCGACCAGGTTTTTTGCAAATCTTGTTCAAAAATTGTTTCCTGCTCAAAGAAATTTCAAATAGACCAACATATTAAGACTCCGTCTCACGTAGCTAAGGTTAGAAACATGAAGAAGTCTGGGCCCATACAGTCAACGCTGAAGCAGTCATTTGAGATTTTTAAAAATGGAAACCATGACCACTCAGAATTTAACGTAGATCTATGTAAAACGTTCTTGGCTGCTAATATTCCTTTAAACAAGTTAACCAACCCGCAAGTTAAGGCCTTTCTGCAAAAATATACAAAATTTAATGCTCCAGATGAATCAACATTAAGAAAAAACGTCGTTGGAAAGGTATTTGGTACCGTGATAGATGAAATAAAAAAAGAAATAGGAGGTAACTATATGTTTATTGTTGTCGACGAAACAACTGATTCGTGTGGTCGTTACATAGTTAATTTAATGATCGGAAAACTCACAGAAGAAGAACCTGGAAAAGCTTACCTTATAGCCGTAAAAGAAGTGGAGAAAACAAACAATCTTACAGTTACACGTTTTATCTCAGTTCCTCAGATAAAATTCTTGTCCTGTTGTCCGATGCTGCGCCGTATATGATAAAGGCAGGAAAGAATTTAAAAATATTTTATGAAAATTTGATTCATGTAACTTGTCTAGCTCACGGATTAAATAGGGTTACGGAAACTATTAAAGTTTCTTTTCCGTTGGTCGATGACCTAATAGCAAATGTCAAAAAGATATTCATAAAGGCCCCATTGAGAGTGCAGTTTTACAAAGAGAATTTGCCCGGAGTACCATTACCACCTGAGCCTGTCGCGACCAGCTGGGGCACCTGGATTCGTGCGGCATTATTTTATGCAGATAATTTTCAAAAATTGAAGGCCTTAATCTTACAAATGTCTGGTGATGATTCACAGTGCATCCAAAAATCGAAAGAAATATTTCAAAGTACTGTAGTGGAACAACAGTTAATGCATATTAAGTGTAACTATGTATTTATAGCAGACAGTATTTTGCAACTAGAGGAATCGTGTACAAGTTTACCAGAGTCGATGGATATAATAGAGACATGTGTACAAAATTGCAAAAATATACGAGGTGAGGTAGGGAAAACAGTAGTGGCAAAATTAGAAAATTTGATTTGAAATTGAAAAAACACAGGTTTCAAGATTTTAAGGCAGGTCGTATACATAATGTCAGGGAAAACTGTAAATAATTTAGCTATTGAGCCTGCCTTAGTTCCGAAATTAAAATTTTGCCCTATAACATCAGTAGATGTAGAAAGATCGTTTTCTTTGTATACACATTTCCTTAGACTGTGATAGACGCCACAATTTTCTAGTTCAGAACCTTGAAGCACACATTATAACTAGTGCGTTTTATAATTTTTCGAGTTAATATTAATATTTAGTATAAGTTTCATATAAAACATTGTATTAGGTGTTAACTGAATTAATAAAGTATATTATATTATAACTTGAATTTATCTTTATTCAATACTTAATCACCTAATTAAATGAAAATGTAATTTAGGAAATCAAAATTTAGCTGCACATTCACTGCATATTTACGGATTTTTTGCATATATCCTGCATAAATTTAAAAAAAATATGTGCATATATATGCGCATATTCTTAAGGTTTTTGGTTGCATATAATCCGGTCTTTAATAATCAATATTACCGAGTTAGAAGCAAATAATAATTTGGTTTTAATCTGTTGTCCTTTAGTGTAACTAGGATTGTAAAATATTGTAACCATTTTGAATACGTGAATTTGTGGTACGAGACGTAGATAGTTAGAAACCCTTTGGGGTTGTGCGTCGCCACTCACCCTCCGAAACTTCTTAGGGCGCTGCCGCGGTTCCCCTTTCGCAATCGCGGGCCGAGATAGTCCGCAAAAAGCATCCTAGGCGCACTAAATCAGTGTCGTCGGCGGTGAGTTGTCGCCGGCGCAGCCAGTATAAAGTCGTTATCAGATTAGGGCGAGCCCACAGCGCAACTTACGAACTACTAAATGCCCGGATCGGAGTCTATTAATCAAGGGCGCTGTGTATGTATGTGTGTGTGGACGGGGGCAAGAGGGCGAGTTCCCTCCGTTCCCATAAACGCGGGAGCCGACGTAGCTGCAGATCGGTGCCGATAGCGAAACGTAAATTGTTACGTTTTATTGTGTGGCGCGTAACGAATTTTGACAACGTCGACGGGAGATACATGAAATTTAATTAGACTGGTTGGAGGGACGATGCTGATGGCGTGACATAACTATCTCGTAATCTCGATGCGGTGAAAAAGGGTGCTTTTGCTTTACTATCATGTTATACATGTAAAAGGGCCGTACATTATCGATCTGATAATAATCTTTATTTTTAATTAGCAAATATATTGATAAATTAAAAAAAGTGAAACACTCGGTACACGTATTTGTATCAAACCGAACAAATATTCATATTACATATTAATGTCTATTTTTACATTATTCTTTAATACTATTGATATCTAAATATATAGCCTAAAACCTCGAAATCTTATTCAAAAGAGATTACTTACTAATCCCAAAGTTCGACCCTACGAAAATAAAACCAACTCTAACAGAAGAGCTTGATAAACAACAGGCTCTCAACCCTAAAGTCTTTGTTTCCGAAAGGAAAATGGTCAATTAGCTCTAAATAACCAAGACAATTGCAAAGAACTTGCCAAATATTTTAAACAACCACTAAACTGTCCTGAGCCCTTAAACATATTACCAACACTAAACCCCAAACAAACAAACCCAGATTCATTACCACCCAATGAAGATGAAATAATTTGACAAATTAAACGACTCAGAAATAACAAAGCTTCTGGTAAAGATGGAATCACTTCTGAACTTTTGAAATCCAGGTACAGTCAAGGAAATAACCAAAATTTTACAAGAAGTTTGGCTAACCGAACGGATTCCGGAAGATTGGAAAGATGCTCTAATCCATCCGCTACATAGGAAAGGAGATAGAACGGATATAAACAACTACAGAGGGATATCGCTTCTCCCAGTTTCTTACAAAATTCTATATCAATGTCTACTAGACAGAGCACAAGGACAGTTAGAAAACTAAAATTGGTGAATATCAAGCAGGTTTTCGACCGGGCAGATCCAACCTGGAACAGATCCTGAATTTGGTCCTAAGACATCAAAAACTATACAATAAAAATATTGTCTGTACATTTGTGGATTTCGAAAAAGCATATGATTCTATTAACCGCAAATCTTTATTCCAAATCTTGAAAGAACAAGGACTAGATCTCAAAATGGCTAGATCTGGAAAATCCTAGGCCCCAAACAAATAAATAGAACAACATACCGAGTTCCAGAAAACCAAGAAATCAAACAATACACAGATGTACATAGCGATATGAGAAAAAGAAGACTTAAGTTTTACGGACACATAAAATGGATGAATCCGAGTAGGCTAATTAGACAAATAGTTGAATTTTATAAAAATAGGAGCAGAGCTAAAATAGAAACAATTAAATGGTTTGCTGTAATTAAAGAGGACCTAAAATCAGCAAATATTACACAAATTAAAATTCAGGATAGAGGCTGTTTCAGACACAAGGTTAACGTTTGGAGGGCTGGCCAGAGAGAAAAATGTAGGAAGACTGGAACAACTTGGTCTGACGAACGGAAAAATGCTCATAGGGAAAGAATAAAATCAGTATGGGCGAAAAGGAAGGCGAACAACAACAAACGCCTGTAACTGTACTTTGCGTGGTCCTTCAGGGCTAATACGTGAATAATAATATTAACTATTGATATTTTATACACCATTTTACACAGCATGCCAGAAAAATTAAATTGAAGTAAAACTATTAGGTCCATCTGTGCGTAAAACCTTCTGTTAGAAACCCCCTCGGCACATTGAGAGAGATAATAATATTTCCACAGGGTTCGCTAAATGAATGATGGTTATTGAATTAATAAGCAGAAGATTCACATATATACATTTAATTACTTAAATTGGCAAATACTTTACAACACTTTTGTTTGAAGCTTGTTAATAACGTGTCTTGATCAAAATTAGTTTGCTTTCGAAGACAAAATTTACAACAGTGAAAAAGGCTTCATTATGGCTCTATTAAGCAATTTATTTGCAGAAATTTTCATGAACAATATCGAGGAGACAATTTTCAAAAACAAAATTAGTAAACAATGTTTATATATGTACCGATATGTTAATGATACTTTGAGATGCTTCACGGGTACTAAGTATTTTCAGATGAAGTGGAGACCAACAGTTCAATAAACTTTTTAGGCCTAGCGATTTCTAAAAGCATTTCTTTTCGATTTACTATAATCCTTATCACACTGATATCACGATTCACAATACATCCAACAACCCACAACAACATCAAAGGGCAGCCATCATTATCGTTTAATCAATGTTCCTCTAAATCCAGACAAATACAATACAGAATTAAATTTAATTACGCAAATTGCGGTTAACAACGGCTCTCCAGTTTCAATAGTTGCAAAAATAGTCTTACGCTTACGGAAACCTACCATAGAATTAAAATTAAAGAATTTGGATTTAAAACTCTTTCTTATTATGGACATATATCTGAAAAATATCTCAACAAAATTAATATTAATTAAATATAGCCTTTAAAACCAACAATTCATTGGCATGAATTTACTAGAATGGTTGAAAATATACCGTCATGAATACATAGATACGCTTCTTAACACAGGTAAACATATTCTAACAGGTAAACATATAAAATTAATTTTACATATGGTTTAATAGTTTCGAAATATTTTATTTTAGTTCGCATTATTTTCTTAAATTCTTAAACAGTGCAGTTCTGTAATTTCTATCGTGTTTTTTGTTATTCAAAACATGCTAAAAATGTGACGTTTTTTATGGTCTTATCACGTGAACAGTCCGTAAACAGTACGAATCGACTGTTTGAGTTAAAAGGTTGGCGAAGAAAGTTCAGGTTAACCCGTTGCATATGCATGAAAGTTACACGATAGCAATTTCACGTTGAGAGTACGAATAGAGTTGGAATTGAAAGGTCGAAGAAGAGAGTTTGGGTTGAACCATTACACGTGGAGAGGTCGAGGAAGATCACGAGAAAAGAGTGAGAGTTGCAAGCACGAGTTTAAGAGTTGCACGCGAAGATTAAGAGTAGAAAGCATAATTTAAACATTGCGCGTTAGAGTCTGTACCCTGTCGATTCCGAAGTCAAGATAACCAAAATCCATTTCGCGAAGCGGCGAAATGAATCTTGATTATTGTCTGTGGTTATTTCCTGTGGAAATCTTATTATATCTCTCTATGTGCAGACAAGGTTTCTAACAGAGGACTTCCCACACAATGCTATCACAACGATTGCTTAAACGATATACTTAAACTCTATAAAAAATGCAGATTAGAAAATCGTCTCATTATCTACCTTGATGAAACATGGTTCGGTGCAGACGAGACGCAAGCAAAATGATAGATACATCAAGAAAATGCCAAACCAACGCCCCAGCGAACAAAAGAAAAATAATTAAAATTTTACATGATGGTTCCGAAGATGGATGGGTTCCAAATTGTTTAACGTTGTTCTCCAAAAATATTAAACATTCATCTTTGGACTACCATGACGACACCCCAGCAGAACTTTTTGAAGATTGATTTATAAATAGTCTTTTGCCCGATGTGCATAAGAAAGTGTAGTTGTAATTGACAATGCTAGAAATATTGACAGAATAATTGGCTAGAATAATTGATAATGCCTAAATATTTTCAACCGAACGAGCAGGACGTTCCCGGACATGGATTTAGAGAATATGTGGTTCCAACAAGATGGTGCGACATGTCATACAGCACGTGAAACATTGACTTTATTGCGTACACAGTTTGGAGGGAGGCTGATCTCCCGGAATGGGGACGTAAATTGGCTACCAAGGTCATGCGACTTGACGCCGCTAGACTATTTTTTGTGGGACTATGTGAAGAGCAAAGTTTACGAAAATAATCCGCAAACCGTTCAACAGTTGAAAGAAGAAATAGGCGAATATTTCGTGACATAACTCCGCAAATGTGTTCAGCAGTAATCGAGAATTTCAACAAAAGAATTGTGAGCTGCCTCGAAACCTCTTAATGGAATACCCTTTATTTTTTATTGTACCAATAAATTCAAAATAATAATAATAAATCTTAATATTTTATTTTTCCTGAAATTATTCAGAAGTTAAACCACTTCGACTCCGGCGCCTTTTAAGAAACTAGGAATATTTTTATTGAGATTTACTAGGGCAATTAACATTTTACCTAAGGGCAACGAAATATCTTGAAACGGACTATACCTCCTAGTTATCACAATACAATTTCATTCTTTGTCAACCTTTCGAAGAAGCTACAGTGTAGCGAAACGCGTTATGTTTTAGAGAAAAATATAAGTGGAAATTAGAAAACTTTGTTTTATTTATACAATTTAGTATGAATTTCCTTCAAGAAAAAGCCTCAACCGTCCTCAGTTTATTTGATGCTTAAATTGCATATAAAATTCATTTTTGGGCGAAACATTAAAAATTCTTTTTTTATCCCAAAAGCATCCCCCCCCACCCCAGAGAATAATAATGTTTGGAACGATAAAAATTCGAAATACCACCCATCAAATAAAAATGTCGTAAGGTCAATACGTCACCCCAAAGTAACTGCTCAGTTGGCCATTAACGAACAATACTGTTTAATTGTGCGATGCTCTGATGTTTTGTTTGCTTAGTGGTTGTTGGCACGCACCGGAGTCGCACCCGTGGGAAAGAAAAACCACCCCTTAAAAATATTTATTTGTGACCGACGAGGTCCGACTGATGGACGTTGAGGCTTGTTCCTTAATTATATAGTGTCGTCGTTCTCAAACACATCCATCTCCTTACTTTCCTAACTTTTCCTCCTTTCCTCCTTACTTTCCTCAGTTACCATGTCAGTACGAATTACTGTAATACACAGTATATCGAAAAAATAACGGGACTTTTTAAATACATATAACACTGGGGAAAAATTTGAAAAATAATGTCTGTTGAGTTCGATATTTAAGCTGTTTTATACGTAAATTGACATGCTAATTCCAAAACTTTATTTAGTTTTTTTCTATCACGTCAAGTTTTTTCTCTACAGTTGTTGCGCATCTGACTAAGCTTGGCGAATCACAGAAGTCACTACTGCTCTCCTACCGGCGAACCTTTTTCCACCTAGGAGTGGGGGCGTGAATGACGTTGCGTCATCCAAAACGAACGTAACGTAAGAGAACACGTAATAAACTTTCGTTTGGTATACCAATGGTTTGGCGAGAGCCCAAAGATCACTTAAGTGATTGCTACTTTTGCATAGTGAAAACATCAGGATTCAACAAGAAAAACAAACATAAAATTGAGTACCCTAGTTTACCGTCAGCTATACGCCATGTGCCTCATTCAGCTGAAATTCCAGTGCCAGTTTTTCAGGAATTACCTTCTTTAGAAATACAAGAATGTGAATCAAGTGAAGATCGAAGTGACTCCACCGACGAAGAATTCAAAGTTTCCAATGATTCTGTTCATAAAGGATTCAATCAACATGAATTAAACGATTTAGCACGAGATTTGGGACTATCCAAAAAAGCATCGGAATTATTAACATCAAGACTGCACGAAAAAAATTTGCTTGACAAAGGAGCTAAAGTAACTTACTATCATCGACCCGGAGAAAGTGAATTTAGGCAGTACTTCAGAAATAATGGCGGATTTGTATATTGCCAGAACGTAGAAGGTTTAATGAAAGAATTGGACATTTCTAATTATAACGCAATTGAATGGCGATTGTTTATAGATAGCTCAAAGCGTAGCTTGAAGTGTGTTCTCCTACATAATGGAAATTTATACGGTTCAGTCCCAATAGGTCATTCAGTTTCTTTGCGTAAAGAATATGGCGACATAAAGAAAGTCATTGACTTGTTGCAATATAACATGCACCAATGGATCATCTGTGTTGACCTTAAAATGGTCTGTTTCGTTCTTGGCCAGCAACGCGGGTATACCAAGTATCCCTGCTTTTTGTGCATGTGGGACAGCAAAGCTCGTGAGAAGCATTGGGTGCAATCGAACTGGCCGCCAAGATTTGACCTAAGACCTGGTGATCCAAATATTTTAAATCAGTCATTTCGACAGAAAAAATATTGTATTTCCGCCTTTGCATATAAAACTAGGTGTCATGAAGCAATTTGTTAAGGCTTTGTCAATTGAAGGAGACTGATTTAAGTATATCATTTCGGCATTCCCTAGCCTGTCATATAAAAAGATAAAGGCTGGTGAGTTTAATGGTCCACAGATTCGGCAACTCGTTAAAGATGAAAATTTCACTGAAACAATGACCGAACTTGAAAGGAATGCTTGGTTGGCTTTTAAAAATATTGTTAAAGACTTTCTTGGAAATACACGAGCCCCGAATTACATCGAAATTGTTCAACAACTCTTGGAGAGCTTTAAAAAGCTTGGTTGCAATATGAGCATCAAACTGCATTTCTTACATAGTCATCTCTCTAACTTCCCAGAAAATCTTGGTGCTGTTAGTGATGAACAGGGCGAGCAATTCCACCAAGATCTAAAGGTTATGGAAGCGCGGTATCAAGGTAGATGGGATGTCAGTATGATGGCTGACTACTGTTGGAGCATCAAGCGAGAATGTCCACAAACTGAACCCTCTAGGAAAAGCTATAAGAAGAAATTTTTTTGTATAAACACAATTTAACTTTTAATAATATGTTAACCTCTGTATGAATAAAATATGCTAATCTATTTGGTCAAATCTCACCTTATTTCCTTTCGTATGTACACTTTTAAGTATATATAATCTGATCAACATATAATCTGAAAGCTGTTTATCTGGAGTTTCGAAAATTTATTGAATATGGCCTGACTGTTTTCAGGTTTATTCAAGTTAAATGGTTTTCCGCCCTTTGCAGCTCTTATATATGTTTTTGTAGCTCATCTGGATCTAATAATCCAGGAAAACGATATCATCTGTGAATCTAAGATTCCTTAAGTGCATCATTGATTTTTATTCTATCATGTCTCTAATCCAAATTTCGGAATACTTATTCAAGAAAGGCTGAGAAAAGAACTTGCGATATTGCATCACCGTGCTGTACACTCTGTTCTACATTGACTTCTACATTTAACTTCGAGATCATCCATGTGAACTGTTGCTGTACTTTCAATATATATGGATTCCAATAGGTTAACATTGGCTCTGTCTACCCTTTGGATATGCAGTGCATCCATTATGACCTGCTTTGAAGTTGAGTCAAATGGTTTTCATAGTTAATAAAGTCCAAGCGTAGTAAACTTGAAGAGATTTACCACTAAACACCAAAACGTCCTCTCCTGGAGCCTTACTATTTTTGATTGATTTTTTAGCAATTGTCACTTCATGTTTGAGTACTGTTTTCTTTGACTAGTTCTAATTTTCATTTAACATTGAATACAATCCTCTGATAACCTCTATAATTTCCGTATGCGTCCTGTACACTATGCCATCCTCACGCATTAAAACAAATATTTGCATCATTTTAGTTCTCAGCTTGTGTTCGTTTCTCTGTTTTCTTCCAGTGTTTTTGCATTAGCTACATGTTGAACTGGCGCATCACCTTTCGAATACGTTTTTTTATAGTTTTGCAGAGCTCAACGTACTTGGCCCTTCCAAAAAGTCTCGCTGCATTTCTCATTGTCCGTCGTTGTTGCATTAAATCATCAAACTGTTTTTACATTTTTTACTGGTGGTATTGAAGTGGCCATTGATAATTTCCTATACAAAGCAATCTCAAAATCGCTGCTCCTCTGCAGGAGCGTCCCAGAATCCACTTTGCCCTTCCTCGATCTAACCATTCTATCACGTTCTCTTCGACAGTTTATCCTGACTTTTGCCCGTACATTCTATGGTTAACTCCAACATAGAAATTATTAAGGACAATTGAATTGCAAAATATCGTTTGACATGATGTAAATCAATTTTACTCGTGAGTCAAGATGGACTTTTCCATATCCATTTTCTGCCGATTTTTTTTCTTGTAAAACGAATTCATAATATAAAGTTCTGCAGTGTAATTTAACTTCAAGTGTATTTTTTTTAAACATCGGCTGACTTTTGTTATTAGAAGTGACTGTCAAATACATCCAAATGCAAAGTTGTAAGAAATAAATTGACTAAAAAAAAATTTATAAACAATGCTTTTCGGTGTTACCAGACTTCTTCAGTAGCTAAATAAATCATATTTTTTTAATGGCATATCTTTAAATTCGAAATAAAAAATGTTAAGTCACATTTCTTTATTGGATTAGACGTTTTAGAACAATTACCAAAAACAACAAAAATAATCTGTAGTTGGCAGGAACTAATGGAAGTTAATATAGCAATAGCAGGCTTTGGAAATGAGACAAAAATTGTGTTATTTCAAAGGCGCCATCATTATTGTACTGTCATTGTGTTATTTGAAAGCTTTTCTATTTGAATGTGTATAAAAATAACGTTTTAATTGAGTTGCTAAGATGAATCAGTTATTAATCAAAAAGAGAAAGAGGGTCGTGTAGAAGTTCTTTGATTTTTCTTTTGTATTCTTCAGTATCTATGACTACGGTGGCGTTTCCCTTGTCGGCAGGTAGTATGGTTATTTCCTCTGCTTTGTTTAGTTTCTTGATGGTGCAGCAATCTCTATCATCAGTAGTGTGAGTCCGATATGTCGACGACATTTTAGTCATCTGGTCCTTTGGTAAAAACAAACTTGCCAAATTTCACAGCCATTTAAATTCCATCCAGCAAAAAATACAGCTCACTTTAGAAATCGACAAAGACAAAAAAACTCCTCTTCCTAGAGGTCCTAATAACGAAGTCCCAAGATGGACGCTTACAATACACAATTTACCGGAAACCAACCCACACGAACAGATACCTGAATGCAAGGTCCCATCACCATCCAGCACAACTTCAAGGGGTTGTCAACATCTTGGTTTCTCGGTCTCTCCGACTATCCGACGACATCAACCGAGAAAAAGAGCTCAAAACAATCACCGACGCTCTAAAGCAGAACGGGAACTCAAACTATAACATAAAAAAAACTATTAACTATCAAAACAACCAACAGAAGCCAAATGAATATGAAAATAGGCCCGTAGCAGTTCTGCCGTACATCAAAGGGGTCACAGAACATATTGGACGACTTCTTCGAAGACATAATATATCAGCCGCATACAAGCCACACAAAACAATGAAATCAGCCATTAGAAGTCCCAAAGATCACAAAGATCTAGAAAATTCGGTCGTATACAGCATCTCGTGCGGGATTAGTAACATGGCATATATCGGACAAACCACTAAAAGAATATCAGCCCGGCTTGAAGAACATAAATCGATTTCCATAGTTGCCGACAAATTGCAAATATCCCGAATTACAAAATAAGAACCATACGAGAAACAATAGAAACCAGACGCTTAATCGGACGAAAAAATCGGACGCCTAAACAGAAAAGATGATGCCCTCACTCTGCCAGACACGTGGAAACCAGTAATCAACCGACAGACCGAAGCTCATCGGCTGCAGTCGGGAGAGCAACTGACTACCACTGTGATACCCCAAACATCGTCCGAGGGGGCGGGGCCAACACCAGAATTCAGCCGGAACTAAAAGAAGCTAACATAGCAATAGCAGGCATTGGAAATTAAACAAAAACTGTGTTGCTTGACAGGAGCAATCATTATTGTGCTGTCATTGTGTTATTTGAAAGTTGTATTTGATTGTGTATAAAAATAACGTTTTAATTAAATTGCTAGGATGAATCAGTTAATTAATCAAAATGAGAAAGTTGAATTAATTTTTCTTCTTGTTGGTGGCCTAAGTCTACGCGCTTAAGTTATTTTCTACATGGTAATTAATTACTTAATAAGTAATTGCAAGTTAGTTTTTAACCTAAATGCATTCACACTACCTCTAAGGGAAACATTGACCTATCCCAGATATCTTAGATATCAAAAGGATTCAGCTCTGTGGGGGGCCCTTTTCATGTTTCCGCGCCACACGGTTCTAGTGGTGACGGTAGTCGGTGTCTTCATATCAGGCTCTTTGGATTGATTCCAGTTGATGACAATACGATCGGTATTGTTTCGATGCATTTCATATCCCATTGTCTTTTCACATGTTCTTAAAGCTCTGTATAATTCAGAATTTTTTCAGTATATTTTGCAACTAAATTTTTATTGTTTGGGCTGTTTCTGTTATTTTAGTTTGTTATTAAAACTTGTTTCATTTATTTTTATGTATTGACAGGTAAAGTCTTCTTCTCTTGTCTTAAAAGTCTCGGTCTTTTTTTCGTTCTGTGTCACCAAAATATTATAATTATAAATATAACAAAGTAATTAATAATAATTTAATGTATCATTAAAACTAATAATTAATACAGTTAATATTAATGAATAGTTAAGTGCATAACATGAGCCACCAACATGAGGAAAAATTAATTCAACTTTCTCTTTTTGATTAATAACATATTCATCTTAGCAACTGAATTAAAACGTTATTTTTATACACATTCAAATACAACATTTCAGTCTTCAGACAAGCATTGAGTATGCCAAGTGTGAGCTTGGCGAAACGTCTGCATGTTCCCAACAAACGGGACACAAATACTATATACATATATACTACTACTACTATTATTCACGTATGGGCCCTGGTGGACCACGCGAAGTACAATTAGAGGCGTTTGTTGTTGTTAGCCTTCCTTTGTGCCCATACTGATTTCATTCTTTCGCTGTGAGCTTGTTTCCTTTCGTCAGACCAAGTTGTTCCAGTCTTCCTACATTTTTCTCTCTGGCCAACCTTCCAAACGTTAAACTTGTGTCTGAAACAGCCACTATCCTGAATTTCACTTTGTGTAATATTTGCTGATCTTAGGTCCTCTTTAATTGCAGCAATCCATTTAATTATTTCTACTTTAGCTTTACTCCTATTTTTATAAAATTCGACTATTTGTCTAGTTAACCTACTCGGATTCATCCGTTTTATGTGTCCGTAAAACTTAAGTCTTCTTTTTCTCATATCGCTATGTATATCTGTGTATTGTTTGATTTCTTGGTTTTCTCGAAGTCGGTATGTTGTGCTATTTATTTGTTTGGGCCCTAGGATTTTTCTTATGATTTTTCTTTCCTTCTTTTCAATGTCCTCGATGTCCCTCTTTCTATTCAAAATGAGCGTTTCCGCAGCATATAGACATTCTGGCTTAATAATTGTGTTGGAATGTCTCAGTTTTGTGTTTTTAGATAGGCATTTTTTGTTGTAAATGTTTTGTGTAAGTCTCAATGCCGTTTCCATTTTTTGACATCTACCCTTATTGGCCGCTTTTTCCAACCCATTTTCCATGATTATTTCACCCAAATATTTGAATTGAGAGACTCGTCTGATGTTACCATATTTTGTTTTTAGAAATGGCGTTCTTAGTCTGTTGCAGGTCATGTATTGTGTCTTTTCAAAGGAAATTTGGAGTCCTACATTTTCTGCTGTTTCTTTTAGGATTTCAATCTGTTTCTGTGCCGTTAATACATCTTGAGCTAAAATTGCTAGATCATCAGCAAATGCCAGACAATCAATTTTGATGTTGGTTCTCCCCAGTTTAATGGGCTGGTCAATATTCAGGGCAGACTTTTTTTCACGCCACTCCTGTATTACTTTTTCTAGAACACAGTTAAATAAAAGTGGCGAGAGTCCATCCCCTTGTCTCACTCCAGTTTTAATTTCGAAGGGCTCCGAGATCTCACCCATGAATTTAACTTTTGACCTTGTGTTAGTTAACGTTGCTTTAATAATTGCCAGCGTTTTCAGATCTAGTCCTTGTTCTTTCAAGATTCGGAATAAAGATTCGCGGTCAATAGCGGTGACATATATATATATATATATATATATATATATATATATATATATATATATATATATATATATATATATATATATATATATATATATATATATATATATATATATTGTTTCGAAGATACAAAGCGAACAAAATTTGCGACAACCATATTCGATATTTGTTGAAATTATTAATGTAAATAAAAGTAGGGTGTACGTCAATGAGTTTATCAAGTACAAAAATTTTTTTTTCGTTTACGATCACTTGGATCGGCTGTTTTAACTAGTAAGTGGATTTCATCGGTCGCATTTGTTTATATAGATTGAGTGACGTTTGGCTGTTTGACGTGAATTATATGCTTGTACTTGAAAACTTGGTTTTTAAAAAACACTTTATTGTATCAGGTAACAAACTTGAATTAGTTATATCTCGAAATTGCAACATTAATTATTTGTTATACAAATCAATTTATAACTTAATGATAGAATATTCAAAACTGCGAACCGGCAGAGCCTTCGACTTAAAAACAGTTTGAAAATATAAATCTATCTTTCTAACATTAATTTGATTCCTATATTTATATTAATATAAAGTAATACAAAAACTATTAATAATCTATAAAGTAAATACGATATAGTTCTTTATATGCATTCCAGAGTTAAGGGGTCGGTTTTTACAATATAATTCGTGTCTTATATAGTGAGTGAAGTCCTCTATCATAATGTATACAAAGAGTTTAACAGTCAATGACGAGAAGATTGAATGCTTATATCAAGGCTGGAGGAAGTCATTTCAAACATTTATAGTAGATTGAACAACTTTACATGTACTTTTTGATAATAAAATGTTAATGTCGTAAATTTTGGGCACCCTGTATCTTCGAAACAAGGGGGTTTTTCAAAAATCATCATACAACAAAATATTCTTAGAATAAGTCAAGGAATAACCCCTTTATTTTTGCCGCATGTTTACCTATCACCCTGTATATATATATATATATATATATATATATATATATATATATATATATATATATATATATATATATATATATATATATATATATATATATCTTATATCGATTATTCAGAATCAGAAAGAAGGATATTCTATCACTGCGAACTCGTCGGTGGTTGTGCTCACTCCCCCAAATCGAAGGATAAGTTTAATGATAGCGAAATCAAGCCGTAATTCGTTAAATGACTGGAAACATATGCTCGACTGGCGCTTGGGTCCTGAAATTCGTCTGATCGTGTATCATGTTGTTGTAAGTTGCTGGTCCTTCGATTGTCATTTTAATTTCCAAGTGGGGATTTGTACTGGGAGATTATAAGAGCGCAACGTTCGCTGAACTTTTTAAATTGATCTAGACGTTGTGATTTGTTGTTAATCGTTCGTTTGGTGACTGGAGTTAAGGAATGATTTATGACAATTGCGAAGGGACCGTATATTTTTCTTTGATTATCTTTTTGATTTATTTTTTTTTTGCTTTATTGGGGATATAGTTGTCGAGAGTAGCCATTTACGAATACATAACATTGTTTACGTCAGGTTATAGTCAATTAAAATGTATTTATAAGAATACAAAATATTTTTCTTTAATCTTGCAAAAAGGGATTTAAAAAAGGGGAAACTTAAGTGTCTAGCTTAGCCTTATTAATGTTTATGTTAATATAGTGGAAAATGGATTAACTTTTGCTCATATCAACAATATAAATACACATTTTATCACAATTGGTACGCTATAAAATTAATATAGTGTGGTTCAAGATATATCCTTGACCAACTGACTGCAATAAACTCTTAACAACCCCTGTCGTAACGAAACCCGGCAAAGTTGCAAGAAACGTAAACATGGCCAGGCCTAATAAAATAACAGGAGAAAAGATAAAATTAATTTTATATCTGGTTTAGTAGTTTCTAAATATTTTAGTTTAGTTCGCTTTCTTTTCTTAAACCGTGCAGTTCTATAATTTCGATCGTATTTTTTGTTATTCCAAACGTGCTAAAAATGTGACGTTCTTGGCAAGATAATGATCATTGTGCCGCCGGTAGTGCTAATTTAATAAAAAGATTTATCGCCCGATGCTAAGCAAATTGTTAAAAAGATGTCTGTTTCTTTATTGTATAGGGGGCTTAATGTGAATACAGTCGCAGCAGAAACGTCTTCATTAACGTAAAATTCATTGTCTACAGTTAAAAATACTGTGACCAAGCCAATTAAAACTAAAAAAGTCGGTAGTGATTCTGGTAAGAGGAAATGTGTTGACGAAAACGACAAAAACTTAGTTTGAAGCAAAATTTATGCTCAAGAAGATCCTCAAGAAATTCCGTCAAACATTGATTATGAATGCAATTATTCTGATGGGAGTGATGAAGTACCTAGTTTGATAGGAAGTGGACCAGATGAAGCTTCTGTTTCAACTACATATGCTTCACTACGTAGTGATGAAATGTTTGTTGAATTGACAAACTAGTTATACAACACCCAAAAAGGGGATGGAAAGGAAAGTGCACAGAGAGGGAGAGCTCAGCGGGGAAGACGTAAGTCAAATACAGAGCGTAACATTTCACCAGATTGGACAAATTCTGAAGAACTAGATGTACTTTTTTCTTACGTTGAGAAGACCTCAATGGAAGCCGTTTTCATGGAAAAGTCACCAATGAAATACTTTTGCGAATATTTTTTTTACTGAACTTGCTGAATTCACAAACATGTACTATCACCAGATAAAAAATGCAGCCTTAAAACTTCAACTCAAGAAATTAAGAAGTTTGTTGATATCACATTTCTCATGAGTACAATGAAATATCCAAATATCAGGATGTACTGGGAGGGTGATTTTAAAGTTTCACTTATTGCGTCAGCCATGACCAGAGACCAGTTTTTTTGTATCCGCAATACCATACATGTGGTCAACAACTTGGCAGTGACCAAAGGAGAAAAACAAAATGATTTTTTATGGAAAATCAGGCCGTTAATATCAACTTTTAGGTTAGGTTAAGATCTTAAAATGTATGTATTGACGAACAAATTATACCGTTTACAGGACAAGTCGACTTAAGGCAATTTGTTTCTCGAAAGCCCTATCCTACTGGACTGAAGGTGTATGTGTTGTGCTCACCCAATGGACTAATTTTTGATTTAGAAGTGTATCAAGGAAAAAATACCGTCCTACACCAGAAATAGACTGAAGATTCAAGTTGGGCAATGGAGAAGGGGCAGTTATGTAGTTGGTTCGAGATTGTTCTCCTGGAACGAACGTTTACTTTGATAGATATTTTACCGGCACGGTTCTTCTTGAAATGTTATTACAAAAGGGTATTTCTGAAACCGGGACTATTATGTCCAATAGATTCCCAGACGTTGGATATAAAACCGACAACAATACATTGAAAGGTGAGAGAAGTTCTTATGAGACTCGAGAAAGGCTTGACAAAAAATGTGGTTTCCAATCAAATCCAATCCAAACACATGGTTCATCCCTTAAACTTTAGTTTAACTTGAGTTAACAAAGTTAACTAAAGTTAACTTTAGTTAACTTTAGTTTAACTTTAGTTTAACTTTAGTTTAGTAAACTTTAGTTAAACTTAAACTTAAAGTTTAAAAACTACAAAAAGATATTCTATATAAGGGTTACATTTTTATTCCCCAACCAAATATTGTATCTAGTTACAATGAAAATATGGGAAGGGTCGATCTCATTAATCGAATGATTTCATTGTACCGATCATACCACAAGATAAAAATGGACTGTACGCTGTATAGAACAGTTCATGAATATGGCTGTGACCAACGCGTGGGTTATGTATAAAAGTGAATCATCATCTACAAAGAAAAAAAATGAAATTCATGGGCTTCATAGCTTTAAAGTTAGAGTTGCCTAAGCTCTGATTCTTGACAATAATTCTCAGAAAAAGGCAATATGTGGACGACGAAGAAACTCACGTGCCAAAGAAAGATGTGTTGGCCGTCCGGGGTCCGTTGCAGTTCCCCATAAAGAAATTCGACAGATCGACACGCATTTTCCAGACGCCATGAATCTCCAAGACGCTAAAAGATGCAGGAATATAAAATGAACAGGTAGAACGCGAATAAGATGTACAACTTGCAATGTATTTTTGAGTATTATAAAGGAAAGAAACTTTCACAATTAGATAAGTTTTATTTGTTTTTACTTATTATTTTCAAAAAAGGAATAAAACAATTGTTTACTTTGTTGTCTATCACTTTTATTTTTAAACAAAAATTGTGTGACTATAGTTTCGTAAAATGACTTTACAGTCTCAAACACTAACATTCTAACGAACTAACAATTCTAATTCTAACACCAACATTCTCAAACAAAGTAATAGTGTACGAAACTATAGTCACACAAATTTTGTTTAAAAATATAAGTGATAGATAAAGTAAAAAATTGTTTTATTCCTTTTTTAAAAAATTAACTTAAAAAAAATCACAAAGTAACGGACAAATCAATCAATAATATTTTATTCAAATAACTTTAAAAATACCTAAATTTAATTTCCAGCAAATATAAGTCCTCTTGGGCGAATTGTACAGAAATGTAAACATTGGGATCCCAATTAGTCTACAAAATACAGACCTAACTAGCACATGTATGGACAAAATATATTTTCGAAAAAAAACAAAGCCACAATTAGTTTATATTGGCTTCAATAAGCATGCCTAATACGATTTATTAAAAAAAAACTTTTATAGTGTCGGGATTGACGAAGATATATCGCGCTCTTTGTATTATTTTCGCCCTTCTACTTTTAGTTTTAAATTGATCGTAAAAACTTTGTTTTATTTAACGATGCCTTTCTTGCAGGAATAACGTTAGAAAAATCTCTTCATAATCAAGTATCAGTCCCGAAAACCTACAACAGTATATCGGAAACTCTCAGCAGATCGAAATGTGGTGAGTACAACATCCCTTTATAGATCCGAACAATGAAAACGAGGCAGAACTCTGCACTCGCCTGCTCTCCCTTAACCATAAAGGTTCCTGCCCTATATTGATCCTGAAACTCGAAACTCATCTGCCGCGCACATGTCCACATCAGCTCCCTACATCATACGCGAACAGTTATCGAACCAAAGTGGTTAATTCACGTCGTAATAAACAGATGGCGCTCGATGCCATTCTGTATAACATGCTCGATTCTAATTTCTATAGAATATCAGAGAGTTAACGATTTTGTTATGAAAGAGTAAAAGTCCTGCGAAAAAAGTAGATATCAAATGATTTTGATAAAAGGTTGGATGAGGTAACAGGATTGGAATTCGTTCGTATCTGTATATATATATATATATATATATATATATATATATATATATATATATATATATATATATATATATATATATATATATATATATATATATATATATATATATATATATATATATATATATATATATATATATATATATATATATATATATATATATATATATATATATATATATATATATATATATATATATATATATATATATATATATATATATATATATATATATAAAGAGAGTACGAGAAATATCTTTCATAAATTTAATCAATGATCACAACATTTTGAACCAAAAATTGTCATTAAAATATACAGGGTGTTAGGTAAACATGCGGCAAAAATGCAAGGGGTTATTCCTTGTCCAATTCTAAGAATATTTTGTTCTAAGATGATTTTTGAAAAACCCCTTTGTTTCGATGATACAGGGCGAATAAAATTTGCGACAACCATATTCGATACTTGTTGAAATCGTTAATATAAATAAAACTAGGGTGTACATCAATGAGTTTATCAAGTACAAAAAAATGTTTTTTTCGATCTCGATCACTTGGAACGGCTGTTTTATCTAGTAAGTGGATTTCATAGGTCGCATTTGTTTACATAGATTGAGTGACGTTTGGCTGTTTGACGGGTGTTCTTAAATAGTGAGTAAAGTCCTATATCATAATGTATACAAATGCCGAGATGACTGACATGCACTTCATGTATAGAGTTGCTGATGGCAATGCATTACAAGCTAATCGATTGTACAGTGAACGATTTCCAGCCCGTAATGTCCCCGACTGAAATATCTTCGAAAACATTCATCGACGTCTTCGTGAAACAGGCACATTGAAACGAACTGAAGGGTCTGACTGTTAGAACGGTACAATTGGAACAGAATGTGTTGGGTATGATAGCGGAAGAGCCTGGTAGTTCTACGCGAAAAATTGCAAATACTTTGAATGCGAGTCACTGGACAGTTTAGAAAATTCTTAAGGACAACATACCACATTCAACACGTTCAGGCACTACTACCTGTTGATTTTCCTCCACGTATTGCATTATGTCAATGGATATTGCAAACTTTACTTCGCATCCCTGTATTCCTGACACAAATTCTTTTCACCGATGAAGCCACTTTCGCAAGAAACGCAATAAGGAATTTTCATAATAACCATGTGTGGGCAGATGAAAATCCGCATCGGTATGCGAAGATAGTTTTCAACATCAGTTCTCGTTGAATGCTTGTTTTGGAATTGTAGGTGACTATCTAATTGGACCGGTATTTCTACTACAAAGACTTACTGGCGAGGTGTATCGCAACTTTTTGGAAGCAACGCTGCCTGAGTTTCTGGAAGATGTACCATTGGCAACAAGGCATGACATGTGGTTTATGCACGATGGTGCACCACCACATTTCAGTATGGTTGCTCGTGATTTTTTAACAGCAACATACGGATATCGCTGGATTGGTCGAAGTGAGCCACACGCATGGCCTGCTCGATCCCCGGACTTAAACCCCCTGAATTATTTCTTCTGGGGATATCTGAAGTCATTAGTTTACGCTACTCCATTGAAGAATTTGGATGATTTGCGAAATCGGATAATTGCTGGGTGTAACTCAATTAGAAACGACCCTGGTGTGTTTGAAAGAGTTCGGCAGTAAATGACGAGAAGATTGAATGCTTGTATCAAGGCTGGAGGGAGTCATTTCGAACATTTATTGTAGATTGAGCAACTTTACCTCTACTTTTTGATAATAAAATGTTGTTAATGTAGTAAATTTTGTTCACCCTGTATCTTCGAAACAACAGAATAAGTCAAGGAATAACCCCTTTAATTTTTGCCGCATGTTTACCTAACACCCTGTATATCCAACATGCAATCATTTCTGCGGAAAACAGGTCGGATTTTTTTTAAATTTCTTGCTTCATTGTCCTAATAGGCAATAGATGTTAATAATGTCGATTTTGCTAAGCGATGCTAATTACTGCGATTACTAATACATTTATTGCTATGGACTATGGCGTCTATGGCGTTTTGGACATACGCATAAACATACGCCATCAAAAGTCAGTTCGTTATTAATTGTCATTGTGCAAAAAACATCTTTGAATATGTCAAATTATGTACCAGAAAAAAAAGTTGTGCGGGGAAATTTAATGACCCTCTTTCATTTGAAGAAAATGGCTGCTGAAGATTAACATGCTCTAACCTAAAAAACTCATAAAGGATGGTTTAAAAGCTTTAAAAGTAATGGTTTTAATATAAAAATAAGGAGCGTCTAAAACAGCTGAAAAAGTTTGAACATGCAGATTTGCAAGCATCATTGGATGGACTCAACTCACACGTTGAAAAATTGGGAGAATCATTGAATGTTGCCCAATCCACCATTTCCTAACGTCTACATGCACTAGGAAAGATCTTAATTGAAGGAAAACGGCATTGAAAAGCGAAAAATCACTATAAAATTTTGCTTGTGAGACAGAAAAGAAAAAATATTTTGCATTAAGTTGTAACTGGTGATGGAAAGTGGATCTATTTTTACAACCTAAAAACCACAAAAATCATGGATAGAACCAGGCCAGTCTTCAACGTCACAATCATTATGCAATATACATGGAATGAAGGAAAGTTGTTTCGCCGGAAAAATGTTAACTGTAACAGTAGAGCAACGCATTGTTGTGAAATTTCACTTGAATCTTGGAAAAACCCTGAAACTTATAATTTATTGAAAGAAGTGTACGGCAATAAATATTTATTGAGTGCATAGGTTTTTGAGTGGTTTATACGTTTTCAAGATGGCTGAGAAGACGTTGAAGATGATCCACGCCCTGCTCGTCTTTCCACGTCAAAAACGGATGACAATCTCGATAAAATCGGTAATCTGATTCGATTTGACCGATGACGATTGAAGTGTGTGCCAAAATGGTGCCTAAAATTCTCACGTTTGAACAACAAGAAACTCGCAAAAATATTTGTACTGACACTTTGAATGCCATTGAAAACGACCCAAACTTATTGGAAAGGCTAATAACATGTGACGAATCGAGGTTTTTTACTTATGATTCCTTAGGTTTTTGACCTTTGTTGTAAGGAACTTTTTTCTTTGAAATGATGTGAAGAATCGTTCATTACATTAACGTAATTTATATCTCTTACAACCTGTTCAACATTGACATGTTGACGTTTTTCATGGGTTTCATCGAGTTAACTTTATATGAAGTAATCAAGACCTGTTAGAACCAACATATCAGTTGTCGCCATGGCAGGGCCTGGTACACACGCATGTACCGGGTGCAATGACAATATTGTCGGGCGAGTAAAATTCGTGGCGTGCAAAGTGTGTGATAATAAATATCATTTACATTGTGTTAACATCAAAGAGCCAATATCTAAAGCCATAAATGACTGTAAAAATTTGTTTTGGGTATCTGATGGATGTCTGTCAGTATTTGAGGTGAATGTTGACCTTAGTAATAGATTTAAAAGGTTGGAACAACATACTTAGGAATGTAAGGTGAATACAGAGAAATTATTAAATAATGACATCTCGACTCCACAAGGAAAATCATGGACAGATATTGTAAAAAAAAAATAAATCCTCCGTTAATAATTAGACCGAAAAATAAGCAACAAAATAGTCCTACGACGAGGAATGCGATCACGGAAAAATTAATCCGTCCAATTTATCGGTAGAAATAAACAAATTAAAATCGATAGGTCAGGGATCCGTTATGATTCAGTGTAAGGATGACGATTCTCTGAAGAAACTGCAAATAACAGCAATAGAAGAATTATCCGATAATTATGAGGTAGAAATACCTAAATATATTAACCCCAGAATAATTGTGGTTAGCGTTCAAGATAAATATATTGCAACTAATGAAGACTTTTTAGAGCGCATAAAAAATCAGAGTTTTCTTAAAAATACAGATCTGAATTGAAGTAGTTCGAAAATATATTCCTAAAGGAAATAAACTGTGTAATATAATACTGGAGGTGTCGGCAGAGATCTATAAGTGCATGCTGAGTAGTAAGAGAGTTTTCTTTGACTGGGACAGTTTTCCAGTCTATGAATATTTGGGGGTGCTGCGATGTTACAAGTGTTGGAGGTATGGACATAAAGCGGCAAAGTGCAGTCAACAAGATGTTTGTCCTTTATGTAACAAACATCATAAAAGCTCAGAATGTAATTCAAATACAAAGGAGTGTACTAATTGTAAATTTGCACATGATGTCCTGAAGATACCACATATTAAATATGATCACACAGTGTTTGATAAAAATTGCGAATGTTATAAACGAGCTGTTGAAAGAATGAAGAACAGAACTAAGCATGCATAGCGACCACTTGATTGCTTCAGTGCGTCCACTAGCAATATAGATACATTGCATATTAATATACAAGGAATGACGACCCACATGTTGCAGCTGAAGCAGTTTGTGGAAGATAGAAACCCATGGATCTTGTGTGTTACTGAAACTCATGTAACACGAAATGTAGAAGAGAACGAAATTAACATAACTGGATATATGGCTGTTGTCTGTTATTCGGATAGTCGTCATACGGGAGGTGCTATCATTTATATTAAATCTGGCTTGAAATATTGGGTGGTTTCTGTCGAGACAGTTCTAACCAGTTACTGGGTCGTAACAGTTAAGATACAGATAAATAAGCTGTTTTTCTTGGTAGCGGCCTGCTATAGATCGCCTAGTGCCTCTGTAGGTGACTTTTTAAACTATTTGGAAGACAATCTAAGTGACAATGAATTTCAAAGAAATAAAACCTTTCTTCTGGGTGATATAAATATCGATTTATTGAAGAACAGCAGTGAGTCTGAAGGTTGAAAGACATTATCAGTGGAGCAGGTTTCACACAGATTGTTACTAGGGAAACCCACAATAGTGGTATCTCACAAACACTGATTGATCACATAATTACCAATGATTTTGGAGCCGTGGAGCTTGTTAGAGATTTTCCGATGATAAGCGATCATGAGATTATTGGTACCGAGTTTAAACTTCAGGGTATTGTATGTGAAACACCTCAACATACGTATGCTCGGAATCTGAATGAGCAAGCAGTCTCGGGGCTGATTACTGAGTTGATGGGGAATGATTGGGACTTCAATTCCATTGACGTTAGTAAATTATATGTTGATTTTATGCAAACTCTACATGATGCTATTGATATGGCTGCTCCCTTAAAATTAGTACAACCTAGAAAGTTCCCTTGGATGAGCAAAGAGCTAAGAAATGCTCAAGTTGAGAGGGACAGAGCGTATAAAAAGTTTTCTTTCACAAAGAATGAACATGATTGGAGAATTTATAAGCAGAAAGGAAATATTGCACTATCCATGATGCGACTTGAGAGGAAAAAGTACCTTAATAATAATATCGATGCTTGTAGGGGGGACGGGAGGAAGATGTGGAGAACAATAAAGGATTTGCTGGGCAATGGTAAGGGGCGTGCCGATTTTTCGCGAATCGACTTTGATGCTCACTACGGACCTATGGAGGAGAACTTCAGTAACTTTTACTTCGATAGTTTGAATGAAGTAGAACAGAGTATCGAAGAGCAGGACTGGAGCAGTGATGTCAAAGTATGCAAGACTCACGATTTTTCTAAGTTTAAACATATTACTCTAAACAAATTAAGAAAAGTTGTGTTTAGTTTAAAAAGCCGAAGTACGAGTGACAATGAAATTACGATAAGGTTAATGAAAAAAAAAAAATTGTGTCATCGGTTATCCTTTATTGTACTTAATTAATACAAGTTTTGAAACGAATACATTTTCTGAGGACTTAAAAACCAGCATTATTGTACCAATTCCAAAAATACCAAAGCCTAGTATACCAAGTGACTTTAGACCAATTAATTTATTACCTGTTGTTGATAAAATCATTGAGACTATAGTATGTACAGAGTTGAAAACTTATTTTGAAACCAATAAATTGTTATTTTCTGCTCAATCAGGGTTTAGGACAAAACATTCTTGTGAGACGGCTATTCAGTATGTCTGCGTAACATGGAGGAGCGATATAAAGGTCGGAAAAACTGTGCTTAGTGTATTTATAGATTTAAAGCGAGCATTCGAAACTATTGACCGGGATATACTGTGTAAAAAATTATTAAGTTATGGTGTAAGATCGAAAGCCTTAAAATGGATCAAGAGTTACTTAACAGACAGACATCATAGGACGAGGGTTGAGGGAAAAGTGTCGGCAAAGAGGGAAAGTACGTGGGGAGTTCCTCAGGGTAGTTTTTTGGGCCCGTTGCTGTTTTTAATATATATCAACGATATTTCTACAATATTGGATACATGTTTTATTAGTCTTTTTGCAGATGATACTCTCATATCTGTGTCTGGGTATAATTTGCCTGAGATGGTTGAAACATTAAATAGTGAACTGGCAATATTATTTAGATGGCTATGCAAAAATAAACTTAAACTAAACGAACTGAAAACAAGGTGCATGGTGATAGGGTCTAAAGCAAACTGCAAAAGATTTAATGAGTTAGGGTTAAAAATAAATATAAATAATTGTAATATTGAAATTGTAAATGAAATTAAATACTTTGGAGTACTGTTGGATCCTCAGCTAACATTTTGTAATCATGTCTGTTATCTATGTAGAAAGATTGGGAAAAAAATAGGGTTCTTTAGTCGTATATCGTCACATTTATCACCATGGTCCAAGAGGCTTGTATATAATACTATAGTTTTACCCCATTTTACCTATTGTATGTCTGTGCTGATATCATGTAATAAGGAGAGTATTCGTAGACTTCAAATATAGCAGAACAAGGCTATGCGTGTACTATTGAACTGTAATAGGTATACACCGATAGAGGTAATGTTGCGGTCATTGGATTGCGCGGGCCATTGAAGGGGCTAACATTCGATTGATATATAAAATAAAACATAATTTTTTGCCCCATTATTTGAATACTTTTTTGGTACAAAGAGTAAATATGCATTCTTACGATGTCCGTTCTAAAAACAATTATGATGTACCAATTGTGAGAACTACTGCTCTCCAGAAGACATTGTTTTGGGAAGGTGTTTGTCTCTTCAATGCTTTGCCCGCCCACATAGGGAGCGTTCCTAATGTGCATGTATTTAATAGACTGTTAAATTATTATTTGAAGCAATAGAGTGTTTTATCATTTGAACAATGTTGGTTATTGCCTTTTGATTGTATTTTCTTTTGTTAAGATTTTTTAGAATTTTTCTTACTTTTATTTTTTTTTGTATATTGATTTTGTTTTGTTACTATTAGCTGCATATGCTAAATAAAGTGTGTATTTATTTTATTTTACTCTGGTGCTTTTGGTGACCATGTTCAAAGTTAATTTACTTAAATTGCAATTTATTAAAACATCTATAATAGTTCGAGTTGTGCGGTGGTCACGTGAATTGTTCAATGAATATTATAGCTACTAAACTTAGTTTAATAAATTTAATTTATATACTTAAATATTATAAATAAGCAACAATTAATATGTAAAATTTCCACTATAATTAAAATTGTATGTATAACAGTTGTTTCGACACACAGTGCCTTTTTCAAATAGAAACTATGTTTGTATTTGTAAAACATTGTTTGTAGCAAATTTGTTTATGTTTGTACAACATAGTTTCTATTTGAAAAAGGTATTGTGTATCGAAACAATTGTTACACATACAATTTTAAATAATGTGGAAATTTTAGATATTAATCTGATTAATTATTTAAAATGAATTTTCGTTCGACTTCAACATTTCAAACAATTCAACAATTCAAACCTCAGTTAAATTTATATGTTTGCTAATTAGAATATATTACTGAAATTGATGTATAGGAATTTGTACCGCTTATTGTTATTGGTATTTTACGTGCGATATTCCCTCTTTGTTGTAATCTCAAGCTCTGAGAAATTATAATTCCATAGTTATGAGCATGCGTGCGGTTTTTCCGTAGCTGTCGGTTTTCAGGCTCTCTTAAGTGAATTTTGTTAAGACGTTCACGGGATATGTTGCCTTAGAGAATAACGAGATTTTTTTTTACTTTTCAACGTTATCAGCTTGCAATTAATCACATTCAGACAAACAATGTTTTAACTTTTGCTTGTATGTTCCAAGCTCTATAAAATAAGCGATTGTCGAGGTTTTCACCTCCTTTTTTGAAGTGTATTATCCATTCAGGGAGCCATTTCTTCAGATTGGGAAAAGAAGGTTAATTCGTCATGTTTCACGGATGGAAAAAAATTATTTAAATTATTAGTCCGGTAGTACAACAGATATTCCATTGCATTCCATTCTGGAAAATTTACAGACGTTTCGCTAAAGTCGCACCCTAATTTTCAATACGTGTCTGAAGATAGACTGATAGACATAAAGGCAAGTGTTTATAAGAATAATTCTTAAATTTATTTGACGCACGTAATTGTTTAGAACAACGCCTAGTAGAAATTTTAGGATTTTCCGTTTCAGTTTCGTAAACTCTGCCAGTATTTAATAGGACATAAAAATGCATATCCACAAATTTCTTTAATCACGATCCATGGATTCTTCCGGCTTCTTCCCTGTATACTAGGCCTGTATCACCCTTCCGCCACGAAGACGTAAACCGAAAGGCATCCATTCTGTCGAGGACAAAGAGTCGCGTAGGGATTCGTATAGCGTGCGAACGAGACGCAACGCTGCCAATCAAAATCCATTCATTAGTCTCTTCGGTTAAGTGGCGCCTCTAGCGGCTAAAGTGTGAAGTGACTGACAATTGCGGTCGGGTTTTAAGCTTTCCAGAGTTTCGATTGTGCCATGAGGATAAAAGCGACACGGGCGCCTAATGGAATTTGTCGTGGTGTGAGTTTGATGGCCAATTTCTACCAGCTATTCAATAACAACGCAAGAATATATATATATATATATATATATATATATATATATATATATATATATATATATATATATATATATATATATATATATATATATATATGCTCTTTGGCCCAGGAAACTACACAAATTGGGGCGAACATTGAATCAGCAAAAAATCCAAATTTTAGCTTTGTAAGAAACAGATTAACAGATGATAACACCTTGGAATTCGGCAACTACAGACTTTTTACTACAAAAATACACCATATCTCGGTATTGCTTTCGCTATCTCAAGAAACATTCTTGGTTCTATAACTAACGTCCAGCCAGTAAATAATCGACTTATGACACTATCCCTCAAGTGTGCTATACATTAATCAATGCACACTTCCCAGTTAACGAAGAAAATAAATCTAATCCTGAAAAAGTAAATAAGTCCTGGGACATTCTGGAAAAGACTATCTCTAAAATTCCCTCTAACCATGTAAAAATCCTATTGGGTCATTTCAACGCCCAACTAGGGAAAGAAAGTACAGGAAAACAGTCGGCAGTTTTCCCGCTCATAAATGGACCAACCATAATGGTAGAAGATTTGTTGAACTATGTTCGCAGTTTAATCTAAAAATAATGTCAACCCATTTTAAGAAGAAAATAATAATACAAAAGACCTGGAGATGCTCTAACACGTACATGGGTGAATTTCAAATTGACCATGTTGCCATTTCGTACCCCACCTATAAACAGATTTTGAATCTTCAAGGCAGAAAAGGAGCTGACATAGACACGGATCACTACTTGACTAGAATCAAACTTAGCTTAAAATCTCGAAAACTTATTCAAAAAAGACTGCTAATCCCAAAGTTTGACTCTGCGAAAATAAAACCAACCCTAACAGAAAAGCTTGATAAACAACCAGCACAGAACTGGCAAGAATTGAAACAAAAAATTATTAAAACAGCCTTAAAGTTGGTTCCTTTACAAAAACGTAGAAAACATCCGTGGTGGGATGAAGTTTGCGAGCAAGCAGTATTAAGCCGTAGTAAAGCATTCAAAGATTGGAACAGTCAAAAAACACCAATAAATTATAATATCTTTTTGGAAGTAAGAAAAGAAACATCCAAGCTAATTAGACAAATTAAAAGAAAATATGAAAACACCTTAATCAAAATAGAAAAAGATTTCCAAAAAAATAACACCCGAAACTTTTACAAAATATTTAAAACTAAATTAACAGGTTTGTGGTTGATCCCCAAAGTCTTTGCTTCCAAAAGGAAAACGGACAAATAGCTCTAAATAACCAAGACAATTGCAAAGAACTTGCGAAATATCTTGAACAACTACTAAACTGTCCTGAGCCCTTAAATAAAACAACCAACACTAAACCCTAAACAAACAAACCCAGATTCATTACCACTGAATGAAGATGAAATAATTAGGCAAATCAAGCAACTTAAAGATAACAAAGCTTCTGGTGAAGATGAAATCACTGCTGAACGTTTGAAATCCACTGGTCCAGGTACAATCAAGGAAATAACCGAAATTCTACAAGAAGTTTGGCGAACCGAACAGATTCCGGAAGATTGGAAAGATGCTCTAATCCATCCACTACATAAGAAAGGAGATAGAACGGATGTAAATAACTACAGAGGGATATCTCTTCTCCCAGTTTGTTACAAGATTATTTCTCAATGCCTACTAGACAGGGCACAGGGACAGTTAGAACCTAAAATTGGTGATATCAAGCAGGTTTTCGACTAGGCAGATCCTGAATCTAAAGTTGATCTTAAGACTTAAGCTGTACAATAAAAATCTCGTCTGTACATTTGTGGATTTCAAAAAAGCATATGATTGAAAGAACAAGAACTAGATCTGAAAACGCTGGCAATTATTAAAGCAACACTAACTAACACAAGGTCAAAAGTTAAATTCATGGGTGACATCTCAGAACCCTTCGAAATTAAATCTGGCATTAGACAAGGGGATGGACTCTTGCCACTCTTATTTAACTGTGTTCTAGAAAAAGCAATACAGGAGTGGCGTGAAAAAAAGTCGGCCCGGAATATTGACCAGCCCATTAAGCTGGGGAGAACCAACATCAAAATTGATTGTCGGGCGTTTGCTGATGATATAGCAATTTTTGCTCAAGATGTATTAACGATTGAAATCCTAAAAGAAACAGCAGAAAAGGTAGGACTCCAAATTTCCTTGGAAAAGACACAATACATGACCTGCAACAGACTAAGAACACCATTTCTAAAAACAAAATATGGTAACATCAGACGAGTCTCTCAATTCAAATATTAGGGTGAAATAATCATGGAAAATGGATTGGAAAAAGCGGCCAATAAGGGTAGATGTCAAAAAATGGAAACGGCATTGAGACTTACACAAAATATTTACAACAAAAAATGCCTATCTAAAAACACAAAACTGAGACATTACAACATAGTTATTAAGCCAGAATGTCTATATGGGGTAGAAACGCTCATTTTGAATAGAAAGAGAGACATCGAGGACATTGAAAAGAAGGAAAGAAAAATCACAAGGAAAATCCTAGGCCCCAAACAAATAAATACAACAACATACCGACTTCGAGAAAACCAAGAAATCAAACAATACACAGATATACATAGCGATATGAGAAAAAGAAGACTTAAGTTTTACGGACGCATAAAACGGATGAATCCAAATAGGTCAACTAGACAAATAGTCGAATTTTATGAAAATAGGAGTAAAGCTAAAGTAGAAATAATTAAATGGATTGCTGCAATTAAAGAGGACCTAAGATCAGCAAATATTACACAAAGTGAAATTCAGGATAGAGGCTGTTTCAGACACAACGTTAACGTTTGGAAGGTTGGCCAGAGAGAAAAATGTAGAAAGACTGGAATAACTTGGTCTGACGAAAGAAAAAAAGCTCATAGCGAAAGAATGAAATTAGTATGGGCTCAAAGGAAGGCTAACAATAACAAGCGCCTCTAATTGTACTTCGCCTGGTCCACCAGGGCTCATACGTGAATACTAATTTATATATTTTTTACAGTTTTTGATTTCTTTGGACTGCGTCCAATAAGACAACAGTGGTTGGGAGTTATGCACTTTAACCGCTAGGTTCCACAATCTCATGTGGAACACACAACAACCTGCGTCTCCAACAAAATATTCAAGAATTTTGTTAGTTGCTTGACCGAGAGCGAGCCCCACCCATCCCCTACAAGGAGGGTATATTTTTCTGTTGGTACTATACTCAAATAAGTAGTACGCGTCTGGAGGCAGGAAAATAATAAGCAAATGAACTTGAACGAATATCTTTTTAAACAAGTGAAATATTTTTATTTTGGTTAAACATTGAGTCCATATCAAATCATTTAAATTTTGCCTACTTTAATGTTTATTCTTACGCTCATTAACGGAATTTGTGAGGGCTAAAATAACTGTCTAAAACTCCATCCAGCTAGAAGTTAATATACGCATTTTAATGATAATTAATTTAAACTAAGTCATATTTTCACAATATAATTTAAACATCATATACGTGATGTTTAAACATCATCACTGGTAAATGTCCATTTTTTTAGGGATTAGTAATTTTCCCATGAATTTCTTCCGCATCAGTATCCCCATAACAACAACCCATTAGATCATTACAGTTTTTCACTGTACAATCACAACACTATAAAGCGAACGGGCCAGTCGGGTAAACTCACCGAGAAATATTAATGTGCAGACGGTGACGATGTCGTGCCCGAGGAATCGGGAGGTCACGTGGCCTGCGAGACGCCCCACCGGGTCGCTGTCACGTGCCGAGAGCAGGGGGGGCCACTCCAATACTGACCCTTCGACGATTTTTATCGGATTTGTTACGTTTTGATTAGGACCGATTGCTGGCCTTTATTCAGCTGCTGTTCAAGGTTCTCTTTCATTTTTTTATTATTATATGTTATTGTTATGTTGTAATACTTTTAATTAGTTGAAGCATACAGTGGTGGACAATAAAATAAGAGTAGTAGAAAAATATTTTTATAAACCAAATTTTCTTTTCTAATTTATTTACAATAATAAATAATATATGCGAATATTAACTGACCTTTAAAAATGTTGTTTGCGATATAACCAGGGCATTTTATCCTAATCCCTAATGATTCGAACTTCAGGTGAAAAAAATTAAGGGTGTAGTAATTTTATACACGTTATCGAGTACCAATTCGGATAACTTAAGTAAGTAAATAAAAAAAGGATAATTTTGTTGATACAGCAAAAGTTAGTCCGCTTCCCACTATATTAAAGTAAACATGGACCGCGCTAGACATTGTACTGCTGAAGAAAGGTGTTTAATTTTGCTATTGAGAAGCCAAAAGAAAACTTATGCATTTATTATGAATGCAAGCAAACGATCACCATGTGTAATTACTAAAGTTTTGCAAGGCTCATATGTGACCACAAAACAACCAGAAAAGAGTGGCCGTCCAAGAAAAACGAGTAAAGGAATTGATAATCGTATTGTTCGTGAGGCTTTGAAGGATTCTTTTGGTACTTCTGTCGTTTTAAAAAAAAATCTTGACCTAGGTATTAGCACCAGAACTATAAGATGATCTTTAGAACAGAATAACCTATACGGTAGAGTAACCAGAAAAGTTCCGTTTTTAACACGTTTTTATTAGCTTCACCTGTATACAGGGTGTTAGGTAAACATGCGGCAAAAATGCAAGGAGTTATTCGTTGTCCTATTCTAAGAATATTTTGTCCTATGATGATTTTTGAAAAACCCCTTTGTTTCGAAGATACAGGGCGAACAAAATTTGCGACAACCATATTCGATATTTGTTGAAATCATTAATGTAAATAAAACTAGGGTGTACGTCAATGAGGTTATCAAGTATAATTTTTTTTCCTTCTCGATCACTGGAAACAGCTGTTTTATTTAGTAAGTGGATTTCATCGGTCGCATTTGTTTACATAAATTGAGTGACGTTTGGCTGTTTGATGTGTCTTAAATATTGAATGAAGTCCCCTATCATAATGTATACAAATGCCGAGATGACTGACATGCACTTCACGTATGGACTTGCTGATGGCAATGCATTACAAGCTAGGCGATTGTACAGTGAACGATTTCCAGCCTGTAATGCCCCCGACCGAAAAATCTTCGAAAACATTCATCGACGTCTTCGTGAAATAGGCAAATTGAAACGAACTGAAGGACCAGAAAGATAACTGACTGTAAGAACGGTACAATTGGATCAGAATGTGCTGGACATGATAGCGGAAGAGCCTTTGCCTACGCAAAAAATTGTAAATACTTTGAATGTAAGTCACTGGACAGCTTGGAAAATTCTTAAGGACAATTTGTTTGTACTACCTGTGGATTTTCCTCCACGTATTGTATTATGTCAATGGATATTGCAAACTTTACTTCGCATCCCTCTATTCCTGATACAAATTCTTTTCACCGATGAAGCCACTTTCGCAAAAAACGCAGTAAGGAATTTTCATAATAACCATGAGTGGGCAGATGAAAATCCGCATGGGGTATGCGAAGAAAGTTTTCAACATCAGTTCTCGTTGAATGTTTGGGTTGGAATTGTAGGTGACTACCGAATTGGACCGGTATTTTGATCACAAGACTTACTGGCGAGGTGTATCGCAACTTTTTGGAAGCAACGCTGCCTGAGTTTCTGGAAGATGTACTATTGGCAACAAGGCATAAAATGTGGTTTATGCGCGATTGTGCACCACCACATTTCAGTTTGGTTGCTCGTGATTTTTTAACAGCAACATACGGATATCGCTGGATTGGTCGAAGTGGGCTACACGCATGGCCGGCTCAATCCCCGGACTTAAACCTCCTGGATTATTTCTTCTGGGAATGTCTGAAGTCATTAGTTTACGCTACTCCATTGACGAATTTGGATGATTTGCGAAATCGGATAATTGCTGGGTGTAACTCAATTAGAAACGACCCTGGTGTGTTTGAAACAGTTCGGAAGTCAATGACGAGAAGATTGAATGCTTGTATCAAGGCTGGAGGAAGTCATTTCGAACATTTATTGTAGATTGAGCAACTTTACATGTACTTTTTCATAATGAAATGTTGTTAATGTCGTAAATTTTGTTCACCTTGTATCTTCGAAACAAAGGGGTTTTTCAAAAATCATCATACAACAAAATATTCTTAGAATAAGTCAAGGAATAACCTAACACCCTGTATATCTATGTAACAAAATCTTTGATGTCAGTTGTCATAAATATTCCATCAGTACCATTCCTATCTGTAGAGCTAGCATGAAAATATGGTACAAAGCACCTGACGCTTTTTAACAATGACATTTCCCGTTCATCACTCTATTCTTATACAAAATATTTTTTACTAATATAAATTATTTTTATTTCCGTTTACCATTAAAGCGTGTTTTTAATTTTTTTTATCTATTATTTATTTTTTAAGTAAACAGAATATAAAGCAGCTAATTGACTTTGTGGATAATCATCAAACTGCAAACTTCGCAGCGATGCCACTTGTCGAAGTGTCGGCAAATGTGCAAGTGCATGTGCAATAAGTGGCACCGCTGCAGAGTTTGCAGTTTGACGATTATCCACAAAGTCAATTTGTTTTAACATCTGGCCTTATACCATATGTTTAATTTTACCTTATCTCACAGTAGACTCAGGTCAGAGACGAACCAAAGTAACAAGTAACAACAAACATAACAGATTTTCAGATAGTCTGGCTATACTTCGAAGCGTGCCGAAGACGCTTGAAACGCGACTCAAAAGGAGAATTTTTGCGAATGTCTGAGCTTTGGGAATTCTCCAGTTTGTCGGGTTTGCGAATCGTTGTGATCTCTCCCTCCTCTGGGTTTCATCTTAATACTATTATAAATAAAAACATTGGATTTTGTTGCTTTCGACCTGCTGGATCTTATCAGGTGAGCGAAGTAGCTCAAGATCTTGGAATTGTTAGATTTTTGTATAAAGCATCTGTTAAAATTTGCAAAAATAAACTGTAAGGAAGGCTTCCAACGTAACTGGAGAAACATTCTCCAAAATTAATTTATTTAGTTCTGATAGCAAATTGTATGAGAGAATATGTGTTGATGAAAAATTGAATTCATGCAGCATTGAGTACAGTGAATCATAATGCTACTAACATCAAACTATGGGGGTACTTTTCATATATTGGAATAGGTCCAATAATTTGGATAAAAGAAAATAGGATAAAATAAATTTACTCAGGAATCTTAGAATCTTAGAGAATCTCTTACTTACTTATTTCTTTTTGATCGCCAGTTACAAAGGTCTTGAAGGCAACAAAAAATATAATTACTTATATTCCACATCTTCGTAAATCAAAACAAGTAAGGCTTTAGAGTAAGAATGGTGCTGATCTTCCTCTCTACGCCTTAATTCTGGTATAAAAAATTCAATCGCCTTTAATGAATAATCTCCTGATGATGCTGACAGGGTTAGCGAAACACGCGTCGCGAAATAAAAAACTAATGATTTAGTAAGCAAAGATTGATATCTGAAAATTTCCATTATATTTAGTATAGTGGATATTTTTATATATTAATACTTATTTATTTAATGGCTCATTGTTTAGTGGTAAATCTCTTTGAGTTTAGTACTTTTGCTTAACAGTTCTTAAAATTTACAACATGGGTTAAACAAGAACTGTCTCCGTTTAAATACGACTGTTCCATCCTCGATGGATACGGCAATTTCCTGAAGATCGAGCGGGAATTTCACCACACCGTGATAGGTGGTTTTAATGCAAGTTATTTTCGTCGCAGTCGAGTAGATTTCTGCCGGCAAATTGCCATCATTATCGCTTTGCATCTTTCGGACGAAGTTAATGTCAGAACATGCCAATTTCGAGGCGCGGCGCAGCGCATATACAAGAAATGCTTTCTAGGAATAAACTGTAGGGTAGTTGAAATGTCTATGCTAACGCCAGGCCGGAATAAATTCAAATGAACCTCAACTCGCCTATTTTATTAAATCTCTTAAATTAATTATCAACCTCTACGTTTATTTTAGGTATAATATATGAACCTACTATAATGGAATTTGAAAAACCAGTTGTAGACGCGATGTCCTTCGAAAAGTAATATTTGAGATACTGCATTAGTTGTAATGTAGTGTTTCGTACAGTGCTTGTAAAGCTTAAAGATCACATTGTTGGGGAATTTCGAGACTCTCCCGATACAAAAGTTCAAGTAGGGTAGAGCGGGGCTAGTTGAGCAACTTTTTGCTTGATCTCCCATAATTTTAAGAATATGCATAGGATTTAATTGATTTTTACTCTGTTAGGTTCGTAATTTACTCTTCTCTAAAACGTTTAGCGATGTAAAAACGATCCTAGGACAAGTTTAAAAGTTATTATCGGAAATGCGAGAGCTCTCCAAGTTGCCCAACCTGCCCCAGTTGAACAATGACTAAAATAAACTTGATGACTGTATAAAATGATCTTAAATATATATATATATATATATATATATATATATATATATATATATATATATATATATATATATATATATATATATATATATATATATATATATATATTTACGTCACAACAATAAACGACGATTATTTACAAAAATAAGTTTTTTATTTCGTAGACTGCAATACTTTATAAACTTGATGATATTCATTCTAATGCTTTATGTTATACAATATTTTTTGTTTGGTTACTTGGCGCGTAAACAAATAAAGCTGACGGTTTCCCAAAGCGAGAGCAGGCAACATACAACTGTCCATGAGAGAAGCATGAGTTTTCAAGATTAACGCCGCAAATACTTAAAGACTGACCCTGTGATTTATTTATGGTCAAAGCGAGCCGCACTGGAAATTGCAGTCGTTTAAATTCAAATGGTACGTCAGTTGGTATCATTGGGATGCGGGGTATCAACACTCCTTCTCCCTTATATTTGCCTTTTAGAATTGTTGCTTCGATGTTAAGTAAATTTTTCACTGATAGCCGTGTGCCATTAGAAAGACGCGGTGGGTTAATATTTCGTAACATTATGACTACCGATCCTACTTTCAATTGGAGATTATGGGGTGGCAATCCTGGCAAATCCAATGAGTTTAAAAATTCTGGTGGAGAGTTGATAACATCATCTTGATTAGTTGCACAATCAACTGATTTGTACGTCTTTAATTCATATATATATATATATATATATATATATATATATATATATATATATATATATATATATATATATATATATATACGCCAGCGAGCGTCTGCAGACGCCAGCAAGCGTTTCCCAGGACCGGTTTCTGGCCTTCGCCGTCATCAGCTGGGCTCAAGCTGAACCCCCGGAGAGCGTGCTGGCGCTTTGGATGGCGGATGGGGGAACGACAAAGCACTAACGTGGAGTGCGAGTGTACTTTCATTGTTTTTAATGTCTTTCTCCTTGAGCCCACTTCATTATTTTTGAACAGGCCTGGTACTTACCCGAGGTTAGACGGACTACGAGTGGTTCTCCACAGTTTGTCTGTAGCGGGTGATCACCACAGGATGGCAGTGCTGCATGTGATTGCCTCCACCATTCGACATGGCCGGTTTATATGGTCATGGCTTTAGTCGTTTCCTTCATCCGCTCTCCGGGTGTTCAGCTTGAGCCCAGCTGATCACGGCTTAAGGCCGGAAACCGGTCCTGGGAGACGCTTGCTGGCGCTTTGGATGGCGGATGGGGAACGACAAAACACCAACGTGGAGTGTGGGTATATTTTCATTTTTTTTTAATATATATATATATATATATATATATATATATATATATATATATATATATATATATATATATATATATATATATATATACATTTTTTGCAAAAAAATTATAAATAATAATTAGTTATTTATTGCGTAAAATTGAAGAAATTAATTAATTCAATTTAATTCATACCATAAAAATGACGTATTAAGTAGAAAATTTTAAAAATTTACTGCTTGTAGACCATTTTCTATTCCAAACTTGAAATTCAAGGTTATTTAAGGATATAATGATGTATATCTCTGAAGATTTCAAGTGATTTCGAGTTGATTTTGAGTGGCGTGTTCATATATTTTTTTCTTTTTTTGGATTTTTCGCCACGATCTAAAACTCAAAAAATATCAAAAATATCTGTTCTTATGTAAACAAAGAATCACTGGGTAAAAAAACAAAAAACCAAACGGAGACAAATTTCTCAGTGATTCTTTTCTGTAATAAATTTGCCTTAGAACGTTCACGTTTCGGGAGCTACTCTCCCCCCGTTTTCAAAACGAATCTGAAAAATAAATTATATTAATTTCTATATATAATGCAAAGATAGGAAGTAAATATATTTTTTGTGTATGTCAATGATACTTATTTTGACAATAATAGTTTTTAATGACAGTGACATACTACACGTCGTTTCGGGAGGTCTTCTCTCCCCGTTTTCAAAACGAATCTAAAAAATAAATTATATTAATTTCTATATATAATGCAAAGATAGGAAGTAAATATATTTTTTGTGTATGACAATGATACTTACATTGACAATAATAGTTTTTAATGACAATGACATACTACAATATATATATATATATATATATATATATATATATATATATATATATATATATATATATATATATATATATATATATATATATATATAGGTTGGTTTACTGTGTGATTATTTACTGTACTGATAGTGTATTAAAATTCTAAAATGTTTTTAATTGTATTCTTTAGAATCGAAAACCCTATTGAATCTACCCAAGACATAGCAATACAGTAATTTATATTTAAATTAATTATAACGATTTCTTTTAATCTTCTGTATTTTGTTACCGATTCTTTTAATACCGTTTTGGAATTATTCCAATTGATTTTATGGCGGGATTTCCATATGTGTTTACACATTCTAGATTTATTAAAATCGCCCCTTCCAAGAAGGTTTTTATGTTCTCTTATTCTAACATGCCTGAGATCTAAAATTTGAAAACTGCTAAAAAATCCACATCAGCCAGATTTGATCGTATCGAGCTAAAATTTTCAGGATTACCTTTTTTCTGACCTACCTATTTTCGGAGGAAGCCAAATCGCCCCATCTCCCCTCTTCTCTCAATATGTCTCACCCATTTCAACCTGATAATGTTTACAGTATCACGCTCAATGTATATGTTGTACAGTTCAAAATTATAGCGCCTGTACCAAATTCCGTTTCTAAAACTGACTTTTATACATGTCTCAGTATCTTTCTCTCGAAGTAGCCAAAAAAGTTCTCACAATACTTTGTCAATGTCGAGGGTTCTGTCGACTAATTTAATACATGTCAAAGTTAATCAAAAAGGTGAATAATTAAGGTGGGACTTAATAGTTTCAAGCTTTTCTGTATTTAACTTCCTCTATTAAGCTCCAGGTGGAGAACGTCTATTAGCGATCAGAATAAAGGCAGACAAAAACAAAAACCAAAAAAAATATTTATATAGAGCGATGGACGGTCGGTGTGGGCATTTTGCATTGGTCGTTCCGGCGCGGAAAGCGTCCGCTCCGGGTGAAATTGGCCGCCGCTCCGGGGAGGAAGTGTCCCGGAGACAGCGGTATCCGCCGGCGGCCCGCTTCCGACACACAGCCACTTCGCACCACTTTATTTTATTTCCTCGCTTTGTTACAACCAAGTAATTGTACCGCCTGTTATTTTTTTTAACTATTTTTCGTTTATTTGTTCATCGATCAGGCGGTTTTACGCGTTTCGCCATGGAAATCCGCATCATCAAGACCTTAAAATAATCTTCTTATACGGGAACAAATCTCTACTGACGTGTTTTCTCATTATAAATGAATAGACAAACCCCACCTGGCGATATATCAGGTAAATTAGGAGTTTGGAGAGTGATTCATTTAAAAGGTTATGCAATAAGAGTGTCATAACTTTAAAATGAGGCACAATAAGTTACCACAACGGTTTAAACATATTCAAAGTGACAATTAGTTTAAAAATTTAGTCGTGAGTTTCTTATAAGTCAAAGTTTTTATAGCTTAGATGTTTATGTGTGTACGCATTCTCATATCATGTATTATTTCTGATGTACCATTGAGCATTCTTTCAATTTTGAGTTTTATTTCATTCATACATGTTTTGTATTGTCGTAAGAATTGAATAAATTATTATATTAAGTGATAATCTTGCAATTTTTGTTTTACTTGTTTTTTTTTAATGTCTTTCAAGTATCTTTTTTTTCGATTATTATGTTTTGTTTTTTCTTCTCTTTTTTCTTTATTCTTTCATCGCCCATCTATTCCATCTCCTAGTTACGAGGCTACTATTGCCCCATGGATTGTTCCAGTGATCACTCAAGAACTTTATTATATACTTGGAGGATTACTGTTTAACCAACAATTTTTATTTTAATCGTTTTTACTTCTTATAAGTTTTCTTATTGTTTTATCTTTATTCGTTGCTAGGATTAAACTGAAGAACGAATTATTGAAACATCCAGCGTATTTATCAGATTTGACCACTTGTAACTTCTATTTGTTTCCAAACTTTAAAAATCCATCGATGAGATGCGGTTTAAATTGATTTTTATGTTTTGTTTTCTGTTCTCTCCTTTTTTTATTTTTCTATCACACATCTCCTTGTTAGGAGTCTACTATTACCCCCATGGATTGTTCCAGTGATCATCCAAGGATTGTATTATCTACTTTGAGGAGTACTGTTTATTACTAACAATTCTTTTTAGTCGCTTTTACTTTTAACATGTGTTCTTATTATAATTTATTTTTGTTCCTTGCTAGGAGTGAACTGAAGAATGAATTGTTGGAACATCCACCGTATTTGTCAGATTCTCTGACTTCCATTTGTTTCCATATTTTATAAAAAAACATCATTGGGAGGCGTTTTAAATTGATTTTTGGGTTTTTTTTTCACTTCTCCTCTTTCTGTATTCTTCCATCGTCCATTTATTCCCTCTTTTGGTTAGGAGGTTACTATTGCCCCATGGATTGTTCCAGTGATCACCCAAGGATTGTATCATCTACTTTGACGATTATTATTTAAGAACAACAATTATTTCTAGTTTGTTTTACTTCTTGTAGGTTTTTTTATGTTTTATCTTTATTCGTTGCACTGTGAGTTTACCCGTCTTTACAAACTTTTTCCATTATGAAATCCCACTAAAATTTAGTAATTGCACTTTGTATATTCTCCTTTTCTTCGCCCCAGGCGAAATCACAACCCAAAAACAAAACTAAATTCGCAAAGCCTCCGTTTTAATAAGCTCTTGGCTTTTCCACGTTTCCCCTCCGAGTCCTCCGCCGCCGCCGCACCCCCTTCCACCCTCCTACAACACACCTCCGGGCCTCTAAAGCTCATTTCCGGCATTCGCCGCCTGTGCTATATTAATTTTAAATTAAACCCGGATAGCGCCCCACCACTCCGGATTATCTGATGTACGGGAATTTCTATCTGGAAAGTCTGGCGTGCTGGAAGTGGGGCAGAGGAGGGGGAGGCGGGAAGCGATGGTGGGGGCGGACAGTTGGGTCCGGAAATGGCGCGGTTCTCTTGAGGTATTGCCTCTAATACTGATGTGGAAATTTCGTTATGACGCTTTTTCCACCGAGATTCAAATTCGATTCCTACTAAATCTTATTTCGTCTTGGTGATGAAGAACAAATCTTATTTCTGATGTTGCATCAGAAAATATGTACTACCATGATCAAAAAGTAAGGTGACTTTTGTTTTAAAAATGTGTGCGCTTTACGTATCTATAAAACCATTTGTTTTTTTTTTTACGGTTATACTTAAACTAATGAAATTTTTCATTAGTTTAAGTATAACCGTTCAAAAGAAAAAGAGGGGGGACATTTAGCTAGCACTGTATAAATAAAATGTTTATAAATGGTATAAGAACTTTAGTGATGGTAGAAAAGCAGCTGAAGACGAACCTCCTTCAGGAAGAACTTCACTATTTAACCAGTAAAGAAACCATTACAAAAATCAAAGATGTTGTACTGAGTAATCGCGGCATAAGTATTCGATCAGCTCGAAAAATTTCGTGTTTTTCACCGAAGGTTCCGATAAAAAAATTGACCTAGTTTAATTGTTCGGAACGCTCTTTATTTCTTCTTAAAACAATCTCATATTTTTGTTTTACGACTACAGTCTTGATTACTGTTGTTCTGATTATTGTTGTGTAATCTGTTAAGATAATCGAATTAGTTCATTCTGTGAAGAGAGAAAAAACTGGAGAAAAAATTGTTTAAATATCGTAAAGGCGCCTTTCAAACTAAGTTATTTGTTCAATTATTGAATATAACACCGAATTTACGTTAATTTCAAACTACTTTTTATTGATAATTGACGCATAATATATGACGTTTAAACACGAAAGGCAATTCTTATCTTCATTATTACTTTAACTGAGGTAGCCGATACTTGATGGAAAATCATTTTAAATAAAAAACCAAGATTAATATCTAAATTTCCACTATATTTAAAACTTGTACGTATGACAATTGTTTCGACACACAGTGTCTTTATCAAATACACACAAAATTAAAACTCATTTTCTCAACAAACAACAAACAAACTCAGTTTTAATTTAGTGTGTATTTGATAAAGACACTGTGTGTCGAACCAATTGTCATACGTACAAGTTTTAAATATAGTGGAAATTTAGATATTAATCTTGGTTTTTTATTCATTATTACTGTTTCCAGTATGCAGTGAACTTTATTTATTCTATTCATGTAAATAAAAATCGGATAACATCAGGGCAAAATCTAACACTACATATATACGCCATCCGACGGGAAGTCGGCGACACCATGAGTTGTTGGCTGTGGATAGGGTCTCCCTATTCTTGATGGTATAATAATGTCGAGAATATGAACCTCGAGAGACGAAACATGTGTCATCCAGTTGAAGGGATAGATGGGGCTCCTTCCCGGTCAAGCAACCAACAAAAAAAAGCAAATATATATATATATATATATATATATATATATATATATATATATATATATATATATATATATATATATATATATATATATATCCCCTTTGTGGATCAGACCTTGACGTGGTAAAGGGGTTTGAGTAGGGCAATGAAACTTTGAGCTATGCCGTCTGGAGTCTATGCTCCTGGGAGGGCCACCCCTGGCGGACAGGTCAAGGCGGAGGCCTCAGACTAACATGATCCAAAATCTGCCAACCCGCATTGGACCAGCGTGACAGATTACGGTCCATACCTTTAACATGGTATTTCAATATGTTGAAATATGACAGTACAACCTCAAACAACAAACAGCAAGAACTGTTAATCGAACTTGACAACATACATTGGGATATTATTGGGCTCTGTGATACACGAAGAAAGGGTGAAGAGTTAATCAAACTGGAACCAACTGGACACGTACTCTACACTCGAGGTACGGAAAATGGCCGATGTGGCGGAATTGGATTCCTCATCAATCGAAAGCTGAAGGACAGTGTGGTAAAATTTGAAAGTACATCCGACCGTTTAGCCCAATGCGTCATTCAACTGAATAAAAAGTTTAGGCTTCAAATCGTCCAAGCTTATGCACCAACTATAAGCCATAAAGATGAGGAAATTGAGGAATTTTATGATGATGTGGCCCAGCTTTTATACAAGGAGAAATGTAGGTACAAAATCCTGATGGGTGATTTTAATGCCAGAATTGGAACAACAAGAACAGACGAAAAGGCAACTGGCCCATATGGAACTGGTGAGCGAGACAATAGAGGTGACAGATTAGTTGATTTTGCTGAAGGACAAGAACTATATATTATGAATTCATTCTATAAGAAAAATATCAGCAGAAAATGGACATGGAAAAGTCCATCTGGGCTCACAAGCGAAATTGACTACATTATGACTAACGATAAAACAATATTTACCAATTGTACTGTCCTTAACAATTTTAATGTTGGAAGTGACCACCGAATGGTACGAGCAAGGGTTCGGATTGACTGTCGAAAAGAGCGCGAAAGAATGGTAAGATCAAAGAAGGGCAAGGTGGATTCTGGAAAACTGCTGGAGAGAGGTAGCGATTTTGAGATTGCTTTGTCAAACCGGTTTGCTACTTTACAAGATCCAGAGGAGGTGGAAATATCAGTTCAATATGAAGAAATCGCCAACAATGTACTTCAAACGGCTGCTGCAATAGCACCAGAAGAAAAATGTCTCAAACAAACAAAAATCTCCAGTGAGACCATTGATTTAATGAAGAAACGGCGAGCAATGAGAAATGCAGGTAGTCCTTTTGGCAGGGTCGAGTACACTGAGCTCTGCAAAACTATAAGAAAACGTATCAAAGAGGACAAGCGCCGATTCAATATACAGCTAGTGCAAAAAACCCTGGAAGAAAACAAAGGAATTAACAAAGCTAAACAGAAGCTGAGAAGCAAAAGAACGCAAATATATGCTTTAAAGCGTGAGGATGGCACAGTGTGCAGGGCGCGTCCCCAAATGTTAGAGATTGTCAGAAGGTTTTATTCCCAGTTATATGAAGATCAGAGCCAGTCAGGGACAGCAATACCCACGGAAGAACAAATGCCAGATATCCTAGTGGAGGAAGTAACAAATGCTATAGAATTGATGAAGAACGGTAAGGCTCTAGGAAAGGATAGTGTAACTGTCGAAATGCTAAAAGCTGGTGGTCGGACGTTACATAAAACACTGGCAAAATTATACTCACAATGCCTCAAAGAACAAAAAGTATCTGGCTTATGGAAAAATGCAGAAGTGATCCTTTTACATAAAAGGAGCACAGGAAGACTTAAAGAACTACCGTCCAATAAGCCTCCTATCAGTGATGTACAAAGTTTTCACTAAGATAATTTCTAAAAGAATATTAAAAAAACTGAATGACGCAAAACCACGAGAACAAGCAGGATTCAGAAGTGGATTCAGTACAATGGATCACATCCAGGTTGTACAGCAGGTCATACAACGAATACACCATGCCACTGTGCTTGGCTTTTATCGACTACGAAAAAGCATATGATTCTAGTTAACCTACTCGGATTCATCCGTTTTATGTGTCCGTAAAACTTAAGTCTTCTTTTTCTCATATCGCTATGTATATCTGTGTATTGTTTAATTTCTTGGTTTTCTCGAAGTCGGTATGTTGTGCTATTTATTTGTTTGGGGCCTAGGATTTTTCTTACGATTTTTCTTTCCTTCTTTTCAATGTTCTCGATGTCCCTCTTTCTATTCAAAATGAGGGTTTCTGCAGCATATAGACATTCTGGCTTAATAACTGTGTTGTAATGTCTCAGTTTTATGTTTTTAGATAGGCATTTTTTGCTGTAAATATTTTGTGTAAGTCTCAATGCCGTTTCCATTTTTTGACATCTACCCTTATTGGCCGCTTTTTCCAACCCATTTTCCATGCTAATTGTCCGTTTTCCTTTTGGAAGCAAAGACTTTGCGGTTGATAGCCTGTTAATTTAGTTTTAAATGTTTTGTAAAAGTTTCGGGTGTTATTTTTTTGGAAATCTTTTTCTTTTAATTATACTTAACCTTTTTAATTATCATCATTTTTAATCAATTGATTCTTTTGTTTGCAGTTATAACAAGAGATTAACATTATTGATTGATTTGTCCGGTACTTTGTGTTAGTTCATTTTTTAAAAGGAATAAAACAATTTTTTACTTTGTGTATAATAAAAGTGATAGATAACAAAGTAAAAAATTGTTTTATTCCTTTTTAAGAGTTTAACAGTTATAACATATGCCATTTATAGTTTTTTCCAACAACTTCGTTTTTTTCGATTTTATCCGATATTTATTTACACGAATAGAGTAAAAAAAAATTTTGTGACTACAATAAACTACAAAAAATTTAACACTACTAACTGCCTTGAACAATATCTATTGTTTTTCCTGCATAATTACGGACACTACAAAAAAATTAACTATACTATATTTATTAGCATCGTAGGTAGGCAAAAATAAGCAAACAAGATCGAGTTTTCTTTAATGAAGGGCCCCAGCTTGATAGCGATAGTCACCTAAATAACAGGCAAAATTGCCTAACAGACAGAAAGAAGAAGAATAATATGATGAACAAGTTTATTTTAGTGTTAGAGTTATTCCCCAGTTCTATTAAGATTATTTATTTTTTCCTAAAGTGTCTTTCGAATTGATTGTATGATATTTAAATATCTGTCAAATGACCACATTCCGCAGCTCCACAGACACTTTGACATAACTTGGATCATACTTTTGACATAACTGTGGATCTATCTCACCAATGACTCGAATAATTTCATCCTTTAGTTCAGGAATCGATTGTGGCTTGTTCTTATAGATCTGGCTTTTTACGTAAGCCCAAAGAAAATAGTCAAATTACATGATCTTGGATTCCATTAACATCGACGTTACTTGCAAGAACTCGTCTAGAAATTTTTTCTTCCAAAAGTCAATTGTTTCATTAGCAGACTAAGGTGTAGGGCCATCCTGTTGGAAACTCATATCTTCCAGATCAATATTATTCAATTCAGCCCACGAAAATCCAGTTATCATCTTACGATTTCGAACATTTACCATATCGAACATCGAACATCGTAACATTCACAATTACAGCTTCACCAGCAGCATTCTGAAAGAAATACGGCCCAATTACATCTCCTGACCATAATTCACACCAAACTGTGACTCGTTAACGATGTAAAAGTTTCTCATGATTCAATCGTGAAATTGCCTCATTCCAAATGCGGTAATTTTGTGTATTAACATAACCACCAATTTCAAAATGTGTTTTATCTGAAAAGATGATTTTGATCCAATGACAAATGCAGACCGTTTTGAATGAACCAGTAGCTTTAGTTCCTGTGTTATTTAAACCTAATATGCTTTCAGAGCAAAATCCTTTCGTAAAATACATCATGTTGTGGATTCACTGAGTCCAAATTGTTGTGAACGTCGACTACTGGAAACTTCTGGGGCTTGAGCAATACTTTCACGTACCAAATCAATATGCTTTTGTGAATCACCACTACGACTCTTCTTTTATCTTCCACTGAACCAGTTTAGTTTAATATTCACGCATGAACTCGAAAACAACGATAGTTTACCATTTCTGGATGTTTTAGTCAGTAGAAACAATAAAAATAGGTTAAATCTTGATATTTTCAGAAAAAACACCACCAATTCGAGATGCATTCCTAACGATTCAAATCATAGCTTCCGAAATAAGATGTGTAGTTTGAATTTTATAGTAAATATATTAATTAATTTTCTTTTAAATAAAGATAATTGTAACAAAGAATTAAAATTAATTACGGAGGTAACTGAAGTAAATGGTTATAATAGGAACATTGTAGATAAATTAATTAGAAAACATAAGTTCAGAAAATTATTGAACGGGTCTTCGACTTTTCAAAAGGATCAGAACACAAAGAAATTCATGGTAATACTATTTGATGCCAAATTAACAAGAGGCAGACATAATTTTGAAAAAAGTGGACATTAAGGTTGTGTACAAATCATATAATAAATTAAGAGAAGTTCTGGGTAATCCAAAGGATAAAGTAGAGCAACATGAAGTCGGGGATTTACGAAATTAGTTGTAAGGTATATTGAGTAAACAGAAAGATCCATATTGACAAGATATAAAGAACATTTTGCCCAGATTAGATATGGGGGAAATGAAAAATCTTGTGTTGCCCTACACGCAATCGAACACGACCACAGTATAGATATTAATAACTTAAGTCTACTTAAAAGTGTTAATAATAATAGGGCTTTGGATTCATATGAAAGCATTCAAATAGAAAAATGTAAGAAAATCATGAATCGAGATAAAAGACCTATCCCGCTCAGTCAACTTTTTCAATTATTAATATAATGCTTAGTAAACTTCACGGTTCATGATTTTACACGCTTCGTTAGGTAGGGTTTTTCATATAAATAGAACATAGTTTAGTTTTAGAATTAGATTAAATCATCTCCTGATGATGATAACATGGTTAGCGAAACGTGCGTCGCGCAGTTCAAAAAAAGTGATTTGGTGTTTAGTGGTAAATCTCTTCATGTTTAGTGTTTCACACTGAAAGTTCCAATAGAAGAATTGAACCAGTTTCTTGAAAATTTTGAACATTTCGATTGATAGTGCTTACAGACGGACGATTGTGCAAACGGTGACTATCACGTAATTTTTTAAAAACATTTTTAACTGTACACCCATTTTCATAAAATAACTCAACAATTTTAACGCGTAGTTAACGACTTCATTTTTATACATCACACCTTCGAAATAAGGCTAGACCTGGGCAAATTCACAACGCCATCTGTGTTTTATTGAAGAATTAAAAAGTACCGCTCAATTTGAAAGACCCGTTATATATTTCGGTGACAATGCGAACAAACATCTAAAGTATACCATCGCCCTTCCGCCGAGATCCCGAACGCTCCTGCGGGACGATCTTCGCTCGTCGTATATTAACTTCTTGCACGGGGAGCTGGTGTCTGGTCGAAACAGCCGACGGCGATGCCGTCGACAATCGATGGGTTGCTATGGCAGCGCTTCCGGCGAGGACAGAGCCCCGCAGCGAGGAAACTTAGAACTAGAAACGGCGGACAACGCCGAAGGATCCCGTTGTCTTGCCAGAACGAGCAACGTCCTTTAGCAGGTTTACAAAAGGATTTTAAATTTATTAATTATAAGAAAATTTGACTCTAGTAATCTACAATATATATATATATATATATATATATATATATATATATATATATATATATATATATATATATATATATATATATATATATATATATATATATCGTACAAAATTAAAACCATTGCACGTCATTAAGCACATGATCAACATTTCAGTTAGTTGTCCTGCGATTACTTTAGCGAATAAATTTTACAATTAATGCTTCATTCAAATACCATCGACATTTTTTAATATTTGAATGATTATTAAAATAAAAAGATTGAATATTACCAATGACATTTACTCATATATAATATGAAAGTATAAAATAGAAAAGAAAAATGAAATATCTTCATGCATTTATATTTTCATTAATATAATCATTTATTTTCAATCAAGTATACGCTCGCTGTCACGCCATTTCATTATTTCATATTCAGTAAGTTTGATTATTTTTTCTTGATCAAACTATTGTTCTTTCTTTCATATACCCTTTCAAAAATCTATAAGTTTTAGAGCAACATTAGGAAGCTCCACAAGTGCTTGTCGTGGATCATCTTTTTCACCAAACCTACGTATTTCAATATGTTGCACAATGACATACGGTACCCATCAAACCGTTGTTTCTCTTTTAATTCCTTACGTGAGGAATTGAAAGTTATATGCTGTCCTGAAAATGAAAATTAAACGTGAGTATCTACATATAAACTATAGATGGGTTTAAGGGCAGTCTTTTCTGCAATTAAATAAGTAAAGATTATTATCTAAAAATATCCCTTATATTTTAAATTGTATTGCTTATTTATTTAAAATGAATTTCCATCAAGTATCAGCTACATCAGTTAATTTTTTCCTGCAGTTCTTAGGTTACGAATATTTACTGTGTTCATAGATGTACTATGTACATCTATATGTACTTGTATCTATATGTACTATGTATATATATTAACTATGTAAGTTGCAGTATTGGTAACCCTTTTAGTAAAACGACGCTTTCTAGATGATTTTAAAACTTCATTGTTTTTTACTTTTTGTGATACCCAACCTTAAGGCTGCTGCAACACTCTAAAGAAAAATATTCTAGATTCTATAATATCTATGACCGAAACTAAACATATTCAATTAATAACAAAAGGGTAACAATGGACCATTATTAACTCGTTCTTGTTCAAAATAGTGTAGCAGAGATGCTACAAACTCTTGACAACGACTATTTAAATAATTTGACATCTCACAGGCACGACGTTGACAATTATAACATTGTAGTAGTTCTTAAAAGAACTATTTTCGATCGTAAGGTAAGGTAAGGTAAAAAAAATAAAGTTCTTCTTCTTTTCAAATAACTTGGCTTGGCAATTAGCTAGCGCATTAGGAGTGGCGAAGATTAGTCTGGCTCGAAGCCAAAACTTCGTCACTCAAAAATACTATAGCAGTTTATGCTATAATGAAATTACCACTGAATGCATCCGGCTTTATCCGGCCTGGTTACCGGTGTGACAATGGGTTGAAAAATTAAACTATTGCAAATGATCATCACTGGAAGCATCCGGCTTCATCCGGCTTCATCCGGCTTGGTTACCGGCGTGACAATGGGTCAAATACTGTCCGATAAAAATTAAAAACACAATCACAGTTACTTATATAAACTTATTCAAATAGGAAATCTGAGGACGGGTTATCAAAATACTACTTCGACGGCTACTACATTCTCTCGAAAAAACTACGTGCCGTAAATACACTTTATTTCACTGGAAACTCAACATGTTTACCACACGAAAAAAAAATGAAAGGTAGTGTCGTAGCAAAAAAGTAATATAAGATATTAAACTGTCACCAGACTCTTGTTTTTACACCATCTCCGCGTAAAAATATTAATCGCCACACCTGGTATAATTATTCCTATATAAATTTAGAGACTAAGTTGGTGCAACACTCGATGGACTAGAAATATTGATATATCACCGGGTATAATAAAAATAGAGTGGGACATAATTACCCCATTCAAACTTTAACACCGAAAGCCAAGCTTGAGCACCCCTTCTCGACGAGAGATGAGCTGAGGGCCCCCCCGCCGTCGATCCCACGTCCGATGTTCACTTCGCTCGTTATTTAACGACGATGACAATTGACATACGGCGGCCCGACAATGGCCACGGCACACGTTTCGTTCCGCTCAGTTCTTCTCCTGTGGGAACCGATTTCGGGACTGTTTTGATTTCTGAGGTGGGTCCGTGTCCGATCCACTTAATTGGCTGTTTGTTTGTTGCTGGTACGGACTAGATTGGGTGGTCTGGGAGAACGGGCGAATAAACATATCTGATCTGATAGTGACTCGTTTTAAATTACATCTCTGAATGTAAAGTGTGTCTGGTTAAATTCGTGTAGTTCGAGAATGAAGATGATTTTATCTCTCTCTCTATATATATATATATATATATATATATATATATATATATATATATATATATATATATATATATATATATATATATATATATATATGTAGTGTTAGATTTTCTTCGACTGCGTCCAATGAGACAACAGTAGATGAGTGTCATCACACACCCAACCGTTTGGGTTCCAATCGCATGTGAAACACACAACAACCTGCGTCTCCTCCTAAACACTTTTGTTGGTTGCTTAACCGGGAAGGAGCCCCACCTATCCCCTCAACTGGATGACATAAGTTTCGTCTCTCGAGGTTCAGACTCTTCAGGGCGCCGACATATACCATACCATCAAGAATAAGGAGACCACCCAACAACCCTTTTTTTCGTCGACTCCCCGTGATGATGATGAGAGTATAAGAAGAGAAATATATGTATATATATATATATATATATATATATATATATATATATATATATATATATATATATATATATATTATATATATATATATATATATATATATATATATATATATATATATATATATATATATATATATATATAAATATATATATATATATATATATATATATATATATATATATATATATATATATATATATATATATATATATATATATATATGCCCACAAGGTAGAGTAAAATGGCCAGTTGATCTGGTCTGGCCCCGATTGCCTCTCCGAACTGCTTTCCTTGCGTTCGTCTAGAGCTCGGCTGATGACGGCTGACAGGCTAGAAACCGGTCCCGAGATACACGTGACGTCGCATGGTTGACAGTTCGGCGAAGGCGACCGGTGGCACCACGTGGAGAATGGGTTTCTGTAATATATATATATATATATATATATATATATATATATATATATATATATATATATATATATATATATATATATATATTTCTCTTCTTATACTCTTTCGATCATTTCGGCAGTGCGAGTTTCGAAGTTGATCTCCCGTCACGTTTGTTATACTCTAGCGACACTCCGCCATCCAAAAAAGGTTTATGCCACAAAAAAACATTTGTTCTGCTTCAACAATCATCTCCGTACACTTACTGCATCAACCGAAATGTTTCCGACGTACTTTTACCAAATTTTGCGTTAAATTTAGTAACAACTCTTTGTTCCATGATTGTATTTGTACATCAAACTTTTTTGACTTGTAAACAATATATATATATGTTAAAGTACCCCAGTAAATACTTTTATTTTCTTACAAAATTTCCTAATTTTTTTTTTAATTTTTTTACTCAACCGAAAAATAGTTATTAATTTTTCAAAAAACCGGCATTTTTTTCCAAATAACACTTCCAAAAATTGATCAAATAATACTTTAATAAGATTTTTTCAATTATTCCATTTTGAATGAACTTGTTAAAAAACTTAGTTTAAAAAATAGTTTAATTCATCTTATATACAATTTTTAGGTATTTCTTTTTTAGGTTTTTTTTTTTAGTTTTTCGGAAAATATCATTCATTTTTAATTTTTTTTTTCCAAAAAAAATCATTCATTCTACGTATGATGCCGCAAGTCCCATCATGGGCCCACAATTCTGTTTTTTAATGGGCCCACAATTCTATTTTATTATAAAAAGAAAATTAAATTGTGAAAAAAAATTTAATTAAAAAAAAAATAGAAAGAAATGTTGGATTTTTTTTTGGAAAATTTTAGATGGCGAACTTAATGATTTGTTCGAAAAACTGAAAAAGTTTATAGAAAGTGAATTCAAACATTTTTTATAATCTTTTTGAAAAAAATAAGTATATATATATATATATATATATATATATATATATATATGAAAAACAGAAATTTTTCATCCGTACTTCCATGTACCTCTGCTCGTCTCAAATCAGTTGCCGTCACCATGCCGAGACAAGTACCTCCCCGGACCGGTTTCTAGCCTCACAGCCGTCATCAGCTGGGCTCGAGCTCAACGCAGTGAGACAGCTGAAACGAAACGAACAGAGCAAGACCAAGTCAACTGGTCATATCGATGGCGGGTCGCAATCTCAATGAAACTCGCGCCATCCTATGGTGAATGTTCGCGGCAGTCAAAAACTACGCGACACATTCGTCCCACAACCTTGGATGTAGGTATAAGGTTTGCTCAAAAGATAGCGTAGTGGGGCCGTGGAGAGAGATATTTGAAAAACAGAAATTTTTCATCCGTACTTCTACGTACCTCTGCTCGTCTCAAATCAGTCGCCGTCACCATGCCGAGACAAGTACCTCCCAGGACCGGTTTCTAGCCTCACAGCCGTCATCAGCTGGGCTCGAGCTCAACGCAGTGAGACAGCTGAAACGAAACGAACAGAGCAAGACCAAGTCAACTGGTCATATCGATTTTGTTGTTATATATATATATATATATATATATATATATATATATATATATATATATATATATATATATATATATATATATATATATATATATATATATATATATAACAACAAACAAACCCAGATTCATTCCCAACGAATGAAGATGAAATAATTAGGCAAATCAAGCGACTTAAAAATAACAAAGCTTCAGGTGAAGAAGGAATCACTACTGAACTTTTGAAGCCCGCTGGTCCAGATACAATCAAGAAATTAACCAAAATTCTACAAGAAGTTTGACGAACCGAACGGATTCCAGAGGATAGGAAATATGTTCTAATCCATCCACTACATAAGAAAGGAGATAGAACGGATGTAAACAACTATAGAGGGATATCTCTTCTCCCAGTTTGTTACAAAATTCTATCTCAATGTCTATTAGACAGAGCAGAGGCACAGTTAGAACCTAAAATTGGTGAATATCATGCAGGTTTTCGATGGGACAGATCCTGCCCGGAACAGATGCTGAATCTAAAGTGATCCTAAGACATCAAAAACTGTACAATAAAAATCTCGTCTGTACATTTGTGGATTTCACAAAAACATATGATTCTATTGATGTCGAATATTTATTCCAAATCTTGAAAGAACAAAGACTTGATCTGAAAACGCTGGCAATTATTAAAGCAACACTAACTAACACAAGGTCAAACGTTAAATTCATGGGTGACATCTCAGAGTCCTTCGAAATTAAAACTGGAGTGAGACAAGGTGATGGACTCTCGCTGTTCTTATTTAACTGTGTTCTAGAAAAAGTAATACAGGAGTGGCGTGTAAAAGTATCGACCCTGAATATTGACCAGCCCATTAAATTGGGGAGAACCAACATAAAAATAGATTGTCTGGCGTTTGCCGATGATCTAGCAATTTTAGCTCAAGATATATTAATGGCACAAAAGCAGATTGAAATCCTAAAAGAAACAGCAGAAAAGGTAGGCTCCAAATTTCCTTTGAAAAGACACAATACATGACCTGCAACAGATTGAGAACACCATTTCTAAAAACAAAATATGGTAACATCAGACAATTCGCTCAATTTAAATATTTGGGTGAAATAATCATGGAAAACGTGTTGGAAATAGCGGCTAATAAGGGTAGATGTCAAAAAATGGAAACTGCTTATCTAAAAACAAAACTGACGCACAACACAGAAACGCTCATTTTGAATAGAAAGAAAGACATCGAGGAGATTGAAAAGAAAGAAAGATAAATCACAAAATCTTAGGCCCCAAACAAATAAATAGCACAACATACCGACTTCGAGGAAACCAAGAAATCAAACAATACACAGATATACATGCGAAAAGGAAGACTTAAGTTCTACGGACACATAAAACGAATGAATCCGAGTAGGCTAACTTGACAAATAGTTGAATTTTATGGAATTAGGAGTAGAGCTAAAATAGAAACAATTACATGGATTGCTGCAATTAAAGAGGACCTAAGATCTGCCAGTATTATATAAAGTGAAATTCAGGATAAAAACTGTTTCAGACACAAGGTTAACGTTTGGGAGGTTGGCCAGAGAGAAAAATGTAAGAAGACCGGAACAGCTTCGTCTGACGGAAGGAAAAAAAGCTCATTGTGAAAGAACGAAATCAGTATGGACGCAAAGGAAGGCTAACAACAAACGCCTCTAACTGTACTTCTCGTGGTCCAATATATATGGTTGTGCGTACTGTTTCACGGATGGAAAAACATGTATTAGGTTTTTTCCGGGCGTATATCCGGTTGTCGAGTTGGTCCCTGTCTCATTTGGCATCTTCGGTGCTGACTGTCGCAAGGAGTAAGAAAGTCACGAACCTCGCCACAGAAAGTTTTTGTGAAGCTTTTATCTAATAAACAATGCACAACAGTAAGCAAATGTAATGATCTAGCTGGTGGAAAACTGATATCTATCTAAAGAAAATGAACGAATGAAACAAAGAACTATTTATCTTAAATTTTTAACCAGCTAGAATTCATGAATCTTAAAGATAATGACAACGACACGATTTTTGGGCACTCGTCTGTAACTGTTAGAGTTTCGTAAGATTGTGTTAGCAGATCCACCGTATAGTCCCGAGATTGCCCCTTTAGACTATAGATTATTTCGTCCCTTACAATGCATAATACCATTATTTGTCCTTCAACATTGAATAAAAATTAGCGAACTATCACTGAACTGGACTGGACACTGGCCCCTCTTTATATTCTCTGTATCGCGTGTAACCTGCTGGTAATTAAATCAAAAAAATCTCCATAGCTATCTGTAAATGTATTAGACGTAGCAGAGAAGTAATTAAAAAACTGAAGTCATCTGATGACACCAAATCTGGCGAATATGTGTGATTCTTCAAGCCTAATGTTTTATACACCGGTAATCGTTCGGTATTATAAGCGTACAGTCTTTTCCACCTTCCAGTCATTTCCTGCATCGAAATCCAAGTAAAAAACAAGCAGAAATAAACATAAGAATAACAGAAACACCCTAAAGATCAACGTGTAAAGACGGGGGTGCCAGGAGGCAGGGCCCCGTTCGTGACGCCACAGCTTTTTCCCGTTCGCCACCCCTCATTGGCCGCCATTCATCCCTAAACCACACCCCCGTCGGTGTCGACCCCCTCGACGCCACTCGGAAAAACTCACAGTCGATCATAAGCGAGCTTTCGCCGTGACATACACACACTCACACACACACGTCCACGCACGCATCTCGCTCGAGCTTTGACAGCTATTGTTTTGACAGGAAATCGCGTGTTCTGCGACGGGTCTAGTGTTTTGTCTTTTTCCTCTTCTGTCGATACCGTGGTTGTTTTTTTTTATGGATGTTCGAATAATGCTTTTGTGTTGAAATCGTTTTCCCTGGACAATATGTTGGATATAAAACCGTCAGCTGATTATCTGAGCAGAAGTTCCACCTTTGGGCAATTCTCTATGTTATTTGGTAAATATTTTTTGTATCATTTTTTTCTATTCTCTGAATAATATAATTAAAGGTCTTAAATTTTTTACTAACTTCAATATTTAAAGCTAATATATTTTTACTTCGCCCAGAAATAAGATAAGATAATGTATATATATATATATATATATATATATATATATATATATATATATATATATATATATATATATATATAGTGTGGTTCAAGATATATCGTTGACCGAATGGCTGTAATAAACTGTTAACAACCCTTGTCGTATCGAAAGCCGACAATGTTGCAAAAAAAGTAAACAGGGCCGGGCCTAATAAAATAACAGGTATAAAGATAAAATTAATTTTATATCTGGTTCACTAGTTTCGAAATATTTTAGTTTAGTTGGCATTATTTTTTGAAACAGTAGAGTTCTATAATTTGGATCGTCTTTGTATATTATTCCAAATGTGCTAAAAAGATGGCGTTCTTGTCAAGGTAATGATCATTGTCCCCTGGTAGTACTAATTTTAAAAGAAAACTTTTATCGTCCGATGCTAAGGAAATTGTTAAAAATGTTTCTTTATTGAATAGGGGGATTAATGTAAATGCAGCCTCACCAGAAACGTCTTCATTAACGATAACGCCATTGTCTACAATTAAAGATATTGTGACGAAGCCAATTAAAGCCAAAAAAGTTCGTAGTGATTCTGGTAAAAGGAAAGCGAAAAAGATTTAATTCGAAGCAAAACTTATGCTATGTATGAAGAGCAAACTGTCCCTGCATTGCATTCATTGCAACAGCGACTAAGGAGTGATAGAACCAACATTCTTTACAACAGAACTAGCCTCCGGAGAATATTATTTCTAATGGGTTTTGCATATCGGACCATTAATAAAAAAACAAATATTTATGGAATCACAGCGATTGTGACGATGGCTGTTTGACTACTTAAACTCTATAAAAAAAACTGATTAAAAAATCACCCCATTATCTACCCAGATGAAACATGGTTCGATATACATCAGACGCCAGCAAAAGGATTGGAAGATTCATCAAGAAAATGCCAAATCAAAGCCCCAGCAAACAAGGGAAGAAGAATTACAATTTTACATGCTGGTTCCGAGGATGGATGGGTTCGAAATTGCTCACAGTTGTCCTCCAAAAATATTAAACATTCATCTTTGGACTACCATGAAGACACCACAGGAGAACTTTTTGCAGATTGGTTTATAAATAGCCTTTTGCCTAATGTGCCTTCTCAGAACTATATATATTAAAAAACGATATATACTTCGAAAATACATATAAAAAAATGTGATCTTCTAGAAATATAAAAGACATTTAATTTTAAAAAGGAATATGGATGTGATACCATTACTGCCGATATAGGACATGCGGTTTTAAACCTTCCCCCGTATTACTGTATTTTTAATCCAATTGAGCATATGTGGGATATGGTAAAAATCCAATGTTAGAGCAGAAAACATTTATCCGACTCTAAGTGCAAGTGCTACAACATTAATTAGGAAGGATGTAAATAGTATTCCCAAAGAAAGTTGGATAAATTCGATTAACCATGTTATTAAGATTCCTATATACCATTTTGTGAGAGTTGTGAGAGTGAAATCGAATTAAATGTATAATTAAATTTAAATTATTATTTTTATTGTACTAATAGATAAATTTAATTATTTATTTATTTTTGTACTAATAAATTCAAAATACACAAATCAATAAACAATGTTTTAGCCATATATAACAACAATAATAATTAATGAACAATATTTTATTTTTTCAAAATTATTCAGAAGTTCAACCACTCGGACCCTGGCGCCTCTGATGAAACAAGAAATATTTTTGTTGAAATTTATTGAAAAAATTTATTGCGCTGAAAGGCAGCGAAATATCTTGAGCCGGACTACACCGGGTTTTTTCACGGTACCCGTTCGTTAGAAGTTTTCGTGGTTAGAAAAAACCTAGAATTCTGAATTTTTGGACTTCACCGGATATTTAAGATTCTCTTTCATTTTATAATATTTTCAAGGTCATAGCGCTGCCGGTTATCCCGGAACTCGTCAATAACTTTCTTATTTTAAATGAAACACCCGGTGTATTATTTCATTTTTCCAGTTCATTTCAGAGTTCCATCAGCTTTTTCTATACTTATTTTGAACTGTTTCTTAAATCTTGAGATTCTTTTGCAAATTTTGAAAGATGTAATCTTATTTTCAACACTGTATCTATACTCACTCGCCATTCTATATATTATATAGATATATATCAATTGTATCTATACTCACTGCGCCATTTATCTATTTTCGACTCATGTTAAGCGCTTCTGGAGTAGACGAAAGCACAGAACGAATGATACTTTCGAAATCCACATTGACGATTCATTTATCGCATACAAGGTGTCCAAAATATGATGACCAATTACATTATTTTTAAAGTTGAAAAAGTGTGTTCTTTCAAATGTGACACTCTGTATATTATTGGATGGTCGGATGCAGAATTTGAGAAGAGAATATATATTTAGTATATAAAATTTTTATACAATGATTCTCAAAAAAATGGGACGAACTTTTTCATGTACCCAATATGTTCTATCATTTTTTTTCTAATTTTTTCCACTGAATTTAAAAATAAACAAGGAAAAATTATTTTAATAATATTGGCCTTATAGCTGTATATCTTTAACGTGGCAAGTTTTAAAAACATATTATCTTTGATTTTAGATACATCCTACAAGGGATCGTGGACCTCGCACGCAGCTTCTCAATCTCAAGGTAAAAAAACTCTTTTAATAATCTTTTTTTTTCAAAACTTGAAGGTTTGTAGGTAAGATTTATCAAAAAATATCGTATGAAAGAATATTATATATACCAATGTTGTAAAATCGAGGTTTGCCTTTATCCCTGTCTCTATACGCCTTGATTTTTGAACTGGTGAATATTGGCAGATAGATTGTGGTATTATCAGCTCGATCGACAGTTTTCAAGTCATTTGCGCAGTACAAAAGGCTAATTCCTGGCATAACCAGGAGCCAAGGCTATAAAATGAATTGCTGCATAAAGTCTCATCGCGGTCACAAAACAGTTAGGTCATTTTTTCCATCAGCATTCTTTCAACAGGTTTTTTTGTTGATCAAAAACGGTAACAAACCATCGAAAGCTTGCTGCATAAATAAAATTGATGGAGAAATTCTCGACATATTCATATATATATATATATATATATATATATATATATATATATATATATATATATATATATATATATATATATATATATATATATATATATATATATATATATATATTGCAGCGACGCAAACGAGCATTTCAGGAATACAACACTAAAAAATACCTAGAAAGTCAACAGCTTTTTGACGAAACTCGAAAAAAGACCGCAAAAGTTATCAGGCAAACTAAGAGGAAGTACATAAAGGAACAACTAGACTCTATAGAGGAAAATTTCCGCAATTCTAACACGAGAGACTTTTATAGGAGTTTCGCAAGAGAAATCCATAGATACACATCACAAATTCTTTGCTTCAGAAAGCATAATGGGAGATTAGCACTAACCAATCAGGAGAATTGTCAGGAGCTGGTACCCTCTTTCTCTGATCTCAATTGCTGCAAACGCGACACAAGATTTCCCAAGGAAAATTGTATCTATACCCACTCAGAATCATCACCACCAACACAGGAAGAGATCCACCGGCACATACACAAACTGAAGAATAACAGGATATCCGGTGAAGATGGTATAATCGCGAAACTATCGAAAAACCTCGAACCAAATTCATTGCAGGAACTCACGCAAATTATCACGAACATCTGGCAAACAGAAAAATTACTTGATGAATGAAAATGTGCTTTTATCCACCCGTTGCACAAGAAAAGAGACCGAACAGATGTAAACAACTACAGAAGAATCTCCTTACTACAAGTCACTTACAAAATCCTTTCAGCATGCCTTCTCCAGAGAATATAAGAACAACTAGAACACAAAATTGGCGAGTATCAGGCAGGCTTTTGCCCTGGTCGCTCATGCATTGAACAAATCTTTAACTTAAAAACAATACTGAAATACAAAACTACGATTGCGTCGACTGAAAATATCTGTTCAACATCCTAGAAGAACAAGGACTCGACCCCAAAACACTACGATTGATCAAGCAGACACTGGCCGACACAAACTCTAAAGTGAAATTTATGGGAGAAATTTTCGAACCCTTTCTGATTAAAACCGGAATACGCCAAGGAGATAGGTTATCCCCACTCTTCTTCAACTTGGTCCTGTACAATGGGAAAAAATGGGAAAGAATGGGAAAAAGAACTGAAAAATCACTGAAAACCAATACGACTCGGATAACACAAAAACAACATAGAAGTCTCATGCCTAGCCTTCGCAATCGACCTAGCCATACTCGCAGACGATGAAAAAAGGGCAACCAAATAGATAGAAGTCCTCAAGGAATGTGAAGACAAAGTCGATCTACAAATCTCCTTTCAAAAACCGGAATTCTTCTGCTCAAAATTAGATGTCCAAAATTTGAACACCAAATACGGCAAAATAAATAGGGTCACACACTTCAAATACCTGGGCGAGATTCTCGAACCCACAGGAGGAGAGAAGATAGCACAGAAGACTCGATTACAGAAGATGAAGAGGGCATACGGCAAGACACACAATATCTACAATAAGAAATGCATATCCCCACACACAAAAATAAGACACTACAACACAGTAATCAATCCAGAGATACTATACGCAAGCGAGACACTTACACTCCACACTAAAAGCAGCATAGAAAACATACTAAAAGAAGAACGCAAAACTAACAGAGGAAGGATACAGACTACCTTCCAGAAAGACCACAGAGAGAATGTCCAACATAGCTGCGGACATAAGAAAAAGAAGGTTGGAATTCTGTGGACATTTCAGTAGACTCCCACCGACAAGACTCACTAACAGAATTCTTCTGTTTTGGGGAAGCTGCTTTCTTCGCTTTGCCCCCGGCGACGGCGGCTGGAGATCTAGAGCTATTCGGTTTAGGAGCCTTGGGTTTTTACATATATACAAGGGGTCAAATCAACAGTACCATGGATCGAACAAGTCAGAACTGATCTGGGAAAAGCACAAATGGATCCGACAGAGATTGAGGTCAGAAGCACATACCGAAACAAAATACATAACGTGGAACGTCGCATCAGAGAGCGAAGTTTTAAGGAGATTGAGGACAAGGTGGATGGAGGAGAGAAAGAGAATCCACGGAGAAAGGATGAGAGAGGTGTGGAAAATAGTCGGTGATTCATAAGTTGGGACTGTTTCTTTTAACAGCATATAAAACTCGATAAAATAAATATATTTTCTAATTCCATTTTTTAAATATCTCTAAAATTAGATCTCTACAGCCTTAAACGGATTTTAAAAAAGTCAAGCCCGGCCCTTAAAATAATTTAAACAAATTTAATCGATCGCCCGCAAATTCAAAACGAACAAAAGATAATTAAAGCCTCGTACACACGATACGGTTTCGGTTTTATAACCGTTTCGGTATTGTCGTTGCATTTTCAGTAAACAATGTGTTTTGTTGTGTAGAGTTTGTACAAAATTAAAACCGTTGCACGACATTAAGCACGTGACCAAAATTTCGGCTGCGCTGTTGCCAGATTGCGATTAGACATCATAACCTTACTTTAGCGAATTATTTTTACAATTTTACAAAGTAAGTTACAAAATTACAATAAATGTTGAAAGTCTTGAGTGTCGTTGATTTAGTATCTCTAGATAGATTCAGCACATGTAAAAATGCTTCGATCAAAAACCATCGACAACATTTTTTAATTATTTGAATGGTTATTAAAATAAAAAGTTAATATAATTACCAGTGGCATTTATTGTTGTATAATATACAAGTATTAAACAAAAGAAAATGAAATGTCTGCATGGACTTTTATTATCATTAATCAGACTCTGAAAAGTACTGGCTGGAGTCACTGCTATCATCTGCAGTATTTATAATTAAAGGAAGAACTTTCTTGCCACTATCTAAAATAAAAATTTTCAATCAAAACTTTTTATATTTTTTGCATATTTATGTAACGTACTTTTTACAGTCCACTTTGGTGGTTTTTACACTCCTCTTATTGTTATCTTATCATGAATGGTACAGTATCATTTACAGTATCATTTTGAGTGGGTGCCGCACCTAAAGAAGGTAACCGGGAAAGCAAGAGCCATGGCTCGTCTGCTTTACCCCCTAATGAACGGCAAAAGTAAGCTCTCGCTGAACATCCGAATAACCTTGTATAAAATCATGGTCCGATCCGTCCTCACCTACGGATCTCAGGCCTGGTTTCCGTACCTCCCCCCAACGTCGATTGCAATTCTGCAATCGTTCCAGTCACGTGCTCTTCGCACGTTAGTAGGTGCCCCATGGTTTGTAAGGAATGCGCAAATCCATCGGGAAACTGACATACCAGTGATTCAGACATTCCTGTCCAGACTTCTGGACAAATTCCTAGCGACGGCGTCCCTTTCGGACAATCCGCTAATCAGAGCCACGGCAGCTTCATTGCCGGCCGTTGCCCCAGTATGACCATCCTCTTCGGTCATCACCTCCATGCCTAAAGGACGGCAGCTAAAACCCTTCGAACAAGCGACATTGTCGTGACGTTCGAAAAATCAGTGAATACAAGTCAGGGCCTTCGGGTCAACTTAACCTCCAGGACAAGAAGAAGAAGAAGTATCATTTTGAAAAATCCAGGTTTGATCTAAGAAGACAAATTTGTACAAGGCGTTTTTTCTTTCCTTCATATAACCCCTCAAAAAATCGATACGTTTTAGGGCAACCTTGGGAAGTTCCATAAGGCTTCGTTTTAGATCATCTTTTTTTCATTTAAAACCTACTTCTTTCAATACGTTGCACAATGACATATGTCATCGGTCAAACAGTTGTTTATTATTTAATTGCTCATGTAAGGAATTCCAAGTTACGTGCTCTCCTGAAATTTAAAATTCAGTTATGAGTTCATACATGATGTAAATGATGTCACGATCCTTGTATCCAAAGCTGCAGTACTGGTAATCCTTTTAATAAAATTACGTTTTCTAGACGATTTTAAACAAGACAAATTTTAAACCCGACAACGTCGCATATGCTGCCAACCGAACACAACCGCTAAATTTGAAATATATTGAATACATTCCATTTGATTATTTTATTATTTAATTTTTGTAGTGGTATTTCTGCTGTTCATTAATAGCGTCATCGATGACGTGCAACGGTTTTAGTTTTCTACAGGCTATACGTTCATAACGGTACGTTCGTAACCGAAACGATTATAAAACTGAAACCGTATCGTGCGTACGAGGCCTAACGTTTATGATTTTTTTTTTGTGAATTGTGCCTTCTTTTTATTTTCTTATTTTGTATTTTATTGTCAGTTTTAATGTAGATGTCTATCGTTATTTTTAGAAAAATAAAATGGTTACGTGTATAAGAATAGTGAGAAACATTTAGGTTATGGACGAGACTTTATTTTCCCGAAATGGAAATTCACAATTCCCACAGTATTCATTTTTTGTCAGTTGATATTTCTCATGCTTCTGCGTATAATTACGAATAAAATAATTGTTTATATTCAGACTAATACCATGTATTCCTGTTAAATGATCGACAAATTCATTCTAGAAAATTAATATTTTTGTAAAAATTAGTTTAAATAAAATATATTAATAAAACTCCGCCACTGTTACTTTATTGCCCATCACTGTATTTATTCAATTCAAAACTATTTCAAAAAATATTTTTTCATATATCAAAAGATTGTCTTAATAATCATCTCATGGTAAAATATAAAAAATAATAAAAAAGTTAGTGGGCTCGTCCGGGATTTGAACCCGGGACCTCCCGCACCCTAAGCGGAAATCATACCCCTAGACCAACGAGCCTCGACAAATACTGTTTCTATATTAATAATTAAACACGATGAATATTTTTAAATAAAAAAAAATACAACTTTAGTAAAATCTAAAGAGCATTAAATCGGTTTTCCTGCAACCGTCACGAGCACGAACGAACGTCGGCCACTTTGGTTTTCCCCCCGGTTTTCGTCCGGCACGGAAATTCCGTTTTCCCGACCGACACAATTGCGAATTTCCGCAACTAAAACAAGAACGCCGTAACTTGTTCCTTCACTGGTTCCTGCCTGCATCCGTATCTCTATTCCGAAACGTACGAGAGAAAATTTTGCGACCAAATTGGACGATAAAGTAGGTGGACCGAAACGAAATTGTGTCTTTGAAGGAAACGTCCTTAGAAAAACCGTCTGGAACATACTAATTGATATGTACAGGGTGGCGCAAAAGTATGTACTCTATTTAGAGATAAGGTAATAAGATTTATTATCAAACTTGTGAATTAAAGTACTGTTTTTGGAGTTTTTGATCAACTATTTTCGGAAAATAATGTCTAGTACGAGGGTAAGTCTGAAAAGTTTACAGTCTCAACATGTAGATGGCGTTAGTCGTCAAAAATATTCTGGTAATTTAATTGTGCATGCGTTCTAAGTTAACCTTGACAAATTTCAGCTACGGTGACTCACAAAAATGTTCATACACTCCACATTTTATAGTTAATTGGTAATAAATAACATATATTAATGAAATAAAAATAAAGATCTATAGAAACTGATTATCTTTCATCTTACACCACATGCTTATTAATAAATGTAATACAGAAAATAATAACTATTGAAAAACACGGCTCACAAAAGTCTTCATACATTAATTGATGACATAACAATAATAATAAAAAAAATAATTGAATATTTCGTAGGACTCCATTTATAACGGCCTGCAATCGTCCAGGCATATACAAAACTAAATGTTCTGTAATTACGGCTGGAATTATATACCAGGCCCTTTCCAAAGCTGTTCTAAGGCTACGTATATCTGTTATTGTCGATCGCACTTCTGGAACGCGTAGGCGCCCGTTCAATTCTTCCCAGATATGTTCAATTGGATTTAAATCCGGTGATTGAGGAGGATGATCAAGGGTTTTGGGGACATTATAAAGTATCCACTGCTACACGTTTAGGGCAGTGTGTCTTGTTGCAGGTAACAAGTTAGCAGGAAATATTTCAATATATTTCATCTGATTCAGTATATCCAAACCATATCACTGCCGCCTCCATTCTTCACTTATTTTTTTTCCTTTATTTGGGTTTTTCGCCACTATCTAAAACTAAAAAAATATCAAAAATACCTGTTCTTATTTAAAGAAAGAATCACTGGGTAAAAACAAACAAACAAACGGAGACAAATTTCTCAGTGATTCTTTTTTCTAATAAATTTGCCTAACGAACAAAATTTTAACGATATAAAAATGTTATAAAAAATTTTACAAACTTTTAACGTTAACGTTTCGGAGGGTACTCTCCCCCCGTTTTCAAAACTAAACTAAAAAAATAAATTATATTAATTTGTAATATATAAAGTAACGAGTGAAAGTAAATATATTTTTTGTGTATGTCAACGATAGATTGACATACACAAAACATAGATTGACAACAATAAATTTTCATGACAGTGACATACTACCAAAAAATATATATAGGTAATGTATACTGTGTTTTTGTTTATTTTACTGATTCAAATATTCAAATATTTAAATGTGTTTAATTGTATTCTTTAGAATCGGAAACCATATTGAATTTAAATCTACCAAAGGCATAGCAATATAATTATTTTTATTTAAATTAATTATAGCGGTTTCTTTTAATCTTCTGTATTTTGTTACCGATTCTTTTAATACCGTTTTGGAATTATTCCAATTGATTTTATGATCCGATTCCCATGCGTGTTGACAAATTCTAGATTTATTAAAATTTATTAAAATTAAAATTATTTATACTCTTTTACTCTAACATATAACGGTCTAGATGTCACACCTATAGAGAATTTGCCACATTCTCAGGGAATTTTATAAACCACATTTTTTGTATTTTGTTGTATATTGTTTGGTTTAGTCTTTGTTAATAGAGATCTAAGAGTATTTTTTGTTTTAAATGTCGTTCTTATGTTGTATTTATTTCCTACTCTTTTAATTGTGTCAGAAATACCGCGGATATAAGGAATTGTGAGGTTAATTGTTTGAGAGTTATTATTATTGTTATTAATAACTTGTCTGTTTTGTCTAGTATCAAAATTTTTAAACAATTTATCTATAAAATTTTTTGGGTAATTGTTTTTTATTAAAATGTCTTTTATGTGATTTGTTTCTTTTTGTAGTGTATCACTGTCGGTACAAACAAGTTTTGCTCTGTCATATAAACTTTTAATTACTCCTATTTTGACCGATTTTGAGTGAAATAAAGGAAAAAAAAATATAAACACGCCACAATCATTTAGACATTACTTCTATTCTTCACTGTTGATGTCATATTTTCAGGTTTTAACTCCTCGTTAACCTTCTTCCAAACTTTGCCTCGTCCACCACACCCGTAAATACTGAACTTACTTTCATCAGCAAACAACACCTGTTTCCAGAAATGAGCAGTTTCGTTTTGATACTTCAAAGCATAAGTTTAACATTTTTGTTGATTCACTTTTGAAATAGTCTTTCTTCTAGGCGTTCTAGAAGAAAAATATATGTATAAATATATCACAAAACAAACTACACATAAGGTAAAAAATATAATAAATACACTACACGGAAGCTACTGAACGACTACATTGATTGTCAGTTGGGCTTCATTTGAAAATCTTATTAAAAATAATTCAAAATAAAATTTACACCAGAAAAAAAAATTAAATTTTGTGGTGGCATGGGAAAGTTACCTGGACGTGAGAAACACCTCCGTAAGTAGAGTAATGGGACTGATTTTTTTATACTTTTTTTTATTCAAGTGAAAGTACAAGTCTACATTGTTTCCTTTAAAGTATCTACCTTAGAAATCCACACGACATTGAAGACGGTTTGACCACTCTTCATAGCAGTACTCGAACGTCAGCTAGTCGTTTACGGTCTCTTTATTGGTCTACATGTCCCAAAATAGTGCCGTTTGAGGTGAATTGTCAATCTAAGGAAATATAAGAAATCTGGAGAATAACGCGGTTGGAGAATACGCAAAATGTCGTTAATTGAAATCGCTGTGAGGCAAGATTGATGGTCGGTATGACACGAATGGCCGTTTTATTCGCTTTATCAGCAACATTCTGAAAGAAATACGGTCCAATTACACTTCCACGACGGTTTGAATGATTCACTGGCTTTAGTTCCTGTGTTATTTAAACCTTATATGCCTTCAGAGCTAAATCCTTTCGTAAAATACGTCATGTTGTGGATTCACTGAGTCCAAATTGTTGAGAACGTCGACTAATGGAAATTTCTGGGCCTTCAGCAACACTTTCACGTACCAAATCAATATGCACTTGTAAAAGACCACTACGACTATATATCGCTCACCTTTTATTCCGAATCAGTTTCTTGAAATTTTTGAACAGTTGGGTTTTTGAATTAAAAATAATTGTCGATTTTTTTACTTTATTTTAAAAATTTGTCATAAACATTATTGATAATCGATGCGAAAAACTTCTAAAAACTGCAATTAATTATAAATTAATTAAGATTTATTAAGTTTAAAATTAAATCACGTGACGTCATTATGTTAAAGTGTTTTCACGTAAGTACAGTTAACGGCATTTACCTGTGTATATGCTGTCAAAATTATTCAAGTTTAAAGCAAAAAAAATATTGTTGGTTACTAATTTAATTCAGTAATGTGTGACAAATGGTTCACAAAGACCAATTCTAACAATATTTTGATATTTGGATATTTTTATGGTCACAGATTTTCTCAAAAATGGCATTCGGTCCAATTCAGCTGAAATTCGAGGTGCTAAAGTTTTTAAAAAAATAATATAAATAAGAAACCAAATATTTATTTTAAATATAATTAAATTATTTGTATGGTGTCACGGGAAAGTTACGCTGACAAGGTTATAGGTTATGTTATGTTCAATTTAAGCGCAAAAATTGTATTTCGCGGTGAAAGGACGGGTATGTCGAGAACATAAAGTTCTGGTAGTAGTAGCGTCAGCAGGTAATAAATAGTCAAATATAAAAAATTGATATAATTTTATAAATAATAATCTTTTGTATATATTTTATAACAGGTGGTTGTAAAAATTTGTTGTAGTTTTAGGATTAATACGTCATGCTGCTTGGAACTACGGATTTGGACTTTTAACATCTTGTGGTAGAATTTAAAAACATTTTTTCGGGACTTGCTTTTGTAGTATTCGTACAAAATAGTACGAAACAGGCACGATAGCTAATTAGATTTGACATTTTCAATAAATTTATCAATACACTGATCAACGTTAAGTTGATTAAAAACTAAAACGCTCATATCAGCTGTCTGTATGTTGAGGGGAAATAAACATTGTGACGTCACACGCGGTCGGGTTATTTCGGGAACTGTCGGCTCGTCATCGGCACTAGATTTAAAAATGTATTTTCAATTTGATATAACTTTTTAATTATAAGGAAAAAAATAAAAATATTTTTGTTATTTGATACAACACGTTGTTGTATCGAGTACGACTCCATCTTTATAAATGTCATACGGTTCACTCCTGAAATGAGACTAGACTTATGCAAATTCACAACACCATCTGTGTTTTATTCAAAAATTGAAAAAACCGCTCAATTTGAAAGATCCCTTAAATCATTTTAAAAAGCAAGCGGAATATTAGTTGGAATCGAATATTTACCACATTGTACCACTTAAATGAAGCATGAAAAAAGCAAGGACTGACTTTTGTACGGTGCAGTCGTTTTCTGATCGCTGACGACGCGGCGTTATCTTGGCGCGCGTATGATTGACGTTTCTGTTCACGAATTTAATGGAATTCCTCTGTTATCTGCGCTCACTTGATTATATTAATGCCTCTCCATTCGGAACACTGCCCTCTGTAATAGCTGTTGTGTATTTCAATCTGTTGCCACCCCTCGCCGGTGCCGTTACGAAAACCTCAAAGGGTATGCACCCTCATTAGCGTTTCAGTATTTTTTCATTATTTCACGATCTAATTCTGAGACTAAACTATGTCCTGTTTCCGCTATAAATAAAAAAAGATCTAAAATTCAAAAATATCAAGAAAATCTATTCTTACGCAAAGCATCATCGTAAAAACGGAGATTAATTTCTCAGTAATTATTTTTCTGTAATAAATTTGCCTAACGGACAAAAATTAAATAAAAGACAAAATTTTCTAAAATAAATACGACATTTTGAACGCTAGTTAAATACGAAAACCGACAAACTTCGTTTTTAAAAACTTTATTTTATAATAAGGACACTTAAACTAATGAACAATATCGTGAACAGCGCGAGCTTTGACACTACAATATTGATTACCTCTACAATACAGATTCTCCTTAAATATACACTTATAGCTTATTCAGCGTTAAGCAATGGACATCCGTCGGTTTGGGGTCATTACTCCTCCACCCTTAGTTTTTTCAACGTCCTCGTTGACAAGTTTTTGTAAGAGTTTCATCGGAATATATTTGTTTCTTCTTTGTTTTAGCCATAGATATATCATTACAGCTATTACAAGAAGGAAAATGAGGCACACAATTGTGAAGACGTAATGACGAACTTGTTGAGGGAACCTATCCTGAATAATTAAAGGTTCCATCAGGTCTTCTTTCATTTTCCAGGGGTTTTCCAAGTGTTTGATTTGTAAGTCCAGTGTTAACTTAGTATCTTGGATCTTATCAATCTTCGGAAGTTGTATTGAGATATTGTTAACTTCTAGGGAGTACGTATGTTGATTTATTATCACATCACAGCTACTTTGGATGAGACTGCAATGTTGGATATTAATTTTTTGAAACTGAAAACAATTCTCGTAAATTGTTTCAGGGGATTTTGTATACAGTAGAAGGGATCTGTGATACGTTAGAGTATGCACTTGAAATTGGTTCTGAACAACGGCATACTGGCAATCTTTTGGGAAAAGACGTCCATTGGCGATAAGGTTGGAGCAGATCCACTTAGTATTAATTTCTACACATTGTTCATACCACAAGTTGTTACAATGATATCTACTAGGCATAATTAATATCTTACTATCGTTACTAGGTACAGAGTAAATAAATCTTAAGTTACATACAGTTTTTTCAAAAATAGGAATCTTAATAACTAGGATTGCCATTTCAGTTAATATTAAAAGGCCGGTTTTGTAAATTAGTGCAAGTTCGGACAAATGTTTTATTGGCCATAGAGCATTTTTAGGATGGTGTACTTCCAAGTAATTCCACATCTCTTCGATATCATTTAAATTTAATATTTCAAGATCTAATGTTTTTAAGTACGCAAAGGATATTATGCGTAACAGTTTTTCTAAGAAATCTTTTAATCTAATGATTTGTAAATGTTGATTTTCCATAATCAGCATTAAATTTATCTCGGTGTTGTGATCTGTTTCGATTATAAACTTTTGTCCATACAAATACGGGCGAAAGTGTTTAGTGGAGTCTACTATAGCTAGCAGTTCTCTCTCAATTGTAGAATAGTTTTTTTCGGCTGTATTGAGGGTTTTTGAATGAAATGCTATCGGGTGTTCATTTTGTGAAAGGACGCTCCCTATCGCTACATTCGAAGCGTCTGTAGTTAGTTTAAATGGTTTGTTGTAGTCAGGGTAATTAATTCTTTGCATTTCTGGAACGCATTTTTGTACTCGGTATTTTCGGCATCAACAGAACTACCTTTTCGAAGACATTTGGTCAATGGGAAGGTAATTTTTTAGAAGTTTTTGATGAAACGTCTATAATAACCTACTAATCCCAAGAATGCTTTGATTTCTTTCTGGCTTTTTGGAATGGGGTAGCGTTGAATGGCTTGAATTTTAGTTGGATTGGGTTTTATCCCATCGGGAGTGATGACGTGCCCTAGGAAGGAAACTTCCTTGCAGAGGAATTCTGATTTGTCCGGCTGAACTTTTAGGTTGACTTCTTTTAATCTCTTGAATATTATTCCCATGTGGTCAATATGTTCTGAGAGTGATTTTGAAAATATGACGACATCGTCCATGTAAATAAAGCAGAATTTATATAGATATTCCCTCAGTACTTCATCCATCATTCTTTGGAATGTGGCTGGAGCATTTTTGAGGTCAAAGGGCATCCGAAGGTACTCAAAATGACCATTGTTCACAGTGAACGCAGTCTTTTCGACGGAGTCTGAACTCATCTCGATTTGATGGAAGCCTTGAGCTAAATCGAGAGTAGTGAAATAGGTGCATTTGCCAATTTATCTAGGATATCATCGATACGTGGGAGCGGCCATTTTTCTTCAACGGTTACGTCATTGAGCTGGCGGTAGTCGATTACTAGCCTGTACTTCTTCTTACCGAAAGCATCTGCCTTTTTCGGAACTATCCAGACTGGGGCGGAATAAGGCGAGATGGAAGGTTGAATAATTTTGTTGTCCAATAGTTTTTAAACTTGGGACTGTATTTCCTGGTTCATAGAAGGTGGGTGTCGATAGGATTTTACATATATTGGACGATCATTATTAGTTCGGATATAATGTTTAGTTTGACTAGTGAAAGACAGGTCACATCCTTCGTGGTACATAATTTCTTTGAAATCGTATAGAAGGGGAATAATTTTCGATTTTTCCAAAGGTGTTAAATGATCCAATCGTAGGAGTTCTGAAGGATTAAATTTCTTTTTGATAGATTCACTAGGAGGGTCTAATAATGCAAACTGATCGTGCGGAATGACTTTTATTCTTTGATGAAAATTGATACCTACTTCAGGAGCGGGATTAGGGATTTTACAATAACCATTTCGTACGTCAACTAGACTGTCGGGTATAATATGGTCTCCAACTGTAAATGAAGGCAGAATAGCAACGCCGTTTTCGTAAACTTTCAATTTGCATATTACAATTTTATATAACCAATGTATGTTATTTTTACATACATTTTTAAACTGAGAAACAAAATGATTTATATACATTTCAAATACTAGTAATAAATAATATTAATCTATAAAACGAAATGTTTTTGTCGATAAATAAGAACTATTCGAACTATCGAAGTTGTTTTGTTTTGTAAATAGTGTCTTAAATTCAAATAAAATTGTGTACCTGTCTGTTATATACAATTTTGTAGTCTGTTGCCCACACTGATAAAGTATTTGTCCTCAATATAAAGCATTAATTCCAATAACAATTAATTTAAATTGTATTTCAAAGTCTAGCAAACGAAGATATTTGAATTTTACTCGAGTGACGTCTGCGCAAACCGGACGCATTTTGGTATACAGGAATATCAGGCCCTGAATTTTTATATACTACTCTAAAAGATAGTACGTAAATATATTTTGTATATGTCAATGATACTTATATTGACAATAATATTTTTTACTGAGAGTGATATATTACCAAAAAAAAATATATAGGCGAGGTTTGTTGTGTGATTATTATATATTGAAATAATTAAACGTTTTTAATTGTATTCTTTAGAATCGGGAACCATATTGAATTTAAATTAAATCTACCGAAGGCATAGCAACACAGTTATTTTTATTTAAATTAATTATAGCGGTTTCTTTTAATCTTCTGTATTTTGTTACCGATTCTTTTAATACCATTTTGGAATTATTCTAATTGATTTTATGTCTCAATTCCCATGCACGTTGGCAAATTCTAGATATATTAAAATCACCCTTTCTAAGACGTTTTTTATGTTCTTTTATTCTAACATCTAACCGTCTAGATGTCTCCCCTATATAAAATTTGCCACACTCGCAGGTAATTTTATAAACCACATTTTTGGTATTCTGTTGTGTGTTGTTTGGTTTGGTTTTTGTCAATATAGATCTAAGAGTATTTTTTATTTGAAATATATACAAACTAAAGTCAATGATATCATTGCAAGAATAAATTAATTGAAATGGAGATGGGCAGGTTATGTAGCGAGACGATGTGACGAAAGATGGACCAAGGCGATGCTGGACTGGATGCCGCTTGACCGCAAACGTCCACGGAGAAGACCGAAAACACAATGCACTGATGACATCATAACTTTGTAATTCCTCAGTTCCCGAGATTGGTTCGAGAGTCCCGAGAGTCATTCACAGCTTTTTTGTAATTCTCTTTTAGCGAGAACTTAACCGTTATATTCGATTCGTTATCCCATACCGTATTTCTACATGGATTTCTGCCCATGCATAGAGTTTGTAAGGTGTGGTTATTTGTTTATCAACTGCTAGTTGAAGACTTGCTCTCGCTACTAGTCTTTTGCTGCAGGGACCTTTCCCGAGGGCAGTGGCAAAAAAATGCTATTCAGCAAGCATTCCAAAATCACTTTTGTTGTATTACAAGAGTCCCATCCGAATATACTTTTCACAAAATCATTTATAATAATTACTAGACTTCTGTGTTTTATAAAATTATCTAAAGGTCAGAGAAAATAAAATAAATTGTTTGTTAAATTGGTATAAAAAAATTGATTGTTAATCGTATTAACTGTGGAATTTTAATCACTAATCGTTAGCTTAGATTATAAATGAAGTATAAAATATCATAGAACCATTTACTTGGATTTATTTTATTATAAAAACAAAGTTTTTATAATAGAAAAAATAAACGATCGGGAAAAAATAAGATTTTTTTTTGAAAAATAAAAAAGAATAGAAAGAAAAGTCGGTCCAAAATCGAAGTATTTAAAAAAAAATTAATCACGTATAGGCCCTGGTGGACCATGCGAAGTACAATTAGAGGCATTTGTTTTTGTTAGCCTTCCTTTGCGCCCATACTAATTTCATTCTTTCGCTATGAGCTTTTTTCCTTTCGTCAGACCAAGTTGTTCCAGTCTTCCTACATTTTTCTCTCTAGCCAACCTTCCAAACGTTAACCTTGTGTCTGAAACAGCCTCTATCCTGAATTTCACTTTGTGTAATATTTGCTGATCTTAGGTCCTCTTTAATTGCAGCAAGCCATTTAATTATTTCTACTTTAGCTTTACTCCTATTTTCATAAAATTCGACTATCTGTCTAGTTAGCCTATTCGGATTCATCCGTTTTATGTGTCCGTAAAACTTAAGTCTTCTTTTTCTGATATCGCTATGTATATCTGTGTATTGTTTGATTTCTTGGTTTTCTCGAAGTCGATATGTTGTGTTATTTATGTGTTTGGGGCCTAAGATTTTTCTCTTTCTGTTCAAAATGAGCGTTTCTGCCCCATATACACATTCTGGCTTAATAACTGTGTTGTAATGTCTCAGTTTTGTGTTTTTAGATATGCATTTTTTTTTGTAAATATTTTGTGTAAATCACAATGTCGTTTCCATTTTTTGACATCTACCCTTATTGGCGGCTTTTTCCAACCCATTTTCCATGATTATTTCACCCAAATATTTGAATTGAGGGACTCGTCTGATGTTACCATATTTTGTTTTTAGAAATGGTGTTCTTAGTCTGTTGCAGGTCATGTATTGTGTCTTTTCAAAGGAAATTTGGAGTCCTACCTTTTCTGCTGTTTCTTTTAGGATTTCAATCTGTTTCTGTGCCCTTAATACATCTTGAGCTAAAATTGCTAGATCATCAGCAAATGCTAGACAATCAATTTTAATGTTGGTTCTCTCCAGTTTAATGGGCTGGTCAATATTCAGGGCCGACGTTTTTTCACGCCACTCCTGTATTACTTTTTCTAGAACACAGTTAAATAAGAGTGGCGAGAGTCCATCCCCTTGTCTCACTCCAGTTTTAATTTCGAAGGGCTCTGAGATGTCACCCATGAATTTAACTTTTGACCTTGTGTTAGTGTGGCTTTAATTATTGCCAGCGTTTTCAGATCTAGTCCTTGTTCTTTCAAGATTTGGAATAAAGATTCGCTGTCTATACAAATGTACAGATCATCATATATGGTATTATTATGATGCAAAAATTTAATGAGGCCTCAATATTCGATTTTTTCCATTTTTGTAAAAACGCTAACATCGATTGCATTAAATGACAATGAATTTTTAAGGCTATCTTTCAACGCATGCGCAATTAGATTACCAGAATATGTTTGACGAGTAACGCCATCTTCATGTTGAGGCTGGAATCTTGTCAGACTACCTTCCTAATTCGTATTTTAAAAAAGCACTATGTGTCGAAACAATTGTAATATATACAATTTTAAATATAGTGGAAATGTAGATATAAATCTTTGTTTGCTTATTTAAAGATTAATAAAGTAGAAAGAGGAAAAAAAGGAGCGAATGAAAGTAATATAAAAATAAATAAATATATAATGGGGAGGCAAATAAAAAGGAAGGCGAGGAAGCGGCCTATTTGTCCGGCGATAGGCTTTATCTCGTTCAGCGCCGTGTCGATGATTTTCCGTTGGTGATTTTTACATTTTCTTCCGCCGCCGCCGCGCCGGGATTTTTCATTTCCCGCCGCCGAACGGCTTTTCCGTCATTACCGGCCCGCTAATGGAATTTCCAATTGATTGTTCGTCGACGAGTTTTTCGGGTTTTTTTTCCCGTGCTTTTTTCCCCTCTCTCTCTCTCCTCTTTCGTCGTTTCCAATCTGCGGAGGATTTCGATGATTATTATGGGCGGATATTAAACCGGTCCCGGTTTTTTTTCGATTACTGTTTCGTTCGATCGACAATAAATAATCGAACGGTTATTTATTTTCTGTCAAATGTCATCGAAAAGACCAAATCTGTTTTATATTTATGTTTAAATTAATCTATCGCCTAAAAACAAATGCACGTTTAATAAAGGGACTTTCAAATTGTGCCGCTTCTTGAACAAAACACTGAATTTAAGTTGATTTCAAAATGTGGCGATGAATATTAGTATTCCTTCACGAATAATTTGGGATTGCCTTGTATCACATTTATTAGTTTAAACTAAAAATATTCTGTTAGCGGTATACGCTTTGCCGAAGAATATTATTTTATCCCCAAAGTGATGAATCCTGATCTTCCAATTCAAACAACGTACTGAACACAACAGAAAATGCGCCTTATTTTCTACCATTTTTAATACTTAACAAAATTTAAAAAAACACAACCTCATAACAAAACTTTTCCCCAAATATTCGCTGCAATTCCTTCGGTCAAACACATCGATTTTGCGAGGAAAACGCGACGAACTTTTGTATCAATCCAATATAACATAATTTTCAAATACCAAAAGCTGTCGTCTGCAAGACCGCAAACTTTGGACTGCGGGAGGTTCGTGTCGAAGGCCGAGGACGGCCTCCTTCAACACCTCTTTGAAGTGCCTAGCCCGCAGCGTTTTGATAACCGGCGGAAGCGAAAGCGTGTGATCTCTCGGCGCGGTCCGTTATTAAGTTTACAGTGTCGTCCGCCCGCGGCGTTGTCTGCCGCAATATTGCGTATGACAGTTCGGTTATTGTAGGGCGGTCGTGTGCACGTTATACGCGCGACGTGTTTATTACGGCAGGATGGACAGGGAGATGAGCTAATATTGTCTTTGTCCCTGTGCGGGGTCTGTTCGCGATTGATGTACTTGAGATTCGGTTGTTTTAGAAAATTAAAGAGATATGACTTGCTCAATATATATATATATATATATATATATATATATATATATATATATATATATATATATATATATATATATATATATGAAAAACAGAAATTTTTCATCCGTACTACCACGTACCTCTGCTCGTCTCAAATCAGTCGCCGTCACCATGCCGAGACAAGTACCTCCCAGGACCGGTTTCTGGCCTCACAGCCGTCATCAGCTGGGCTCGAGCTCAACGCAGGGAGACAGCTGAAACGAAACGAACAGAGCAAGACCAAGTCAACTGGTCATATCAATGGCGGGTCGCAATCTTAATGAAACTCGCGCCATCCTACGGTGAATGTTCGCGGCAGTCAAAAACTACGCGACACATTCTTCCCACAACCTTGGATGTAGATATAAGGTTTGCTCAAAAGATAGCGTAGTGGGGCCGTGGAGAGAGATATTTGAAAAACAGAAATTTTTCATCCATATATATATTCATATATATATATATATATATATATATATATATATATATATATATATATATATATATATATATATATATTATTAGGTGCGTATAGACCTGGTTGGATAATAAATAAAAACGCAAAGCATTCTGACTCATTTTCGAGTGTTCTTTCTGATCCTCCACACCTCTCTCATCCTTTTTCTGTGGATTCTCTTCCTTTCCTCCGTCCACTTTGTTCCCGATTTCCTCGAAACTTCGCTCTCTGATGCAACGTTCCACAAATGTATTTTGTTTCTGTACGTTCTTCTATCCTCAATCTCTGTCGGACCCATTTGTGCCTTTTCCAGATCAGCTCTGTCTTGTGTGATCCATGGTACTGTTGACTTGACTCCTTGTATGTATGTAAGAATTCTGTTGCATATGCTCTCTCGACCCCATTATACACCCCAGACCGTTGGGTTCCACAATCTCATATGGAACGCACAACAACCTGCGTCTCATGCATTTTGGATAACCCATATTGGATGATACAATGTAAGAGACAACATTCTACTAACGTGAACGTTTGGTGCGGTATTTTAAATGACACTATTATTGGACTATATTTTTTTAATGGAAATGGAATGAGTTTGATGATGAAATTGATGCCTCTAAATTATCGGTACAATTTGACGGGGCACCAATTGATCATGCATTTTTTTGTCTCTGGGGGATAATTAAAAATAAGGTTTATGTTTCGGGGCTCCAAACTCGAGACGATCTTTGTGATCGTATAAGGCAGGCTTGCCGTAGCATTACCAAATAACACTTGAGGAAACATTGAACAATACCCGACGACGTATTGAAAAATGCTTGAGAGAAATGTCTAGTATTTAAGTTTTATAATGTCAATTTAGATCAACCTGTAAATATAGGAAGTTTTTTGTTAAAAAAATAGTCTGTAATTATTAGAAAAATTATTAATTATTATTGTAAAAATATCATAAAATAATATCAAGGACATCCAGTAATTTAGAATCATAAAAATCGGTACATTTTGGTTTAAGGTGGTGCTGGTCAAGAATTCGTTGTTAGTTTTTCTCTAAAAAACGCCCTAATAGTACTTCTCGAAAATGGGAGCCATAAAAGTTGAGGCAGTTAGCCATGATATTAGCAAAAAAAACATGTGATACACCTTCTTGATGCCGTTTCCCGAGATCTATCCAAAAAAAGAAAGTTTATGAAAATCGGTCCAGAAATAAAATTTTTAAAGGGGTGGTAAATTCTTATCCTGAACACACACACACATACACACAAATATATATATATATATATATATATATATATATATATATATATATATATATATATATATATATATATATATATATATATATATATATATATACATGTTAGTTCGTAGTGTTTCGCGGATGGAAGAATACGCTAGACTATTAGTCCGGGAGTACATCCGATCGTCTTCAGTCCTTTTCAGACTTTTCAGTCTTCAGACAAGCAGTGACCTTGGCGAAACGTCTGCACGTTCCTAGCAAACGGAACACAAACGATCGGATGTACTCCCGGACTAATAGTCTAGCATATATATATATATATATATATATATATATATATATATATATATATATATATATATATATATATATATATATATATATATATATATATATATACCAGGTGTCCCATTGGGGTGTGCCCCAAGGATGGATCGCGGCCGTATCTTGACTGTTTATCCCACAGCTTTTATTATAGATTTTATAAATCTAAAACGCGGTTCTACCGGAGAGCTTAGCAATTCTAATATATATACCAGGTGTCCCATTAAGGATGGATCGCGGCCGTATCTTGAAATCTATTTATCCCACAGCTTTGGGGAAAAAAATTGTACTAAAAATGATCATGAGAAATTCACCAAAAATATTTTTAAGCTTCTAAAACGACCGCAAGAGGGCGTGACGAGCTAAACATTTTTAAAAATCATTTTTTTGTGTATTTTCAATTGTTAACCGAGTAAGAAAAATTCTCAGTTATAATTAGCAAACTGTCTCCTACAACTTTGTTTTAAAGCATATTGTCGTAACTTCGCGAATAAAGAAGTGGGAGGGAGTTTTACCTATTTAGATAAAAAGTCGTCTAAGGTCCGTTTGCCTAAACCGATTTTCCCCAATTTGGATTAATTTAAAAGACAATTGCTGGGACAATCAGATAATCTGGGAGATAAATTATTTAGTTTATAAATGAAACCGCGAGGTGGCGTTACATTCAACAATAATATTTTTGAAGTTTTGTTCAGTTTTTTCAAATGGAATGGTACAGCTTTTATTACATGGCTAGAAAGGTAATTTAAAGAGGAATCATCCAGTGAAAACCCGAAATCGATATCTCTGACATATCAAGAGATATTTCGATTTTTCTGAAAAAATCAGTTATTATTTCACTACTACCTGCATTAAGTTAAAAAAATATTAACCTAATGTTTGCCTTTCTTCACACTTTACCCAGGCTTTGGACTGGTCTAAATTCTTCGTGCCATATTAATTTGGAGCGTGTTTAAAGGCCAACGGGCCAACAACGAAGATAATAATAATAACAACAGTCAAATAAAATTAACAGCACAACAGTCTAATAATTAACAGAATCTGAACTTTAACGCCTTTCTAAATGCTCAAAATGCCTTCCATCCTTAGAAATGCAAAGATTTATTTTTCGACGAGTACTAAAAACGGCAGCTTCAATTTCCGCTCTTGAAATGCTAGTTATTGAATTTTGAATTCTTTCAATCATGTTTTCTCGTGTGGTAGGACGAGTTTGAAAAACAAGGTCTTTTAGTCTTCCCCACAAGTAAAAATCGAGGACTGTCAAATCAGGTGAGCGCGTCGGCCACGAAAATAAACTACCCCGTCCTATCCAACGATTTGGAAACGAAGCATCCAAGAAGTTTCGAACCACCTGCGAGAAGTGGGCGGGGCATCCATCATGCTGGTACCACATAATGCGACCTATATATTAAGACCAATTTTTAACTTAATATTACGGTAAAAATTAAAACTAACTGATTTTTTTCAGAAAAATCGAAATATCTCTTGACATGTCAGAGATATCGATTTCGGGTTTTCACTGGACGATTCCTTTTTAAATTACCTTTCTTGCCATGTAGTAAAAGCTGTACCATTCCATTTGAAAAAACTGAACAAAACTTCAAAAAAACTATTGTTGAATGTAACGCCACCTCGCGGTTTCATTTATAAACTAAATAATTTATCTCCCAGATTATCTGATTGTGCCAGCAATTGCCTTTTAAATGAATCCAAATTGAGGAAAATCGGATAAGGCAAACGGACATTAGACGACTTTTTATCTCAATAGGTAAAACTCCCCCCCGTCTCTCAATTCGTGAAATTACGACAAAATGTCATAAAACAAAGTTGTAGGAGACAGTTTGCTAATTATAACTGAGAATTTTTCTTACTCGGTTAACACTTGAAAATACACAAAAAAAAAAATTTTTTTAAATGTTTAGCTCGTCACGCCCTCTTGCGGTCGTTTTAGAACCTTAAAAATATTTTTGGTGAATTTCTCATGGTCATTTTTAGTACAATTTTTTTTCCCCAAAGCTGTGGGATAAATAGATTTCAAGATACGGCCGCGATTCATCCTTAATGGGACACCTGGTATATATATTAGAATTACTAAGCTCTCGGGTAGAACCGCGTTTTAGATTTATAAAATCTAAATCTCGGAGTAAATCATCTAGATTCTTTTGAAAATGGCTTCAAAGTGGAAGCCGAAATATCGAGATTTTATAAATATAAAACGCCGTTCTACCCGAGAACCTAGTACAATATAAATAGTACAATAATATTCAACACAATATATATTTAGCACTTATCGTTTCATTAGGATTGAGAACCTGTGAATAATTCCTCTAGTAACAGTAACATTTTTCTGGGTGACGACCTGGTTTTGGAGTGGGTAAAAATCTTGGTGTTAACTATTGTTTTTTCTTGTATGGATTGTTGTAGAGAATTGTATTTTGTTATATTTTGTATTTTCTTTTCAATTGAATGTTCATATGACACACATTTCATCTCTTTGCACTTTGTTTAGTTCTAAACACCGTTGTATTAAGGACCATGAAGTTTTCATTATTAAATATTCAGTCCTTCTATCGGAATCTTCGTTGTGAAACTCGAAGAGATTTACTAATAAACACCAAATCGCTTTTTTAAACTTCTCGACGCGCTTTTCGCCAACCATATTATCATCGTGAGGAGATTATTTAATCTGTAAGTTTAATCTATCAGATTAAATCATCTTCTGATGATGCTAACATGGTTAGCGAAACGTGCATCGAAAAGTTTAAAACAAGGTGATTTGGTTTTTAGTAGTAAATCTCGGCGAGTTTAATCATTTGATTAAAGTAAATTTGATTTGATTAAGTGAATATTTATTCACTTGAGTTTTTCCAAAATGCAACAATAAACGCACTAGATGTTAATACATTCTGAGAAAAAAGGACCGGGAATTGATTATTTGAAAAGCCCGCTTAAAGAGATTGTCTAAATTCTTTTTATCGTTAAGTTGGCATAACCGTGCTCTATACTGACGCGGAGTTTGAACGTCATCTGTCATTTCGTTTGTTTACAGTGCTCGATTTTGTCAGTTTATCTCAAGTGTGTTTTGCGATTTTTACAGTGGCTAAAAATATCGAACAAAGAATTTGTCTTAAATTTAAATTAAATTATGAAAAACATGTGCATATGAGTGGTACAGTGTATTCATAAGCAATCGAAATGTGATGGAAGATTTGCCTCGCTCTGGTCGGCTATCAACGTCTTCAACTGAAGTTAACATCGCTAAATTGAAGGAAATAGTGACTGAAAAACATCATTTAAGTTCCTCACGAAGACCTCACGAAACAATTCGTACCATTTTAAGCGGTTGTTTGGGCATAAAACGCGTTGCCACTCGATTAGTGCCGAATATGACCTAAATTTTCTTCAGAAACTCAATCGCGTAAAGGTCGCTGAAGAACGAGTCAATTCCGACCCCACATTCATAAAACGCCTTGTAACTGGTGATGAGACATGGGTATATAAGTTTGACATGCAAGCCAGTCAACAAGCTTCGGAATGGCGCCTTTCAATTGAGCTCAAACCGAAAAAACCACTTCAAAGTCGATCAAAAGTTAAGTTGATGTTGACTGTTTTCTTTGATTATCGCGTTATTGTGTACTCAGAATTCTTACCCGAAGGTCAGAGGTAAAAAAACGGCGGCGTTTGAGAGAGCAAATTTGTCGAAAAAGGCCAGATTTGTGGAAAGAAAACTCTTGGATTTTACATTACGACAATGCATCGTATTATTTCTGAAGGGGCCCACTTTGAAGGTGATACAATAAATTTGGATAAATAATAACTATTTTGTATTTTATTGACAGCTATTAGACCAGAAAATATTCTCGATAGAAAAAATTCACCCCAAGTATAGTGAAAATGTTTATGTATGCAGATTAACGGATGGTGTTGTCTACTCTGTGGGTCTCGACCGTCACAAATGTCATCTTTTATATGGACCTATCAGCTGCTACGGTTTTCCAAGTTGGTAGACCGATGTTAGTAGCATCGCGCTTGACACTTTCCTCCCATCTGAGTCTAACCGTTTCGGGCCTTTTTCTATCATCTGGCTTCGTAGATAATATTCTGCTAAACACTTTATCAGCATCCATTCTGATGACATATAGAAATGACAAATAGGAAAATACCGCGCTACAATCTTTGATCACATATAAGCAACGCACCTACCTACCTGACACCAATGTATCTCGACCTTAACTGAAAATGAATAGTACGATCTCGTAGAAACATCGTGATCCAAGTATTTGTCTGTACACTTAAAAGAATCTTTTTACAAAAATATATATTAAGCTCAGGCAGCAACCAAAAAAATTGTAGTCTGAACGAAAGAACAAGACACTCTGAAGATTTAGTTACATTTATTAATATTACTAGAAATTAAAAAAAAACAGGCCGCAAAAAAATCAAACTTCCGTAAAAGATCAACAAAAAACTTCAATTGTTAAAATTACTAGAAATTAAAAAACAGACCGCAAAAAGATTAAGCTTCCTTAAAAGTTCAACAAAAAACTTCAGTGATGGAGGAGAATGCCTCATTTTCTAATCTAATACAAATCAAAACATTTAACCAGTCTCCTTACAAGTGTTGTCTTCTTCGATACCCTGAGCATCTCCCTTCTCCCTGTTCCCTAAGCCAATCTAGAAAATCAAGAATCCTATTTGGTGGTGCGAGTCGTGTCGGCCGCGCCAAACTGACAATCGAGCATCGACACGACAATGGCAACATCAAAGCGAAATCAAGCGTGCCCCCGGGCCGCGCCACGGCACCCTTTGATCACGGCCCTGTTACAAATCAGCAGCCCGAATTTGCGCGGAATAACAATCGGATTTGACACGGAAACAAAGGACGCTCGATATTGCAGTTGTTGTACCGGCAAATTTCGTTACGGTCCTCGACTGGAATATATCCAGCGGGGATGGTGAGCAGGAGCATACTCTCCTAACAACTTTGGATTCTAATTAACCGGTATGTCATAGAAAACAGTTTAGTAGGGCGGTTTTAGAGATAATTTACTTACTATCCGAACTGTGGATTCGGTTTAAATTACAGTTCCTCTTCTTTTTCCTGTTATGCTGCAGCCCGTCAGTGATGTGCATCGTGTGTCTTCTTGTTACGTTCTCTTGCCATCAAATTTATATTTGATCTTCCATATTCCATTGTCATTACACAACAATGCTTTTGAGTAGCGTGAGGTTGCTTAAATCGTACCACCGAACGAAATAGTACTGTAATGTTTAATACAATTTAACCCCAGACAATATTGAATATTTTCTTACATCAAAATTATTTGATGTAGTTTAACATATCTTCTTTAAGTAGAATAGTTTCTATAGCTATTTATTTAATTTAAATTACTTAAAAATATATTACAAAGAAAAAACCACAAAAAATTAGGTTTTTTGCTTAAAAATTTATATCTCACGTATTTTTTAATATTTTTACCTAAACACTTATGATTATAATCTTGAAATATAGTACTTTCAGAAAAAAATTTGCAGTATTGATGGTATCAATTGATCAATTGATGGTATCAATTGATATATATTGATCAAAAAAGGTATCTAATTTGGAAAATAAAAAGTCAGTTTTATCAAAAAAATAAACACCTTTTTTATATACCGTGTGTCCCAGCCAAATGGAATAAATTCGTTAATAAATAAATGGGGGCGTGTTCGAAAAAACGCTCGAACACGTCGATTGGTATTTTTAGATGCGCATTTTTTTCAACAAAAATTTTGTATACAGGGTGTGTCATGTAACAGTGGCCAATACCAACTTTCTTATTTTAAATACAACACTTTGTATTTATTTTAGAAAATGTTTGTATTTTTTAAAACTTTGTTCTTTGGGCAAATTTATGACAGAAAAAATATCACTGAGAAATGTGTCTCCGTTTGGTCTTTTGTTTTGTAACGAACAAAATTTAAAAAAATACAAAAAAAAACTAAAATAAATACAAACTTTTGAAAAATATAATTTATTTTTTAGATTCGTTCTGAAAACGGGAGAAGACCTCCCGAAACGTTAACATTCAATTGTTTGTATTTCTTTTAGAAAATTTTAATATTTTTTAAAACATTGTTCGTTAGGCAAATTTATTACAGAAAAAGTATCATTGAGAAATTTGTCTCCGTTTAGTCTTTTGTTTTTTACCCAGTGATTCTTTATGTACATAAGAACAGACTTTTTTGATATTTTTTTGACTTTTAGATCGTGGCAAAAAAAACCCAAAAAAAGAAAAAAATACTGTTTCTGGTCGTTTTGTACATACACTTGGTAACCTCTATCAGTTTTCTGTTTACATTTTTTTATTCAGGCATTCCCATATATAGTATTATTATTTTATGAACGACCGTTTTCCTATGGGATCCTGTATATTCCATAACAAATAAGCGTGCATTAAAAGTAGGGTATACTACTAGAACATAATCGATTTCAATACAGAAGAAAAAAAATCAGGTCGTTCAGATGAAAAAGTTTACTTTATACGTTGTTATCAATTATTGTTGAAATGTCTGATTGGGCTCCCGGAACAGGAAAGAGTCCTTTCCTTCCCGGACTGCCGGCCCGAATGCCCCTTTCCGATTCGCCGTTGCGCTATCTCCCCGCTGCCGCCGATAAACGGCGTCGCCACCGTCGCCCTCGCCCAAAAGGTGCTCCACTTTTCAATCGGCAAACGAAAAGAGTCGGCCCTCTCGCTGCGATCGATCGCCAACTTTCCTGTCTCGGTTTCCTTTTCGGACGTCCAACTGGAAATGGATGGTGTTGTTCGACTGCAGTTTAAAACTTCGTCTTCATTCCCGTAATGTTCTAATGTTTAAGGAGGGTGCTCTCAAAGAAAAAACATAATCTTATTAGTCCATGCATATAGGATCACAATATAGGAACTTCGTTTGGGGTACCCAATTTTGGGTGATTAAATTAAAAATTTAATCAGATCAAAAATTTCAGATCAATAAATTCCAATTTGAAGGAGATTGTATGTCAATTATTAACATTCACGTTTTAAGCTCTATAACTCAAAAACTGTTAGTCCGACAAGGAAGGAAAGGAACATTTTATCAAAGGAACTTTTTTATAGCAAATTTAATGCTCTACATTTGTTTTGAAGAGTGAAGCCTCTAATTCATTTAATTTTTTTATCAGATTTTCAGAATCATCAGATTTTCAGGTAGGACAGAAAAAAAAATATCGCCTAAAAATGAAACACCCTAAGGGACATATAGGAACAAAATATTGCAACTATTTAGTGTGTTTAATATTAATTTCGCCGCCTCTCCAGCAGTTATTACAGTAAACAATTTTTTAGAGCACAACACCATATTTTATTTCCGTTCAGGTTCTTTCCTTTAACTCATTCTCCTGGTTCAGCTTCAGTATAGCCTTTCAATAGTACGAAAAGTAAAAAGGAAGAAGGGGAAAGCAAAAACATTCTTTAGCAGCACTATCTTCTTCTACGCCCTCCCACTTTAACAACCCACGAGCTGCCACTGTGTGACAACCTAAACAGTCTGGACCGCATGTACCAATTCTGTAGGTCTCTGGCCTTAAATGACATTAAATGCAAAATGAAATGCGGTAAAACCCATAATTCTTCACCAATTGTTCAGCAAAATTTATAGTCATGACTAAGGTCATACTTATATCGAATATATATATATATATATATATATATATATATATATATATATATATATATATATATATATATATATATATATATATAACTGAATGACGCAACCAAGAGAACAAGCAGGATTCAGAAGTGGATTCAGTACAACGGATCACATCCAGGTTGTACAGCAGGTCATAGAAAGGCACAACGAATACACCATGCCACTGTGTTTGGCTTTTATCGACTACGAAAAAGCATTCGATTCCATCTCAAAGCATGCGATAATGGATGCACTGCTTAGCCAAGGTGTAGAAAGAGCCTATGTAAACCTATTAGAATCGATATATGATGGAGCTACAGCCACAATTCACCTTGATGATCTTGAAGTGGGAATTAATGTAGAACGAGGTGTTCGGCAGGGTGACGCAATATCGCCTATTCTTTTCTCGGCTGGCCTTGAAGAAGTATTCCGTAAACTGGATTGGGAACAGGATGGTGTAAAGATCAATGGTGCAAACTTAAACCATCTTAGATTTGCAGATGATATTATTCTCATTTTACAAGACCCAGAGGAGCTTCAAAGACGCATACAGAACTGCAAATGGCTGGCGAACCATTTGGCTTGAAAATAAACCTGAAAAAGAGTCAGGTTATGTTCAATAACTTCGCTCAGGACAGAAGAATTTCAGTTTTAGGAATGGATTTGGAGATTGTGGACAGCTTTATATATCTTGGGCAGAGGATTTCAATGAAGGGGAATACCGCCCGGGAGGTGGAACGGCGTGTTAAATGTGGCTGGCAGGCATTTGGTAGGCTCAACATAGTATTTAAGAGCAGACTCCCATTCTGCCTGAAAAGAAAAGTCTTCGATCAGTGCGTTCTACCCGTTATAACATACGGAAATGAAACCTGGACACTCACATCGCAATCAATTCAAAAACTTCGGATAGCACAGAGGGGAATGGAAAGATGTATGCTTGGCATTACAACACAAGATAGAAAATCCTGCGCATGGATCAGGGAACAAACAAAAGTCTGTGACATCATTGGAAGAGTAAAGCAATTGAAATGGAGATGGGCAGGACATATAGCGAGGCGATGGGACGACAGATGGACCAAGGCAATCCTGGAGTGGATACCGCTTGATCGCAAACGTCCGCGAAGAAGACTGAAAGCACGATGGATTGATGACATCGTTAAGTATATTGAACCCGAGTGGCAGAGAAAAGCCCAGGACCGTGAAAGTTGGTCCACCCATATCAAATCCACCCATCAACCACCACATATCAATCCACCCATATCAAATCAACCCATATCAATCCACTGCAGGATGAAGGCTTCTTCAGCATGTTTTCAATTCTCGCGGTCCTGAGCTCTCCTCTGCCATTCGGGTCCAATATACTCTTCTTCGTGGACGTTTGTGATCAGGCGGTATCCAGTCTAGGACCGCTCTGGCCTGCACCGCATGGCCTGCCCACTTTCATTTAAATTGCTTTATTCTTCCAATGTGTTAGATTTCTTTGAACAGCGTCCAATGAAACAACAGGTGCCTTTTTGAGGACGAGCCCCACCCATCCCTGCGACTGGAGGGCACATGTTTCGCCTCTTGATGTTCAGGCACATCAGGGTACCGACATATGCTCTCCCGACAAGAATAGGGGGACCACAGTCAACAATCTATACTCTCTCCGGCTTCCCGTCGGATGGCGTATATATGAATTGTTAGATTTCTTTGGACAGCGTCCAAAGCTGAGTGTCACGTACACCCAACCACTGGATTCCACAATCTGTGGAACACAACGCAACCTGCGTTTCCGCCTAAATGAACATTTTCTTATATATACATTATTTTATATTATATATTGTATATTGCATATTGTGTCAACTTGTAATAGTTTAATTTGTTTATTCATGTTAAAATAACTCTCTATTACGTACTTAGAAGTAATAGTTACTAACAACTTATATAGTTAAGGTAACTCTTAAAAAAAGCTCCCCTAATATCGGACAGTCGACTTTTCCTTTATTATTTGAACTTAAAAAATATTTTAACAAGAAATTAATAAAAATGGTACTCCAAACTTAATCTTAATGAACTTTGGTCAGAACTCGGAACGTTTTCTTAGAAATTTCAAAATTTTAATCGTACAGTCGGCAAAAATTACAAATGTAGCTATCTGAGCCCATGAGCTATATGTGCCCAGTGATTAGAAGCTTGACAGATTGACGTATCCAATCTTCATCGTTATTTTCTTGGCAAATTAAACCAATTGATACATTTTTGGTAATTGATTTTGATGACCGAATCGCTGCTGTCTTGAATGTTGCAGTCGGTTTTTTTTGTCTTTTTAATATTTTGGCAATCTGATGGCAGAAAATCCAAATCTGTGTAAATATTTAGATTCAAAGGCAAAATTCCAGTGCAATGAAATCCAAACTTTGATATTTACATGTTTTATGAAACAAGTGCACTTAATTTACCGATCAACTAATTCCCACAAGTGCAAAGTTCCAAACATAGGTTGTCCAACCATAAAAAATACGGGTACGAAACAGGCGAAACGCGAGCAAAGTGCGATAAAAGCATTTAAGGGAGACGACGATGACGACGAGAAGCCGAAGCCGGCAGAAAAAAATCAAGTGGTCGGGTATTTGTATTCGGTGTCGAGATTGTTAAAATAAGCCGGGCGTCGAGAGGCTGGATCGAGGCGGGCTGCGGAAAGGATTCTCTTGTCGGTTTCCACGCCAGTTGCCGCCAAACACGGTTCAAGTGAGCCGTGATAGAAACAAAAGCCATTTCCACCACGGAACGGGAAAAACGAGAGAATTCCGCTCCGTTCATCCCCTCTACCTCCTCACGACCCCGCCACCCTCGCTGTTCTCGTTGAATCTCGGCAGGGTGTGCACATTCTGCACGGATGGGTTTATTTTTCTCTACGGATTCGAAATTGAAATTGTTCCAAACAACAAACACCGTGAATTCGTGCCGTGATAGAGGTGAGCTTTGCATGTCAGCTGAGAAATATAATTTTCCTTATGGCAGTCGTTATAAACACGGTTCCCTTTTTTTCTATTTTGATATCACATTTCGTAATACAACGATTTAGATCAAATTACTTTGTTTTTAACATGTTTCTTTTATAAGACTCATTTAATACTGCAATATATCTTACAAAAAAAAAACCAATAAGCAATATGTATAAAGGGTTATCAAACTAGTACTGTATATTTTTGTAAAACATCACAGTAACCATATTTTTCTCTTATTTCCTTCAAAATTGATATTTGTATTTAGTATTGGTTGGCAAATCATCATAAAAATAAATACAGTCGCACATATAATGTAAATAATGTATGTATAATGTAAATAATTGTTAATTTATAATAATAAACAATAATAATAATAATAATGACGACACTACAGGTAGAGAAAGGAAAAATAATTTCCACCACAAATTTGACTTTGTCTGATGGTACAGAACTGAAAACATTAGAACCAGAAGGCCACTATAAATATCTAGGAATTACCCAGGGCCTAGACATCAAACAAAATGACAATAAAGAAAAAGCTGAAATACAATTATTAAAAAGAGTTGACCCAGTACTCAATACACACCTCTCAGGAAAAAAAATTATAGCTATTAACACTTCACATTCACATACTATCACATACACATTTGGAACATTAAAATGGTCAAAGACAGACCTGCAGAGATTAGACAGAAAAATTCGAAGCGCATTTACAAGAGCCACAATGCATCATCCCAATGCTGCAATTGAGCAGATTTATCTACGGTGAGAGGAAGGGGGTAGAGGGCTGGGTTGTTTGTAAATGATATACGAAAGGCAATGTCAAAGCCTAAATAACTACTTTTATAGAAAACACTCACCCATACATCGAGCAGCTGTAGTATTGGATAAAAAGTACACTCTTTTTCGGCTGGCCGAACCACCGCAACCGGAATCAGAAAATGCATTTGAAATAATGAAAACCAAGTGGCGCAACAAAGCCTTGCATGGAAGGCACTATGCTACTCTAAACAATCAAGAACAAGTTGACTCCAAGGCTACAAGTACCTATCTAACCTCAGGATATCTCTGTGGAGAAACAGAATGATTTATAATGGCAATACAGGATCAGGTTGTACTCACGAGAAATTATGTTAGAGTCATCATGAAACAAAACATACCAACCTCCAAATGCAGATACTGTGACGAGGAATCGATACAACATTTAATATCGGGTTGCACCTATCTGGCCTCCACCAGCTACCTAGCAAGACATGATTCCATGGGTTATTCACCAATTTCTATGTCTGAAACATGGATTACTAACAACATTCACACCATATCATCAATACGCTCCCAAACCTGTTTTAGAAAATCAACACATTAAATTATATTGGGACTTGCAGATTCGAACTGACAGAACGGTGCAAGCAAATAGACTAGATTTAGTGCTCTACCAGAAAGAAGCTAATCAAGCCACAATAGTTGACTTCTCTGTACCTTTAGATGAAAATATACACTGAGCATACAGGGAAAAATTGACAAATATAGAGATCTGGCTTTTGAAATCAAGGATATATGGCACCTAGATAGAGTTAATATCCTTCCATTTGTGGTGAGCGCTAATGGACTTGTCCACAAATCCCTAATACAGAACCTCGAACAACTAGATATCACAAAAAGGGCAGTAGTATGGATGCAAAAAGTAATATTGGGGACAGTCGGAATAGTCAGACGCGCCCTTGATCGTCAGTAGACACCTAAGTATTCTTGGTTACACCCGGGTACTTGGAGTTCTTACCACAACTGTGTGAAAAAAAATTAAAGAAATTTTTAAAAAATTATAAAAAAAAAAATAATAACAGTGAAAATAATTTGAATATATGAATGAGAAATATATCCTTAAAGAAAACAGTGAAGATGTATGTCGATAGTGTGGTAAAATAGGGGAGACTGTTGAGCACATAATAGGTGGATGTCCTACTTTAGCAGGAAACGCATATTTAGGACGGCATAATCAGCTTGCTAAAATAATCCACCAAAAACTGACACTTAATTACGGTCTTTTACCAACATCTACTCCCCCGTATTATAAATACAGTCCTCAAGCTGTTCTGGAGTCTGACGATGTGCTGCTCTGCTGGGATAGACCGATAATAACTGACAGGGCTGTCAACTACAATAGACCAGACATAGTCTTAATAAATAAAAAAGAAAACTGGGGAACAATTATTGATATTGCCATACCCTTGTCTCATAATATACATAAAACGGACGTGGAAAAAGTCTCTAAGTATGAGAATCCTTCTTATGAATTGAAGAACATCTGGCAACTTGAAAAAGTGAACATCGAACCTTTTGTAATTTCCGCAGAGGGATTGGTGAGCCACAGGTTCTCCAAAAGTTTAACAAATTGCGGACTAAATAGAAATATCATAAAAGTGGGACAACGGGCTGTATTGTTGCAAACCTCGCGAACATCGCGAGGGAGGAATCGGTTTGTGGTTTTCAGCTTATTGAGCTGAGAGAATGATACCAAGTCGATGAGAATAATAATAATAATAATAATAATAATAATGAAAATAATTTGGGCTACTTTTCACGCCTTGTGTGAATTATATTATCAACATAATCGACCTATAGAGCTTACTGTTCGTAATTTAATTCAAAAATTTGAATTAATTGATGATGTTTGTGATGCTAAACATCCAACCTGTCAAATATTTAAATGTATTGCTCAAAAAACATCGATGCTGTGAACCAAAGTGTGAATGAAAATTCAAAACAATCAATGACACGTCGTTCTCAAGAACTTGGGCTTTCTTATGGCACCACATAGAATAGTGTTCATAAAGATTTGCATTTCAAGTGTATAAAATTCAGGTAATCCATTTGTTGCGGAGAAATTTTGCAGATTGGGATTTAGAGCAACTTGAAACAGGTCCATTATTTCATTTCATTCATTTTGATTAAATTAGTTCGTAAATAAGCAAAATTGGATTGAAGAAAATCCACATGCTATTCTTGACACTAAGTAATGTCTAGTTATAAATTAATGGAGAGGTTCAAAAACTCTCTTCCTTTTAATATCTTCTTGGTGAAGAAGGTTTTTAGCTACCAAATTAGGATGGTCTTGAACTCTTGCTAAGGTAACTGGCACTGACAGACCAACTAGCCTGTATGATTATGGGTGTTTGTAGGTTCTGGTGTATAATTTAATTATACGTATATCATGGACCTTTGCAAGTATGTCATAAATATTAAATTTAAATTTTAACTATCTATCCTTACTATCACAAAGTAACATATTCAACGGACTTGAAGCCACTTCATTTAGAATCCTGTGAACAAGGCAATATATAATATGTCTTCTTCGATACATACATATTATTGTTGATATTTAAATAATAGTGCAGTTTTTTTCAAAAAGACCTTTATTTCATATTTTTTTCTTTTTTTATTAGGATATGGGTTTTTATTAGGATATGGTATATATATTAGGATATATATATATATATATATATATATATATATATATATATATATATATATATATATATATATATATATATATATATATATATTACAGAAATCTTTCACCCATTCTCCACGTGGTGCCACCACCGATCGCCTTCACCGAACTGTCAACCATGCGACGTCACGTGTCTCTCGAGACCGGTTTCTAGCCTTTCAGCTGTCATCAGCCGAGCTCTAGACGAACGCAAGGAAAGCAGTTCGGAGAGGCAATCGGGGCCAGACCAGATCAACTGGCCATTTTAATGACGGGTCGTGATCGCTCACAACTTGTGGGCATACCTGGTACTATACCCGAGGTTCCAGGCAGAATGTTACGAGGGGTCCTGACTGCTACGAGCATTCGCCGTATGATGGCGTGAGTTGTGTTACGTTACTCTACCTTGTGGGCATATATATATATATATATATATATATATATATATATATATATATATATATATATATATATATATATATATATATATATATATATATATATATATATATATATATATATTTAATATTTTCACGGATAGTAGATAATGTTTATAAATCATTCCGGGTATCGATCCGTTGATTTTGTGAAGAATCTCGACGTTTCGCCAAATTTTCATTTGGCATTTTTAAGTGTTGTCTGCTTCGACTGAAGAGTCCAAATGACGTGCTCGGGTCCACAGTATTCTAACAGAATGGAAATCCCTTCTGAAAAAAGAAGAAACGCGGCAACGTGGTGGCAAGGTAGAAAAATCAATAAACGAACGCCCGATAGCGTTGTCGAGCGCCGCAAATAGTCCCGAACTACCCCGATATAATCTGCTCAGTCGCCGGCCGGCTATAAAAATGAGCACAACGACCCGTGCACGTCAGTTAGACTTTTCAGTCGAAGCGGAACTCTTGAAAATGCCTAACGAGATTTTGGCGAAACGTCGTGACTCTTCACATAATCAACGGATCGACACCCAGAATGATTAATATATATATATATATATATATATATATATATATATATATATATATATATATATATATATATATATATATATATATATATATATATATATTGACGATTTCAAAAAATCGGAGCTCTTAATATAAATATTAAGAGCTCTAACTTTCATAGTATACCTTTAAAAAAAACTAAAAGAAATAGTCGATTTTTTAAAACAGTTCGACCAGTACAGTAAACGATCCGACGAAAAGTCGAAGGGAGGGACTCCCTATTCTTGGCGAGAGAGCATATGTCGGTACCCTGATGAGTCCAACTACCAACAGACGAAACATGTGCCCTCCATGTATATATATATATATATATATATATATATATATATATATATATATATATATATATATATATATATATATATATATATATATATATATATATATATATATATCTATCTATATCATGAACCCGTATGAATCCACTGCAAGATGAAAGTCTCCTCAGCATACTTCCAACTCTTGCGGTCCTGAGCTTTCCTCTGCCATTCGGGTATAATATACTTAATCATGTCAACAATCCATCGTGTTTTCGGTCTTCTCCGTAGACGTTTGCGATCAAGTGGTATCCAGTCGAGGACTGCTCTTTTGTTCCATCGCCTCGCTACATGGCCTGCCCATTTCCATTTCAATAGCTTTATTCTTCCAATGATGTCAGACACTTTCGTTTGCTCTCTGATCCATAAGCAGGTCTTTCTATCCCGTCTAGTAATACCAAGCATACATCTTTCCATTCCCCTCTGTGCTACTTGATGTTTTTGAACTGACTGTGATGTAAGCGTCCAGGCCCGTTATGACATACGGTACTTCCGTATGTCATAACGGGCCTCGCTCGCTTTTTACGCTAGTAGACTGAATCGTCAGGATATATTCATAGGCGAGCGTCGGGTACCCTCCTCTGATTTCATCGAACTCAAACAACGTCATTTCTTTCTTCAAAATTTTCTCAAAGTCTTTTTGCTTGTTGTCTGGCTTTCTCTTAAATATTTCTTTTTCTTGTTGAAGCTGTTTTTCAAATTCTTCTTTTAGCGTTAGAGTAGGTTCTGTATCAGTAGCAGATGTTCTAGCTATAGGTGTATTTTCCAAGACGTCATCTATTATTCTCTTTCTATTATTTTCTTTATTTCTTGGCGTATTGCAACTTTTCTTGGATTGAAGAATGTATAAGTACGATCTGTATTTTTGGCTTCTTCGTCGTACTTTTTCGGAGTTTGCAAATAAATCAAAACTCCTGTTAAATCAGTGCGGCGTTCTTGAATACGTTCATGTAGAGACTGTGACAACTGATTACTCAACACCCTGTTTTGTTGTTGCAATGTATCCAAAATAAATCGAACTGTTGTGTCCGCAGTGAAAAGCGTTGACTCTCGCCTACAAAGTACCTCAACTCCTAATTTAAAAGACTGCAAGTTAGCAATGAGATCTTTAATTATGAACCACTCATTATCGCTGAATTTAATCTCAGATTCAATTTCAATATCGATTAATGCTTTATCAATACAATTCTTCAAATTGTAGAATCGTTCTAACATATTCAAAAGGCTATTCCAGCGAGTACGACAGTCTAATATCAATGCCAATTCTTTTTTAGGGACTTCTTGTTCCATCACATATTTTTGTAAAACGTCATTTTGAGTTGGTGACCGCTTAAAAATCTTGACCACTTTCCGTACTTTCTTCAATTGATCGTCATATGTTGTAGAAATCATTTCAAGTGGCAGTGAATTTATATTTACAGTCACACCCTGTTCATTGTCAAATTCCTTCGTAAATGCTGCTGCTGGACATTCTGATATTGAAGAATTGCTTTTCTTATACAGTGTATCAACCACCACTAGTTGTAAGCCGTGTGTAAAACAAAGCTGCTGGGAACAACGCAAAAGTCTGCCAAACTTCACCATCACACTATCGCCGTCCGCTGTAATAGCGATAATATATGTGTCTAAGTCTAGACCAAAACTCGTGGGGCGTTCTTTCACCAAGCTAATGCAATGTCCTGTGGTAGCCGAGCCATGTATACGGACCAAACCCAGATTAAAATGGTTTTCTTTCTGGTGGACGTTGATATTTAAGTATCGATGATTCTTTTGTGACGTCCATTCGTCAAATGTGAGTGAAAATCTCTGTTTTCCTTTCTTGAGACGTTCAAATTCAATAATCATGTCAGCTTCAACTGTGTTACAAACATTTGTTACGATAGATCGTATTGTATTTAGCGAATTGGGTAGTTGTGACCGCTTTTAGAATATAAATTTTTTAAATCCGTAGATGTGCAAAAGGAACTTAAGGTGAATCCGTCTTTACATACCAACCTAGAGAATATTTACATTATACGAAAACACTCGTCACTAAAGATCGGATTTTATGCATTTTACATATATATGCAAATTCTGCATATTTTGTGATTTTAATGGAAAAATGCATATTTTAGGAACTATTGCATATCTAAGCATGTTTTGGGATTTCTGTATTCTTTTCTTAGGTTTTATGGTCGCACGGCGCCGTGTCTGGGCGGTCCCGGTCTGCAAATTAGGTTTTCCCTAATGGGGAAATAAAATAAGTACAAAAACTTTTATTTTTATTTATTTTCTCATATTTGTTACTGTTTGCAAAGGTTACAGACTGTTGCCAGTCTAAATTCGTTGCTCGAAGTACCGACGCCTAGTGACTTAACTTATATTTATTCTGTAAACTTTGCTGTTTGTCAGTATTATTCAGGTTGTCGTTTGTTGTAGTCGCAGTTATTATTGTGCAGTTAGTAAGTGCAAACAAAGTGAAAGTGAAAGCAGTGATTATGTCCAAAATACTATGTACTTCTTGGATTAAGCCTTACCCAGAACTTGCTTTCTTTGGACGGCGACCAGGTTTTTTGCAAATCGTGTTCAAAAATTGTTTCCTGCTCAAAGAAATTTCAAATAGACCAACATATTAAGACGCCGTCTCACGTAGCTAAAGTTAGAAACATGAAGAAGTCTGGGCCCATACAGTCAACGCTGAAGCAGTCATTTGAGATTTTTAAAAACGGAAACCATGACCAGTCAGAATTTAACGTAGATCTATGTAAAACGTTCTTGGCTGCTAATATTCCTTTAAACAAGTTAACCAATCCGCAAGTTAAGGCCTTTCTGCAAAAATATACAAAATTTAATGCTCCAGATGAATCAACATTAAGAAAAAACGTCGTTGGAAAGGTATTTGGTACCGTGATAGATGAAATAAAAAAAGAAATTGCAGGTAACTATATGTATATTGTTATCGACGAAGCAACTGATTCGTGTGGTCGTTACATAGTTAATTTAATGATCGGAAAACTCACAGAAGAAGAACCTGGAAAAGCTTACCTTATAGCCGTAAAAGAAGTGGAGAAAACAAACAATCTTACAGTTACACGTTTTATTCAAGAAACCTTAACACATTTCTTTTTGCCGAACTCAGTTCCTACAGATAAAATTCTTGTCCTGTTGTCCGATGCTGCGCCGTATATGATAAAGGCAGGAAAGAATTTAAAAATATTTTATGAAAATTTGATTCATGTAACTTGTCTAGCTCACGGATTAAATAGGGTTACGGAAACTATTAGAGTTTCTTTTCCGTTGGTCAATGACCTAATAGCAAATGTCAAAAAGATATTCATAAAGGCCCCATTGAGAGTGCAGTTTTACAAAGAGAATTTGCCCGGAGTACCATTACCACCTGAGCCTGTCGTGACCAGATGGGGCACCTAGATTCGTGCGGCATTATTTTATGCAGATAATTTTCAAAAATTGAAGGACTTAATCTCACAAATGTCTGGTGATGATTCACAGTGCATCCAAAAATCGAAAGAAATATTTCAAAGTACTGTAGTGGAACAACAGTTAATGCATATTAAGTGTAACTATATATTTATAGCAGACAGTATTTTGCAACTACAGGAATCGTGTACAAGTTTACCAGAGTGGATGGATATAATAGACATGTGTACAAAATTGCAAAAATATACGAGGTGAGGTAGGGAAAGCAGTAGTGGCAAAATTAGAAAATTTGATTTGAAATTGAAAAAACACAGGTTTCAAGATTTTAAGGCAGGTCGTAGACATAATGTCAGGGAAAACTGTAAATAATTTAGCTATTGAGCCTGCCTTAGTTCCGAAATTAAAATTTTGCCCTATAACATCAGTAGATGTAGAAAGATCGTTTTCTTTGTATAAACATTTCCTTAGACTGTGATAGACGCCACAATTTTCTAGTTCAGAACCTTGAAGCACACATTATAACTAGTGCGTTTTATAATTTTTCGAGTTAATATTAATATTTAGTATAAGTTTCATATAAAACATTATATTAGGTGTTAACTGAATTAATAAAGTATCTATTAATAAAGTCACTTATACAGAAAGACGTGCGCGGGCTGGGCAGCGCAGTACTTTTTATAAACAACCGACAGGACAGCCCGCCAACCGTCCGCTAGTCGCCGGCGTGGCGCGCTGTGCGGAACGGCAACGTCGCGCTCGTGCTACTCGCGATTTACGCCGCGAAAGTTTTAACGCCAAATTTTTTATATACGGGATCCACGGATCCGCGCTTTGAAGGTGCGGGATTCAGCAGATTAATAACAGCAGCGGGATTCCGCGTGATCCCGTTTTGCGGGATTGCAATCCCTAGCACGGACATAACATATGCTGTCTTTATTTATCAGTAAGAATACAAAAAGAGAATATTGAGATTAACGTAACAGTAATAACGAGGAAGTAATATTGAGATTACTATGACTAAAAATACTCGAAGTTATAAAAAAAAGTTGTGTGTTCTCATTTTGTGACATACTTGCATGAAAACCGTGACATTTCATAGGCAAACATAAAATTCTATAACTAGAATCAAAGCGTTATCTTCATTATCCAACGCGACTTCACGCCTCCGCTTCTAATCGCGATCTTCCAGCTCGTCGTAAACGTCCAGCTCGGTGAGCCGGCTTTAAAAAAAAACACGTCAACCCCATAAACTCGGAAAATTACGGCATATTCTCCACATTAAGTTCACCTTACGCCTCAATGTAACGAGGTCAAGCACGACACAGAAGAGGTAAAAAGAAAAAAAATAACGATTGCATGTCGTCCCTCTCCTGCTGTCCGACCGGTGCTAATTCACGGTTTTTATCATTCGTAGATCGGCCGGTAGATAGCGCTGGCAGCGCTCGTGATTCAGTTTTTTTTCTATTAGGCTTTGGCGGGGGTGAATTCTGGTGGGGTTGAAATAGATGAAGGTATGATATTATGAATGAATTGAATATCTTTTTTTTTCTTTATTTGGATTTTTCGCCACGATCTAAAACTCAAAAAATATCAAAAATATCTGTTCTTATGTAAATAAAGAATCACTGGGTAAAAACCAAAAACCAAACGGAGGCAAATTTCTGAGTGATTCTTTTTTTGTAATAAATTTACCTAATGAACAAAATTTAAAAAAAAAATAAAAATGCTCTAAAAAATATACGTTGACGTTTCGGGAAGTATTCTCCTCCCGTTTTCAAAACGAATCTAAAAATCATGTATATTAATTTCTATAAATTATGAAAAGATAGAAAGTAAATATATTTTTTGGGTATGTCAATGTTACTTACATTGACAATTAATTTTTAATGACAGTGACATACTACCAAAAAAATATATATAAGTGAGGTTTACCGTGTGATTGTGATTGTTTATTGAAATTCTTAAATATTTTTGAACCATATTGAATTTTAACCATATGGATTTTAAATCTACCGAAGGCATAGCAATACATTTATTTTATTTAAATTAATTATAGCGGTTTCTTTTAATCTTCTATATTTTGTTACCGATTCTTTTAATACCGTTTTGGAATTATTAAAATTGTTTTTATGACCCGATTCCCATGCATGTTGACTCCCATGTTGTTGGCTCCCGATTCTAAAGAATACAATTAAAAACATTTAAGAATTTCAATAAACAATCACAATCATACAGTAAACCTCAGCTATATATATTTTTTTGGTAGTATGTCACTGTCATTAAAAACTAATTGTCAATGTAAGTATCATTGACATTCACAAAAAATATATTTACTTTCTATATTTTCATAATTTATAGAAATTAATATACTTTATTTTTAGATTCGTTTTGAAAACGGGAAGGGAATACTTCCCGAAACATTAACGGTAAAAGTTTGTATATTTTTTTAGAACATTTTTATAATTTTAAAATTTCGTTCGTTAGGTAAATTTATTATATGAACAAGTCACAAAAAATATATGAACACGTCACAATCATTCAAACATTACTTATGAATGAATGTCGTTATAAACATATTTTTAAAAAACAAACTCATTCTATATTAGGATTATAATTAAAGTATTGGGTTGCCTTACCCAACAACTCAATACAATGTCGTCTGAACAGCATACTTAAAAATATCATAGTATTGTGTCAGTTCAACACCATCTCTGTATCAAACCAAGAACTTTTTGAACGTTCTTTGTAGGGCTTTTTATTATGAGTTCTTTGACAGCTTATCCAGTACATATCTGACAGCTGCATTTTTGTATCTTTCTTGAGATATCGTAAACTTACTTACTGTTCTATAAATCAGTGTTGTTTCGTTAATGAAAAGTTTTATGATGTTCTTTATTCCATTAGAAGCCCCCATGTGGAAGTTCAATTCGCCACGGGGGTTGAGTCCCTAAGGGCCAACTAATAGGGCTCCGATCAAAGCCCAAGACAATAATTACCTGATTATGAGCGGGAACTGATTCGATGATTGTCGCATTACCCCCAAAACATTGTTGCTCCCTCCCTTCTGTCTGCCCGTGTGTCTGTCATCATCCCCGGGCGATGATTTTCTTTCCATTTGTCTTTTATCGGTCTCGATTGTCTGATAATCTTTTTTGTTTCCATCTTTTCGTTTCCATTTTTTTCGTTATTAGGGTCGTATTTTTTTCTGATAATTTCCGAAAATGACGATTAGACAATAGCAAATTGTAATTTGCCAAAAAAAAAATATTGAAGAATGCGTCTGGATTTAAATTAAGACAAGTGTTAAGGAACGAGACATTTGCAAATATTACTTATGCTATCACATAAAACAAAATATGTATTCATACAAATTTATATAGTATCTTCGTTGTTAATATACGTATTCCAATGTTTTTCCCAGTCTTCGAAACAGTTTTTAGACTCAATTTCTGGTCATTTGGTTCAAAGCGATCAGCGAACTTTTGAATGACTTTCGTGGCCTCAAAACGGTCTCCACGAAGTAGTTTCTTCAATTGAGAGAACAGGAAAGGTTACAGGGTGCCATGTCTTCTGAATATGGTGCTTCTGGAAAGGATTTGTTTCATTTTAAGCGAAACTTTGACGAATAATTATTGCGACGAAAACCTACAAATTTAAATACCTAATCTACGATTAGTCAGTACAAGATCCTTGATTTTGGTACTGCTTTCTCCTTTGGTTGATGTGGAACGTCTTCCTGAACGAGGCACATTTTTAACTGCTTCTCTACTAAAACTAAAGTACCGTATATTACTTGTAAACTTTACATGTTTCTTGAAGTGAAACTTAGCCGGCGATTCGATAGTCGATAATCCGACGAGAATTGGGAGCGAAATTGCAACGTTTAGGTACATGTCGTTACATGAGAGAAAAGAAAGATATAATGTAGAGAGAAGGAGAAAGAGAGCTATACATTTTTTTACCTCTTATTTTTCTTACCTTCGTCATTTTGTCAAGATAAATTAATAATTATTTTCTTATTGGGTCGTTTTCAAATGAAAGCTGAATAATTATTTTTGGTTTTATTAAAACAAATATTTATGCAAATTTTGTATTGCTGTCTCTCACACTAAATCTCTCTTATTCTTTATTTTTTGAGACGTTTCACTTCTATCACGTGTACGGTGCTGCACTCGCGAAGTTTTTTTTTTTAATAATATCATAAGACGCTATAATTTTTAATTTAACAAGCGTAATGATATGAAAGTTTTCCTAGATTTCAAAGACAGTCATACCAACTTAAAACACAAATGGTAGTGTGGATACGTTAATATATATTTAAGAACACACACACACATACACAGGGTGTCCCATAACTTATACGCCATAGAGGAACTGGTGATAGTAGTGGTGATAGTGTTAGTTATTAAAAATATACAGGGTGTATTTTTTAAACAGTGAAAAACTAAGTACCTCAAAAAAGTCGTTTCTTAGTCGTCCTCTTCTTCTTTTCGTTCGTCCTCCTCCCCTTGACAATACTTGTTTTACCCATCTACTATCTGAATCACCGCAATCTGGAAGATCTAACTACCTGACTTATAGATGGTTTTCCGTATAGAAGTTTAATTTCTGCATTAGTTCTTCTCTATATTGTCTCTTATACTTTCACTCTACCAAATATCTTTCCCAGACATAAAATTTTTCTTCTTCTTTTTTGTTCATTGTAGAACATTCACAGCTATATAGTACCGTGGGTTGAATAACTGTTCTATATAACCTTAATTTTGCTGACCATGCTATTTTTTTTTATTCTAAGCTTCTCCTTGCTCCCTCTTACCATCAGTTTATCAATTTCTTTCAAATACTCAAATTCTTTGTCTGTATTAAATTTGTAATGTTTATTTTATTCCGTTTTAATCATAACTTATTCTCCATCATCCACCCCCTCTTCCATGTCAAGGAATGTTGCCTTATTTTCATTAACGCGCAGGTTATATTCTTGTGCCTTTTTTTCCAAACATTCTAAAGATTCTTGCAATATATATATATATATATATATATATATATATATATATATATATATATATATATATATATATATATATATATTGATTTCCAAAAAAATAACACCCGAAACTTTTACAAAACATTTAAAACTAAATTAACAGGCTATCAACCCCAAAATCTTTGTGTGTGCTTCCAAAAGTAAAACGCTTCCAAAAGGTAAAAGTGCTTCCAAAAGGAAAACGGTCAATTAGCTCTAAATAACCAAGAAATTGCAAAGAACTTGCGAAATATTTTGAACAAATACTAAACTGTCCTGAGCCTTTAAACAAATTACCAACACTAAACCCTAAACAAACAAACCCAGATTCATTACCACCGAATGAAGATGAAATAATTAGACAAATCAAGCGGCTTAAAAATAACAAAGCGTCTGGTGAAGATGGAATCACTACTGACCTTTTGAAATCCGCTGGTCCAGGCACAATCAAGGAAAGAACCAAAATTCTACAAGAAGGATTCCGGAAGATTGGAAAGATACTCTAATCCATCCACTACACAAGAAAGGAGATAGAACGGATGTAAACAACTATAGACGGATATCTCTTCTCCCAGTTTGTTACAAGATTCTATCTCAATGTCTACTAGACAGAGCACAAGGACAGTTGGAACCTAAAATTGGTGAATATCAAGCAGGTTTTCGACCGGGCAGATCCTGCCCTGAACAGATCCTGAATCTGAAGTTGATTCTAAGACATCAAAAACTGTACAATAAAAATCTCGTCTGTACATTTGTGGATTTCAAAAAAGCATATGATTCTATTGACCGCGAATCTTTATTCGGAATCTTGAAAGAACAAGGACTAGATCTGAAAACGCTGGCAATTATTAAAGCAACGTTAACTAACACACGGTCAAAAGTTAAATTCATGGGTGAGATCTCAGAGCCCTTAGAAATTAAAACTGGAGTGAGACAAGGGGATGGACTCTCGCCACTCTTATTTAACTGTGTTCTAGAAAAAGTAATACAGGAGTGGCGTGAAAAAAAGTCGGCCCTGAATATTGACCAGCCCATTAAACTGGGGAGAACCAATATCAAAATTGATTGTCTGGCATTTGCTGATGATCTAGCAATTTTAGCTCAAGATGTATTAACGGCACAGAAACAGATTGAAATCCTAAAAGAAACAGCAGAAAATGTAGGACTCCAAATTTCCTTTGAAAAGACACAATACATGACCTGCAACAGACTAAGAACGCCATTTCTAAAAACAAAATATGGTAACATCAGACGAGTCTCTCAATTCAAATATTTGGGTGAAATAATCATGGAAAATGGGTTGGAAAAAGCGGCCAATAAGGGTAGATGTCAAAAAATGGAAACGGCATTGAGACTTACACAAAATATTTACAACAAAAAATGCCTATCTAAAAACACAAAACTGAGACATTACAACACAGTTATTAAGCCAGAATGTCTATATGCTGCAGAAACGCTCATTTTGAATAGAAAGAGGGACATCGGGACATTGAAAAGAAGGAAAGAAAAATCCTAGGCCCCAAACAAATAAATAGCACAACACGCCGACTTCGAGAAAACGAAGAAATCAAACAATACACAGATATACATAGCGATATGAGAAAAAGAAGACTTAAGTTTTACGGACACATCAAACGGATGAATCCGAGTAGGTTAACTAAACAAATAGTCGAATTTTATGAAAATAGGAGTAAAGCTAAAGTAGAAATAATTAAATGGATTGCTGCAATTAAAGAGGACCTAAGATCAGCAAATATTACACAAAGTGAAATTCAGGATAGAGGCTGTTTCAGACACAAGGTTAACGTTTGGAAGGTTGGCCAGAGAGAAAAATGTAGGAAGACTGGAACAACTTGGTCTGACGAAAGGAAAAAAGCTCATAGCGAAAGAATGAAATTAGTATGGGCACAAAGGAAGGCTAACAACAACAAACGCCTCTAATTGTACTTTGCGTGGTCCACTAGGGCCCATACGTGAATAATAATAATATATACCAGGTGTCCCATTAAGGATGGATCGCGGCCGTATCTTGAAAACTATTTGTCCCACAGCTTTGGGGAAAAAAATATTATACTAAAACTGACCGTGAGAAATTCACCAAAAATATTTTTAAGCTTCTAAAACGACCGCAAGAGGGCGTGACGAGCAAAACATTTTTAAAAATCATTTTTTTTGTGTATTTTCAAGTGTTAACCGAGTAAGAAAAATTCTCAATTATAATTAGCAAACTGTCTCCTACAACTTTGTTTTATGACATTTTGTCGTAACTTCGCGAATAAAGAAGTGGGGGGGAGTTTTACCTATTGAGATAAAAAGTCGTCTAATGTCCGTTTGCCTTAACCGATTTTCCTCAATTTGGATTCATTTAAAAGACAATTGGTGGGACAATCAGATAATCTGGGAGATAAATTATTTAGTTTATAAATGAAACCGCGAGGTGGCGTTACATTCAACAATAGCTTTTTGAAAGTTTTGTTCAGTTTTTTCAAATGGAATGGTACAGCAGCAGATCCATCCTTAATGGCACACCTGGTATATATATATATATATATATATATATATATATATATATATATATATATATATATATATATATATATATATATATATATATATATATATTAGAGTTCGGCTCGGAGCCTGGAGATAAATTTCATTATAACTTAGTATTCCATTGGCAATAAGACAAAAATTTTGTGTCAGTAACTATGTGGCAGGTTTGCAACAATACAGCCCGTTGTCCCACTTTTATGATATTTCTATTTAGTCCGCAATTTGTTAAACTTTTGGAGAACCTCTTGCTCACCAATCGCTCTGCGGAAATTACAAAAGGTTCGATGTTCACTTTTTCAAGTTGCCAGATGTTCTTCAATTCATAAGAAGGATTCTCATACTTAGAAACTTTTTCCACCTCCGTTTTATGTATATTTTGAGACATTGGTATGGCAATATCAATAATTGTTCCCCGCTTTCCTTTTTTATTTATTAAGACTATGTCTGGTCTATTGTAGTCGACAGCCCTGTCAGATATTATCGGTCTATCCCAGTAGAGCTGTACATTGTCAGACTCCAGAACAGCTTGAGGACTGTATTTATAAAACGGCGAAGTAGATGTTGGTAAAAGACCATAATTAAGTGCCAGTTTTGATGGATTATTTTAGCAAGCTGATTATGCCTTCCTAAAGATGCGTTTTATGCTAAAATAGGACATCCACCAATTATGTGCTCAACAGTCTCCCCTATTTTACCACACTTTCGACATACATCTTCAGTGTTTTCTTTAAGGATATATTTCTTGTAATTATTGGTTTTGATGACTTTATCCTGGATAGCAATAACAAAACCCTCAGTTTTCGGATATAGTTAATTCTCGTCTAACTAGAGCAGAGAAGCTTTCTTATCAATAGTATTGCCATTTAATAATTCTACATATCTACCATGGATTGATTTATGTTCCCAGAGATTTATGTTGTTTAGTATTGTCCCTGTTTTGATAGTGTAGTTTGCATGGCTCAGTTTTAGTGGTGTATAATTGTGATCAAACTGAGTTGCGAGTCTCATAAGTTGCTCTTCCGAACTTAGAAAATGTTGGCGAAGGTTCTTTTTCTGACTAAGACATAATTATTTGATATTAATAAGCCCTCTACCTCCATATTTTCGAGGAATGTATAATGTCAACACCGAAAAATTGGTATGCCAACAAAGGAATTTTGTTAAAAGTCGTCTAGTCGTGCGGTCTAGCTCTTTCAGTTCTGTGTTTGACCACTTGACCACTCCAAATGAATATGTTAACACCGGTACTGCCCATGTGTTGATTGCCTTACATATATTCCCCCTGAGAGTTTTGTATTAAGAAGTTTATTATTATTATTCTGCTCATCCTTACTGTAGAATCTCAGCTCATGCTGGCCGATATTCCAATGCCACGATGAAAAAGCAATTCACCTCCTCTCACCCTAGCATAATATTTTACGAACAATGTGACGCGTCTGCAAGAGCAAGGCACGCTGTCCCACTATGGCAATCGATCTCGAGATACCGAGGCTCGCGAGGTTCTTTCAAAATCTGTTACTTATCAAGCCTTCGGCGGGCACTATATCTACCTTACTCAGTTTCCATTGGTTCTTCAAGTCGTATGCCAGATTTTCATACTTTGTGGATTTTTTTATCTCAGTTTTTCTAATGTTGTGAGATAGCGGCACTGCGATGTCAATTATAAAAGCCCTCTTGTCCTTTTTGTTGATTAGAACAATATCTGGCCTGTTATAATCAACCGTTCGATCAGTAGTGATTGGTCTGTCCCAGTAAAGAATGGTATCGGATGATTCAAGTACAGGAGAATGAGAGTACTTATAATATGGAGGAGGTGCGCTTTCTAACAGCGAGTATTTTGTTGTAATTTGTTGATGTATAATTTTTGCCAGCTGATTATGCCGTCCTAAATAAGCATTTGGAGCAAGGGCGGGGCAACCGCCAATAAGGTGCTCAATTGTTTTCCCGAAAGTACCGCATTTCCTGCACTTATCGACTACGTCCAAATGCATTATGTGCTTTTCATAGTTTTTTGTTCTTGTTACCCTATCTTGAATAGATATCGCGAAACCTTCTGTTTCTGGGTACAAGAGTCCATCGGTCAGTCACTTCAGAGACAATTGTTCGTCAATGGTGTCATCTTCGAGTGACCTAGGAAACCTTCCGTGCAATGTTTGTCCTTTCCATTCGCGAACGCAATTATTATTATTATTATTATTATCGAAAAGGTCATGCAGTGTGTTTGGAGGAATTTAGCTGGAAAAATTCACTTTAAGATAGTTCCTGATGATAGCACGATAGATTCAGGACTTTACTCAGCTCAACTTAAGAAAGTACACTCTGTTCTGACCGAAACATATCAGCAACAAGACAACGTAAGACCACAGCTTCACATCTTCGGTATACCTCGCTCGATCGTATTACCACTAGTTCTGGTCCATGGCTCCCTTTTTTCGAAAGATAGCTCTTGTGAAAACTGTTTTTGTTATTTCGCTCCCAAAGACTTATCATGTTAACGTAGATGAATAGAATTATGAAAAATGGGTTGAGGTCATAGAAAACAATGGCCTATATTTCGAAGAATAATCTCCAGGTATGCATTTTTTAAACTATGAAAAACTAAGTACCTCAAAAACCTAAACACTTTTGTTACGCTATAGTGAAATATTAACAATTCCAGTAGGTTTAGTTTCTAATTGATTTTAAATGGAAAATTTTAAAATTATATATTCCTCTTTGTCTGATTCTTCTTCTAATTCTTCTTCTTATTCTTCCTATTCTTCTTCTTCTTCTGATTGTTATCCTTCTTCTTATTCAAGGACACCTAATAGTCTGTTTAATATTTCGAAAGCTATTCAATCTTGATAGTTTTCCTGAGGCGTCGAGAACAAGTAAATCTTTCCATTTCTTAAGTCTTTCCATTTCTTAAGTGGTCTGTCCTCCGCTCTACTGATTCTCCATCTTTCGTGATCTAAGCCAGTCTATTATGATCCATCCTCTTCACATGATCTCGCTAATATATCCATCTCTTTCTACCCCATTTCCCTATTTCATCTCCTGCTCATGATGCTTTTATGTCGCTGTTTCTCACATTATCCCTAAGTGCCTTATTCCTTAACTTTTATTCTAATTGTGTTCCCAACAGTCAATTTATTAATGATTTTAAAGTTACATATTAAAATTATTATTGCTTTTTTAAAGTTATACAGTAAACTAAATTATTCGTTTCTTAAATGTATTTCATTTACTTATTCGTAAAGGGTGAATTGATTTTTGAAATATATATATATATATATATATATATATATATATATATATATATATATATATATATATATATATATATATATATATATATATATATATTAAAAGTTTTACCAGTTTGCGAAACGTAAAAGAAATAATCGTTCGTTTGACGATAGCAAACATCATATTTTTATCTCGTCCAGGGTTATTGCGAAATTTGAGACGAATCTTTTCGCAGTTTCGATCCCCCTACGTTTAGGGTTGATAGAGACACTGTCACGCCGTGGCGCCTTCGACTCACGAAACCCACTCTTGCAGATCATTTTCACTTTATCAGCCATGTCGTACGAACGAGGACAGAATTTATCGGCGGCGGGGAACATACCCTTCGTATCAGATTTTTCCGTAAAAAAAAACCTTGGTCAAAAGGGTAGATATGCTCGTTACACCCAAACTGGAAAGGTTTTTTTTAACTATAACATATATAAACTCAGTATTTGGAATCAGAAAACTATGAAACATTCATACGTTCATTAATTTTTCTTATTTTATATTATTATTTATATGAAACAGATGGCGCCAGTTTGATTTTTAAGTGTATGTTAACAGCAGTACAGCTAAACTTGAAGAGATTTACCACTAAACACCAAAACACTTTTTTGAACTGCTCGACGCACGTTTCGCTTACCATGTTAGCATCATCAGGAGATGATTTAATCATCTCCTGATTTTTTTGGACTGCGTCCAATACGTCCTATATACGCCATCCGACGGGAAGTCGGCGAAAACATGGCTGTTGTTGTTGTTGGGAACTGGATTGGGAACAAGATGGTGTAAAAATCAAAAGTGCAAACTTAAATTATCTTAGATTTGCAGATGATATCGTTCTCCTTTCACAAGACCCAAAGGGGCTGCAAAGATGCATACACGAACTGCAAAGGGCCGGCGAACCATTTGCTTGAAAATAAACCTGAAAAAGAGTCAGGTTATGTTCAATAATTTCGCTCTGCATAGAAGAATTTCAGGAAGGGATTTGGAGATTGTGGACAGCTTTATATATCTTGGGCAGTGGATTTCAATGGAGGGGAATACCGCCCGGGAGGTGGAACGGCGTGTTAAATGTGGCCTTCAGGCATTTGGCAGGCTCAACATTGTGTTTAAGAGCAGACTCCCACTTAGCCTGAAAAGAAAAATCAGTGCGTTCTACTCGTTATGGCATACGGAAGTGAAACCTGGACACTCACATCGCAATCAATTCAAAAACTGCAGGTAGCACAGAGGGAATGGAAAGAAGTATGCTTGGCATTACTAGATGAGACAGAAAGCCCTGCGCATAGATCAGGGAACAAACGAAAGTCTGTGACATCATTGGAAGAGTAAAGCAATTGAAATGGAGATGGGCAGGCCATATAACGAGGCGATGGGATGACAGATGGACCAAGGCAATTCGGGAGTGGATACCGCTTGATTGCAAACATCCGCGAAGACCTAAAGCACGATAGATTGATGACATCGTTAAGTATATTGGACTAGAGTGACAGAGGAAAGCCCAGGACCGTGAAAGTTGGAAGCATGCTAAAGAGGCCTTTATTCTGCAGTGGAATGACACGGACTGATGGTGATGATGATGATGATTGTTAATAATATATTATTATTATTACTATTATTATTATTATTCACATATGGGCCCTGGTGGACCACGCGAAGTATAGTTACTTGTTGTTAGCCTTCCTTTGCGCCCATACTGATTTAATTCTTTCGCTATGAGCTTTTTTCCTTTCGTCAGACCAAGTCTGACCAAAAGTCTTCTTTTTCTCATATAGCTATGTATTTCTGTGTATTATTTGATTTATTGGTTTTCTCGAAGTCAGTATGTTGTGCTATTTATTTGTTTGGAGCCTAAGATTTTTCTTATGATTTTTCTTTCCTTTTTTTCAATCTTGTCGATGTCTCTCTTTCTATTCAGAATGAGCGTTTCTGCTCCGTAGAGACATTCTGGCTTATTCCGCTTTTATAATGTCTCAGTGTGTGTAAATATTTTGCGTAAGTCTCAATGCAGTTTCCATTTTTTGACATCTATCCTTATCGGCCGCTTTTTCCAACCCGTTTTCCATGATTATTTCACTCAAATATTTAAATTGAGAGACTCGTCTGATGTTACCATATTTTGTTTTTAGAAATGGTGTTCTTAGTCTGTTGCAGGTCATGTATTGTGTCTTTTCAAAGGAAATTTGGAGTCCTACCTTTTCTGCAGTTTCTTTTAGGATTTCAATCTTTCAATATATATATATATATATATATATATATATATATATATATATATATATATATATATATATATATATATATATATATATATATATATATATATATATATATATATATATATATATATATATATATATATATATATATATATATATATATATATATATATATATATATATATATATATATATATAAGAAACATTTTTTTTTCATTTTCTACATATTTTTACAACTCTAATTGGTTCAAATTACACTTATCAACAATTTTTAATAAACTAAAATTGTTGGTTTAAGTTTGAGAAATATTTAGACTAAACTCAAATAGATTTACCAGTAAACACAAAATTACGTTTTTTTAAGTTCTGAACGCACGTTTCGATAATCATGTTAGCATCATCAGGATCAGGAGGAGATTAAATCATCTCTTGATTATGCTAAGATGGTTAGTGAAACGAGCTATTTGAGTTTAGTGTTTCACACCGAAGGTTCCAGTAGAAGAATTGAATATTTAGACTATTCAAATAAAAACACCATTTACAGAATGAAAAAAGAAATAATAAAAAAAATGTTTTTCCTTCGCCATCTTCGTTAAACTATGAAATTAGAGCCCAAAAAAGAGGAGGGAACGTTGGATGTCGGGAATTTTCTGTAAAGGGCGGCAAAAGTGGTAAAAAAACAACCCTCTTGGCGTCGAAAAGTTAATTTCGGCCGTAGAAGATAATTCGAGAGTCCTTTTTTCCTAATAAATGGTCTCGCCGATGTCTGGCTTCACGTCTTTGTTTGTTCATGCGCGAGTAGTCGCTCCTCCTGTTTATCTAGGACTACTTTTCGTAATGCACGATTTTGCTGGGCAAACAACGTCGGATTTAACGTTTATTTGATGGAAAGGACGGGAGAGTGGGGTCCCTCACCGATCCGATGACCTTCCCGATCGAAGATCGATTGATTGCAGAATCTGAGAAAATTAGATTTGTGCAAAAAAAAGGGGAACACGGACGAGGATATGTTTCTGTTGTTCATTAGACTCAACATCTGTCATTTGCTTTTATTTCTTATTATTTAGTTCAGTCATTAAATATTGGATAACACTGTCGTATATATCGTTATCTAAAAAATATTTCCTTTCATTAATTTTGTTTTACTTTTCTTCAGGCAATTTAATTGCAAAGTTGCTCTTTTAACGCTTATCAACAAGAATCTGTGTTGGATAAGTAATGTTTACTTCAGTGGCGACTCGTGGGTTTTTAAAGTGTGAGGGCATAGAAGAAAATAGTGCTGCTGAAGATTTGTTTGCTTTCCCGTTTGTTCCTCCTTTTTACTTTTCGTGCTATTGAAACCCTATACAGGAGGTGATCCAGGAAAACATTAAAATTTTGTATTGTTACTACTTACAAGGATATTGAAGGATTGTTGCGCAGATAAAGGAATGAATATTCCTTTATCTGCAAAGTCGAGAACGTAGCAGGTGTGGCGAACGCGTGTGCTTCTGCTCCCGTGTTTACTCTATTGTTGTTGCGTCATCGCGAAAATTAATTGACAAACTTTGCTGCAGTATGTTTAATGCTGTGTGTACTAAAGTATTAATCGTAGTAGCGTCTTGATTTGTCTTGTTAACCTCTTGAATTTTGGACATCGTGAACACTGAACACTGACTTTTTTGCGATGCCGGCTTGTTGTGCTACGTGTTCAACTTCTGTTAGGCGCGCTAACCCAGGCATTTGTTGTAGTGGACACTGCCGTCGCGATTTTCACTTAAAGTGCATTAAATTGCCAGTGGTTTTGGGTGAGTTGTCCGATGACTCGGGGGTGATTTGGTCCTGTAATGAATGTAGAAAATCGGACACTAGTGAATTATTGCGGGAGCTTCTCGCAAAGGTGAACTCAATCGTAAGAGATGTTTCGTCTGTGCAACAACAACAATCTGGTCTGACAGACTCAGTTAAGTTCTATGGTGATAAGATAGATGATTTCAACAAGCAGATGGAGCACTTTAAAAAGATATCGAGAGGGTTTGATAATACTCAGAGTGAGCTGGTAGCTGTTAGGAAGGAGTGCGCCAACTTGCGAGCCAGGGTGGAGTATGCGGAGCAGCAGACACGGGAAAACAACATAGAGGTTTGCGGTGTCCCGGAGGGGCGCGGGGAAAACGTCCAGGACTTGGTAATAAAAATCGCTGACGCCATAAATGTGGAGATTGATAAAACTGATGTAGTAACCTGTCATAGAGTAATGCGTTTTCCGCACAAAGACACTGGAAGACCTTTACCTAAAAATATTGTGGTAAAATTTGTAAGGTCTAAAAACAAAATGCGTTGACTTCTTCCAAGCAATTTGTGACGCCGATTATGATATTATTTGCATAACAGAAACGTGGTTAAAACCAGAAATTTCGGACAGTGAGTTATTTCCTCAGGGATATTCGGTCTTTCGATTGGACAGAAATCCCATAACGACGGGCAAGCGGGACGGTGGTGGAGTCTTGTTGGGAATTCGTGAATCATTCCTTAACATATATGTGCGGCAACGATAATATTGTGGAGGACGTATGGATCTCTATCGCTTTGAGGGGAGAGAGGAGGCTCTTGATGTGTACTGTTTATATTCCACCGTATGCCTCTTTAAATAATTATACAGCATTCTTTACCAAATTGGAAGGAGTATTGGAGAAATATCACAAAAGTGATATACTTGTGGTCGGTGACTTTAATTTGCCTCATCTCGGATGGACGCAAGCTTCCAGTGGCTTGCCTTTACTACAAGGCAGCGCGACGGACCCAGTGAGTTTAAGTTTTCTTGACTTCTACTCTAGTAATTTAAAACAGTTTAATAATATTCTTAAAGTATGTATTAATCTTAATGTATTATGACCTGCATACTGTGTCTTGCAATTATTTAGGAATTAAATGGTTTAGTTTTTAGATTTAAGTGATAAGTACTTACTATGTCCTGTAGGTTAAGTTAAGCTTTGTTAAATTGTGTTATCCTGTAATAGAACAGGTCACCTGTCTGGTGGATAACCCTATTATTTAAATAAATAAATAAGTAAATAAATACATAAATAAATTAATAAATAATTAAATAAATAAATAAATAAGTAGGTACTTACCAGTTTCCGAAGAGTAGACCATTCAAACAGTTTTTTGTAACTGCAAATCAATAGAGAAAATTCGAAAAAGTTCATTAGAAGTTCGAAAAGGGCAAAATTTTTTTAAAAAAATCTCTGAAAAATTGTTTACTCTGATAAATGCTGGAGGGGCGGCGCCCCAACGTCCTCCCTCACGAGTCGCCACAGGTTTACTTACATACCAGATGTGTGGTGGTAGTCTGTTGAAAGTTTAATCTCTTGTGTCATTTTATTTCTACGACAGTACCTCAAAACGCTATTGATGTTATTTATATTTTGTTCGTGAAGTAAACATATCGAGTTTCGAGCCAAATAAAGGCCATTTACGTGTAGCACGTACAGCTTTTCTTGTTCAATGAAAAGAGAAACTCAAGTGAAAGCCGTCCTGTACTTGCGATAACTTACGGTGTCAATGTTCCAACGCAAGACGCTTGCATTTCGATTCAAAAGACAAAGAACGCCCAGGTCAATTGAAAAAAATTGCAAACATTGTTGGAAGAAGACGCAAAGAATATGCAAACTCAACAACAAATAGCAGAGAGGTTATATGTTGATCGCCGAACCATTTGTGATTGCCTGCATACCATGGGAAATATCCAGAAGGCAGGAAAATGGGTACCACATCAGCTGAACGACAGATAGATCGTGACTGAAGACAAAAAATGGATATATTTCGAGAACTTAAAATGCAGAAAATCATGGGTTGACTTAGAACGGCCATCAACATTGACCTCAAGACCGAATCGATATAATCGATTATCGATATAATCGATTTTCGATATAATCGAAAAATCGATATAGACGAATAGACAAAGAAGAAAAAAGAGATGAGGTTCTAAAACCAGGTGAAACGCTGAATACCGTCGTTACCGTTAACAAATGAGTGACCCATGCATTGATCGAAATGTGGCAAGAATGGGCTACAAAACACAGAAAAACTCCCCATCACACACAGCGAAAGCGGTCAGATACACCATTTCTGCACTTGGTTGGGAACTCTTACCCCACCCGCCGTAATTACCAGACTTAGCCCCTTTCCCCATCGATTAAAAAAAATCGATATATCGATTACGATTATTCAATTTTAGTAATTGGAGCTTGAAAATCGTTAAAATTTTCTCAGTGTAAAAATGTACGATAGGTCTAGTTTAGGAGCTGGAGCTTGAAGTGCCCATAAAATGCTAGATGCGCTAGATGTAATCGGAGACGAGATGCGCGATTTCAGGTTTTCTCCCATAGTTCACATCGATTAAAAAAGTCAGTTTACAAATAAAATGTGTATCAGTTAAATCTTGAAAGTTTTACGAACCCATTTCTTGAGATTTAGTTACTGCATCCAATGATTTCTTTGCATTTTTATAAAATCAAATAAACTGTTTCATTTTAATCAATTAATTATTTTTATATTAATTATTGTATCATTTAATATCATTTTGAAAAATGATGGCCGTCGAATTTTCGCCGTCGGTTTTCATATAGTTTTCGCTGTTTTTCATTAAATCGAATGAACTTCATGAATTTCCAAAAAAATGTAAACTTTAAGAAATTTACCACTAAACACCAATAGTTTTGATTGATTGCGCGGTTGGCTCTTGGTGAAACATAGTAACAATGATAATAATTAAAACACTTGGTATTTGTTTCACAATATATTCAAGATATTCTCTAACATGTTTCGGCCTCGCGACCATTCTCAAAGAGAGTTATGTATAAACTAAACTAAAGTTTCAAAGTGCTGTCTAATGGAAGTCGGTTTTTTCATCTCGTTAAATTTATTACACTATCAATAATTGGAGTATTTCCGAAGTCTAGCTGGGTGTTTGTTAGGTTTTTGCCGTCGTATATGGCTTTTTTAATTTCGAAAATTTCCAGGTAATTTAACAGCCTGCTTTTATTGCAGCTATGTATTAATCTGGTATTATTAATGTTAAAAAAATGGTTCTGGTCTATACAATGTTCGGCAAAGCCCGTCTTTCTCTGATTGTGTAAAATTGAATATTTATGTTCTTTTAGCCTATCATTGAGCGATCGGCCCGTTTGGCCTATATAAATAGCGTCACACATATTACATTTAATTTCGTATACTCCAGATTTGTCACAAAATTTTGCTCTTTCTTTGTTATTGTTTAACATCGATGCAAGATTATTCTTATTAACAGAGATAATATTAATATTTTCGTTCTTTAACTGATTTGTGATTCTTGAACTTAATTTGTGAATATAGTTTATAGCATGCCAATTTTTAGAATCTTTTTCGGGTGTTGCGGCATAAAAATGTTTGGTGTTGTTTTTCTTAATCTTGTTTTTTATCATTTTATCTATGATGCTTGGCTGATATCCATTATTCCTTGCGATATTTTTGATAATATTAAGTTCTTTTTCATAGCTGTCTTTTTTAAGTGGAATCGTTAGAAGTCTGTGGGTCATACTATGAAAAGTGGACATTTTTACATTCCATGACTGATTTGAACTTGCGTGAATAATTGTATCGGTATACGTGGGTTTTCTAAATATTTCGAATTCTAATTTATTCGGTGTTCTTATTATTTTTAAATCTAAGAAATTTAATGAATTATCCGTCTCTGTTTCTATTGTGAACTGGATTTTTGAGTTTACACTGTTTAAATATTCAAGAAATTGACCCAATAGTCTTTCTGTACCGGTCCATATGCAAATAATATCATCGTCATACCTGGCCCAAAAATTGAATTGAATATATTGTGAAACAAATACCAAGTGTTTTAATTATTATCACTAAACACCAAATCACTTTTGTTTTAACTGCTCGACGCACGTTTCGCTGACCATGTTAGCATCATCAGGAGATGATTTAATCTAATTCCAAAACCAAACTACGTTCTATTTATATGAAAAACCCTACCTAATTAAGCGTGTAAAAATCATGAACCGTGAAGTTTACTAAACCTTACATTAATAATTGAAAAAGTTTACTGAACGGGATAGATCTTTTATCTCGGTTTATGATTTTCATACATTTTTCTATTTGAATGCTTTCATATGCATCCAAAGCCCTATTATTATTAACACTTTTAATTAGTCTTAAATTACTAATCTCTATACTGTGGTCGTGTTCGCTTGCGTGTTGGGCAACACAATATTTTTCATATCTCCCATATCTAATGTGGGCAATACGTTCTTTATATCTTGTCAGTATGGATCTTTTTGTTTGCCCAATGTACCTTCGATTGCAGTCTTGTCAACTAATTTCGTAAATCCCCGACTTTTCATGTTGCTATACTTTATCCTTTGGATTACCCAGAACTTCTCTTAATTTATTATATGGTTTGTACACAACTTTAATGTCCAGTTTTTTCAAAATTTTGTCTAACCCTCTTGTTAATTGGGCATCAAATGGTATTACCATGAATTTCTTTGGGTTCAAATCCTTTCGAAAAGTTGAAGATTCTTTCAATAATTTTCTGAACTGAATGTTTTCTAATTAATTTATCTACAATGTTCTTATTATAACCATTCACCTCAGATACCTCCCTAATTAATTTTAATTCTTTGTTATAATTATCTTTATTTGAAGGAAAATTGAGTAATCTATTTAGCATAAAATTTAAACTAGCCATCTTATTTTGAAAGTTATGATTTGAATCGTTATGAATGTATCTCGAAGTGGTGGTGTTTTTCCTGAAAATATCAAAATCTAACCTATTTTTATTGTTTCTACTGAGGGAATATTATATTTTGGGATTTGCTATTTAAGTTCTTAATAAAATCATATAAATTTTCATTTTTCCTATCGAAAATGGCAAAAACGTCATCCACATATCTTAACCATACCTTCGGAGAGTAACTGAATTAATATTTTTTGATTAAAAAAAATTTAGGTTACCATTTGAAAAAGAGTTTTTTAAGAAATTGAAAAAAACTGTAATTATTGCAATGTTTGAATACTAAAATTATGCTAAAAAAACTCTATTTTTTTTCCTACGTTGAGTAATTTTTGAGAAAACGCGGGAAAGGGCCATAGCAAATTGCCACACTGTATACTCCATACTCCATATACTGAACTTCACGAACTCAACATCTAATGTACAATACAATTGTTGAAACGCGACTGGGCAATTTGAACTAATCTCTCAAAACTCATTCCTGTTTTTTTTTTCCTTTTCAGATCCTTATCAAATGTTCGGACCTACCAGTAGCCGTTTAGCGAGTTCAGGTAAGCACCCTTAATCGAAATTAAATTACTCGCTTTTGGGGAGCTGAAATTGGCCCGCCGGTTTTTCGGGGGAAGGGCAGAATTATGACGAGGCACAGAGTTAATTTGACCGCCGCAATTAAGGAAGGGCGAGGGGATGTTGGGGGTGGGGAGGAGTAGAAGTCATTTTTCTGTATTAAATAGTCAAAAATCAGAAACGGAAAAGCAGAAGGGGGACAGGGAGCGAAAAAGTCTCAATGATTTAGAAAACGCCAACTTGAAATTAAAACAAGATTACTTGGTACGCAAGATATTTTTACAAGTTAGTAACCCTACTGTAGATTAAAATACACATTTTTATTATAAAAGCAAACAGAAATGTAATAACGGGTCTTTCAAATTGAGCGATTTTTTTTAATTCTTGAATAAAATACAGATGGCGTTGTGAATTTGCTTAGGTCTAGCCTAATTTCGAATGTTTAAGTTTAATATATGACATTTATAAAAATGGAGTCGTACGCCATACAAAGCGTTAAAGTTGTTGAGTGATTTTATGAAAATAGACGTTTATAATAGTTCAGTCGAGTTCTGAAATCTGGAAGCACTATCAATCAAATTGTTCTAAAATTTCAAGAAACTGGTTCGGTGGAAGATAAAAGAAAAGCAATATATACCGGGTTTACCCAGTCCAACCAGAGCACTCGTACAGTACAGACGTGTTTTTCAAGAGCTTCCTTTGGTTATCTACACTGAACTACACCAGGCTGCTTAGTGGCGTGATTGTGACGTCACCAACGGTTTTTCACATTGATATTGATTATTTTTATTAAAACAATTAATATTACACGGTTTTTAATATTTCTTGAAGATTTCGCGGCAATCCTACAGCGGGAATAGTCTCGGGGGACAAGGCATACTTTTCGGACCTTTGGGTCGCTATTTAGGCACTTTTGGGTGTCTATTTAGAAATTAAAGGTGTTCGGAAGAGTGCAGGTGATATTGGCACACCATCATGGCTTCACGGTTATCGGTTCCGGACTCCGGGTCCGACAAGATAATCCCAATAATAAGGCTCCAGGAGAAGCTCGAACAGTCGCTCCGCGACAATCACGGTCTCGATGAGACAATTTTTGAGCTCAAGGAGCTAATCAAAGACCTGATAAGGCAAATAGCCGATTTAGCGACTAAATTTGATAGGAACGAACAGGAGACCGCCCGCACCAACGCGCCGGCCGAAATAAATATCGATTTAGACACGGGTATGTTGATCGACAGCGCCTTCCTACAACGACAGCCTTTCAAACCCCCAAAAGGAACTCCATCCTCGGTTAAAACGGATACCGTTACCCCCAAACTGAATCACGATGTCAGGGAAGGCGAAATTCTCTCCATCGGTGGAGAATCGTCCGATTCAGACTTCAAGAAATGCACGGCCAAGAAAAGGCGTCGCATAAAACGATCCAGATGCTCCTCCGAAGAGGAAAGGAACCCAGAGCAGACGCCAAGGAAAAAGACTGCCGGAGAGGTAGGTCCCAGCGGTGCCCCAACAGCAGTGCCTGCGGCCAAGTTGGCTACGGAACCAAAAGAAACGGAGAAAGAGCCTTCGGTCTAAGAACCATTATATGAAGGTAATGACCTTCATAGCCAATGAGAAAATAGGCACGGACAAGGCGCTGAATCGCCCAGAAGGGGTGAAGATTCAGCGAAAGACAACTGGCGGCTACCGCAAGCTGGTTTCCGGAGGGGGCACGTAGCCGTCCATCAGGTCTCTCGACGGAGATCAGACAGGGTTTCGACAGAAGGCGTCATACGGGAGCCGTTTTTCTAGACCTCTCGCAAGCATTCGACCGAGTCTGGCATCTCGGACTCATAGTCAAGATGCTCAGACTCGGCATACCAACCGACCTAGTCAAGCTGTTGGCATCATTTCTGACTGGACGCACTTTCCAAATGCTCGTTGACGGTGCACTTTCATCAGTCCAGCGAATCGAAGCGGGAGTACCGCAAGGGGGTGATTATCTGGGTGATTATATCCAGGTTGCAAAAGCAGACGTTGAAAGCATCGAGATGGCTAGTCGAATGGCCACTAGCAATTAATCGCAGCAAAACCCAGGCTGCCTTTTTCACTCGAAGACAGCCGATAATCCGACAGAATATTCATGGAGTCCCGATCAAGTGGGCTAAAACGGCTCACTATCTGGGACTTGAGTTCGACAAGGCCCTAACGTGGTCTTCACACCTCAAGAAAGCCACCGAGAAAGCATACGGAATGCTCCGTATGCTGTACCCCTTAATCAATCGGAATAGTAAGCTCACGCTTGACACCCAACTAACCCGGTATAAGTTTATGGTCAGATCAGTCCTTATTTATGGACATCCGGCCTGGTACCCGTTCCTCCCAACTTCATCGATTAAAAGACTTCAGTCTTTTCATTCACGTGCGCTTCGCTCAATAGTAAACGCTCCCTGGTTTGTTAGGAACGCGCAAATCTACCGGGAGATAGATATTCCAGAGCTTCAGACGTTCCTGTCCAGACTACTGGACAAATTACTAGCGACGGCGTCCCTTTCAGACAATCCGCTAATCAGAGCCACGGCAGCTTCATTGCCGGCCGTTGCCCCAGAGTGACCACTCACGTCGGTGATCACAATATTGTTGAGTTTATCACAGATACAGGAATATAGTTGGTTTGGTAGATTTTCAAATTCCTTTGTTAACCAGTTTGACAAATTTTATGTTGGAGAATCAATGGCTCAATGGCTGATACAATTGATCTCATTGATTTTCCTGGTTTATGAATTTTTGTAGAGCATACAATCTTGGCACTTTTTGATTAGAAATATGAAGTTTATTTTTTTTAGAGGAGAAATAAAGCCGTTGCAAGATTTCAATGTATCTCTGACTTCGTTGACCATTTTTGACAATGGATTTCTCGGTAATCGTTTATATGGACTGTCTTGAATTAATTTTTCAGCGCGTTCAAAGTAATCAGATTTGTCCATTACTACTCTGTTCATTAAATCTCTTTGAGTAATATTGTCAAAGTTTAAAAAGTTTGTTCTTTCGAATGTTTGTTCTTGTAATATTTCAAACAGTCTGTATATTATTGGATGGTCGGATGCAAAATTTGATTTTGCATCGATTCGCTATAACTTTTCCTATATCTATTTCTAAAGGTTTTCTTGTTAATCAATATTTTCTATTTTAATGTAATTTTTGTCAGAAACCGATACATGGCCATCGTTTGTTTTTCGAAACAAAATGAACATGCCTGAAACGGCAGAAATTCACTTTAATTAAAACATGAAAACAAAACAGGAACATAACAAAATTTAGAACGTAATAACAAATGAAAAATATAAAAAATTGTAACATAATTACAAGAAATAATAAATGAATATAAAATTACAATAATTGTCCTATATGTCCGCCATTTTGGTTCAAACATTAGTTCAACTTTGTCATATGCTCCTCGCGAAACAGACCTCCGAATTTCGCCTGGACTTAGATTAGTGAACGCATCGTGAACATGGTTCAATAATTTCTCTCTAGTTTGTACAGGCCTAGAGTATACTAGTTCTTTTATACGACCCCAGAGGTGAAAATCCAAGAGCATCAAATCAGGTGATCTGGGTGACCAGTTCCAGGGTCCCTGTGGTAAATATTTCCCTTTTCCAGGGTCCCTGTGGTTTCCTGTAGGAAATCACACAAATCCTCTGAGTATCTTCAGATATCTAACCCCTTTCAAATTTTTATCATACACTTGACAGGCCACTCTATTGTCCATAATTAAACAAGAAACATTAACACTAAAGTGGTTCTGGTGATCCAGCAGAGCTTCGATTCTTGCGAATTTTCTAAGAGTCTGACAATTCTTTCACATTCACTAAGCGTATGAAACAAATTTACAATTCAGTATTTGAACATTCTTCATTATTCTCCATTATAAACTGTCCTTGAAAAAATAAATAAAATCACTAAAACTGTAAGTAGATACCTCACAAATTTGGAGCTGATACTGCTTTGACATAATATCAATATTGTTTAAATTCCTGTCAAAATCAAAGCTTACCAGAGAAGACTTTCGTAGTTTTATCGGCTTTTGATAAAAAAATACATATGGGTTAACAAGAAAACCGTTGGAAATAGGTATAGGGAAAGTTATAGCGAGTCGATGCAGAATCAAATTCTGGATCTGACCATTCAGTAATATACAATAATATTTGCATTGCCAGGCAGGCGACTAACCCACCAGAGCACCGCTGCCGGCCCAAATATTTGAGGTCAACAAAACAGCGGAAGAAAGAAGTGGATATTGACCTAGTAATATATGACAGGCGTTTTAAAAAAGTCAATAGTTGTAAATATCTAAGCCTAGTAATTACGATTCACAATGAAGAGGACATTTCTACAAGAATAACGGCTGAAAACAACATCTACAGTTCGCTCTACAGAACATCTTGAAATCTAAATCAACATCGAGGAAAACAAAAATAAATATATATTCAACAATAATTAGATATATACTTTATATATTTATACAAAAAAAGACTTTATAAAAAAAGATCTCACTGTAACGTCGACAATTTTATTGTATTTTTTCCTTATCAAACACACATTTCCAATTTTACGTGTTACTTTTACCATTATTTATTGCCGGTTGTTTTTCCAGAACCATTCTCCACGATACAAATCAAAGCCGTGGCCAATTTTCCCAACGGTTTCAAAAAAAAAACGGATGACTAAAGGCCGCGCCACGTGTCACCTTACCTGGCAGGGCGCGAGGGGGCGCCACGGCTCGCCCGACCGTGAAACAAAAGCCAAACGGTATCATTAACCGCCACCGTTTTTTGATTTTATTTCCACCATAAATCTGGCAACCACGCCCCGATCGTGCCGCTGCCCCCCCATGATTTTGTTGACCGACTTAATGACATTTAAATGAGTGGTAATTGCTTTTTTTGTTTTAGCAGGGCAGGGTGGGAAACAGAGGTCGATCAAAGAAGGTCGACGCTTACCAATTGCTTTATTTGTTTACATTTTTTTAAAATACTAAAGAAAAAATACTATAATCAATTTCTCTTTTTGTTAAAACATTTTTCCCATCGTTATCTTTGCTGTTTTTTTTTATTTTTATAATTTTTTATTGATTCTCTTTTATTTTATTTGTTTCTTTTTCTTCTGCGTTGTTCTATTTTAACTCTTGACATTGTAATTATGTCATAAACATTTCAATATCATGATTATTTTATCTTTTTTTGTGTTCTATTATTAAATTTTGAAAGAAAATATTTTATTATGTCCAGTATTATTCCCTTTCTTCATAATCACATAATGTAATTCCCATTTTCAGTGTTCTTTTCTTCCTTTTTTCTGATTTCTCATCCATCTTGATCCATTTTTTATTATTTTTTCATTTTGTCCATTCTTTGTCAACCATTTTTTACCATTATAATAATTATGATTGTGTACCATACACTATTTACTTATGAATATAAATATTTTTGATTCTTCACCATGGTCTTTTTTATTTTCAATGTCAAGGTCTACACTGTTTTTTCTCTATGTCCCATTTTGATTTGTATTATAGACAGTATCAAACCTTTTCTTTGTAATTCTCTATAATAATTCTTTCTAACCAAGTATATTTCGTATAATTATTATTAATTTTTTATTTTAATATATTTTTCTTCTTCTCTGTGTCTTTTTTTTCAATTTGTTGCCTTTATTTTTTTATTATTTTATTTTATTTTTTTTGATTTTCTTTCTTCTGTTTTGTTCTATTTTGGTGGTATTTCTTGACATTGTAATTATTTACGATCATATCATTATCATGAACATCTCAATATCATGATGTCCTTATATTTTTTTGTGTTTTATTATTACAATTTGAATGAAAATATTGTATTGTGTACATCTAATAATTATGATTGTATACCATACATTATTAACGTGAATATAAATATTTTTTTTTATTTTTTATTATTACTCTTTTATTTTTTTCAATTTTCTTTCTTCTCCTTTGTTCTATTTTGGTTGTATTTGTTGACATTTGTAATTTACATTCTTGGCTTTGTAATTGTCTATAATAATTTTTTCTTATTATCTATATTTCTTATCGATAATATTAGTTTTTTATTTTAATATATTTTCTTTACCTTTTTTCAACTTGTTACCTTATTTTAGTTTTTATATTTTACATTTACATTAATCTTGATTATACTTCTTCTTTTCTTATAATGAACTGTATTCTTTCTTGTAGTAATCATAACCATTTTATATTACTATGTTTTTATAATTATATGATTGCTTATCATTCATATAAAATTAATTATTAGAATTAATATTGTAATTATAGACACAATTTATTTTTATTGCTTCTTTTTATTATATGTATATATTTCTTCTTCTCTATAGGTCTCTATATGTCTCTATTGGTGTATATGTGTCTCTATAGGTCTCTATATATCTCGATATAATAATTTGTTCTTTAAGTTGGTATGAGTGTCCTTGCAACTTGATGCAATTTTTATGTCATTTAGTTTTGTTTAAAAAACGAAATCGCTTGTGCTGAGGCATTTGGTAAACTTTTTCAATCTTATCGGTAGTGGTTGCAGTTTTTGGCAATTCCAAACGTTCATCATCAACCAAACTGGTAGGACTACGTTTAAATTCAGCTGCCCAACATTTCATAGTAATAGATGATGGTAGACAGCCCCGTAAACTTGAATTAATCATTCAAATGCAACCCTTTCAAATGCAAGAATTTAGTGACTACTCGATATTCGATTTTTTCTATCTTTACAGAAACACTATACGGTTATCTTTCAACACATGTGCAATTATGGATACTGGAAACTTTTCAGACTACTCTCATACAAGAATTTTGGTGATGGCAGAATATTTCTCGCTAAAAATCAAGCAAATACCGTTCAACAAGCACCTTATTTGCCAGATATAGCACTATATGACTTTTTGCTGCACCCTCGATTGAAGAAACCACTTCGTGGGTGGCCTTTTGAATCCATGTAAGCCCTACATAGAGCTTCGCTGGCCGCTTTGAAGGTTTTTCGAGTCTTTTATTAGGCGTCATCATCAGGAGGTAATTAGAACTGGTAGTAGTTTCATTAAACCTTCAAAAGCCCGTAGAGCAAAAGAAGAAACTATTTATGTTTCTATGTAATATCTTCATTAGGAAGGAGGGGTAAAAATAAGAGCGATACATATTATTATAATAATTCCCATGTTGTAGAAACAGGACGGTCGGTGCCGTGCTTGGGCACCATTCGTCAGCGCGGGTAATAACGGTCGTGTCAGTAATGTCGGTTCCCATTTATCGGGGACACCTGACTTCTGAATAAATGTGGCGTCAATTTTCGCTAATTTAGCCGAACAAAATAAAATGTCGGGGCACGGGGTCGATTTTTTCGGGCGATAGGGACCCGATTCGGGCCGGTGCGCCGCCATTAGAAATTCAAATTCGGCGTCGTTTCGCTTGTAAATGCGCCGCCGGCGGAAGGAAACCGACGCATGTTACGTTCCGGCGCCGGTGATTTAGACACGCCCGTTTTGCATATCCTCGCCTATTATTAATAACCGAATGGTAAATAGAAGCCGACTGCTCGCGATGTAAATGGAAATACGGACCCAATCGCCCGAGTCGATCTTTCTGGACGAATCCCATTTCCATATCTTATACATAACACAATCATTGCTTAATAAATCACCTAATATTTAGTTATTTACTTGTTTCAATACTCTCCCCTGTTCTTCTTCTTAATCTTTCGCTTCTATTTTTTCTTATTCTTTTTATTAAACATTTTTTGAGTGTCGTCCACTCCATTTGTTCCCAAAATTATAAAAAAAATCCACCAATTTTCCTCTGCTATTCTCTTCCCCCATTTTTTATATTCTTAATATTCTTCTTTTACACCTTAATCTTTTTCATAGTTAATATCTTCCTCGTAGTAATTATTATTTTTTTCATGAAGTGATTCTTGTATTTTGATGTTGCTTCTACATTTTTTGTTAAGTTACTTTATGATTTCTCTTTTTTGTGTTTGTTTATCGTCGAGTTATCTTATTTTATATTTTTTCATCTATATATAATTTCATCTTTACTTATCTAACTGTTACAGTCTTCGCTCCCGCTCCTCTTCTTTGTTCAGTTATGTTTTCCATATTTTTCTTTTAAATAATCATCTAGTCTAGATGTTAAATATATTTATAACTTTTTTAATTTGTTTTTTCTAAACTTCCCTGTCCAATCCTCTTCTACCTTCTATTTTGCCTTCGATGATTAGTTGTAGGAATTGGTATTTCTGGCCTTGGTATGATGGTATGACTGGCATCATGGTATGATGTGATTGATATAATCAGTCTTCCTTTTCTTTATGATACTGAGGAGCTCCCAGTTTTTATGGGTGCATTTAAGAACCTCTTCGTTTGACACCCTAGCAGTCCACATGCTGTAGCATTTGACATTAATTATGACACTAAACTTAAAGCAAAAAACACTTTTTAAACTTCTCGACGCGTGTTTCGCTAGCCATGTTAGCATCATCAGGAGATGATTCAATCTGTTTGTATCATCTTCTATTGATTAGCAGAAGACGGGTCGAGAGATTTAAGAAACTGATTTGGTGTTTAGTGGGAAATCTCTTCGAGTTTAGTGTTTCATACCGAAGGTCCCAATAAAAGAATTGATTAATTGTGATGTATAGTTTTTACCAATATTTCTCTTTTTATTTCAGGATCTGGGCAAATCCAGTTGTGGCAGTTTCTTCTGGAGTTGTTGAGCGATTCGTCGAACGCGGCCTGCATCACCTGGGAAGGCACCAACGGCGAATTTAAACTGACCGATCCCGACGAGGTGGCGAGAAGATGGGGAGAACGGAAATCTAAACCGAACATGAACTACGATAAACTTAGTAGAGCCTTAAGGTAATGTTTGTTTCTCTTCTTGATAATTTTTATTTAAAGTGTCAATAATATTCTACGCAATGAAGAAAAGTTACTTGAAACATTAGCTCAGACTTCTATTGTCGAAAATGTAAATTTAAATTGCGACGTTTCGGTTAAACTGTTGTTTTTGATTTTGAATGATTTTGTTTGATTTTGAATGTTGATTTTGCTAAGAGATGGCCTTATTAATACATTTGTTGGTATAGACTAATCACGTCTATGGCGTTTTGGACAATAAACATACACCATCAAAAACCAGTTCGTTATTTATTGTCATTGTGCAAAAAACATAGTTTTGAATATATCCAATTATGTACCAGAAAAAAGTTTTGTGGGGAAGTTTAATGACCTTATTTTATTTGAAGAAAACTGTTGCTAAAAGTTATCGATTGGACATGATCTAATTCAAAAAACTTGTGAAGGATGGTTTATACTTGATCAAAACACATTAAAAGTAGTGATTTTGATATAAAAGAGAAGGGGTGTCCAGGACAGCTGAAAAAGTTTGATAATGCAGATTTGCAAAGATTTTTGGATGAAGACTCAACTCATACGTTGAGACAATTGGAAGATTCATTGAATGTTGCTCAATCCACCATTTCCAAACGTCTACACGCATTGGGAAGGATCCATAGAATAGGAAAATAGGTTCCATAGGAATTGAAGGAAAATACATTGAAAGGCGAAACACCACTTGTGAAATTTTGATTGCTAGACAGAAAAGAAAATGATTTTTTGCTTTGAGTTATGACAGATGACGAAAAGTGAAATAAATTTTGACAACCAAAAGCAAAAAATCATGTATAAACCCAGACCAGCCCTCAACATCACAGCCAGTGCGCAATATACATGGAAAGAAGATTTTGCTGTGTATTTGGTGGGTTAGTAGGGGAGCTGTGTATTACGAACTGCTAAAACATGATGAAATAATTACCCTATATTGATACCCACAACAATTGATGAAAGTGAACCAAGCATTGAAAGGAAGACAACCAGAATAAACCCAAAGATACGATAAAGTCATTTTTCAACAAGACAATGCTCGGTCCCATAAAAAACGACTTGAAAAACGTTAAATGCGATATTCCACCCACCCTATTCACCGGATTTTCGGACTACCACTTATTTCGATCGATGCAGCACGGGCTCTCAAAACGATACTTACATTCTTATGAAGAAGCGAAAATTTGGCTTGATAAATAGTTGGGCTCAAAAAACCAAAAGTTCTTTTAAGAACGTGGACGTGGACGTGGACGTGGTGGAGCGTGGACTCTATTCTTTGACAGAAAGATGGGAAAAAGTAATGGTTAACGATAGCCAAAACTTTGATCATTAAGGTAACTTATTTTATTATGGAAATAAACGGTCAAATTTTGCGAAAAAAATAGATATGCCTATACCGAAACAACTATAGACAAAAATCACTTTTTTTAATATAATTCCGTATCGATTGAACACCCTGTAAAATAAAATGTCTATGTTATTTTACGTTGGTAATTCGTCCGAAGCAAAATCACTTTCCGCGCAGACAAAAAGCCCATTTCTATTTTGGCCGTCGGTTATTAGATTTGGTAACTCTATTAAAAATCAATCTGACGGTCGAAAAAACGCCATTCGACCTTCAATTAAGCTCTGGCAGAGCACAATCGTAAAACTGATTTTCGATTATTGCAACAAAGAGAACTGCTATTGGGAGAAGAAAAAAGGACATTGAATTATCTCGATTATTGTCCTGGATATATTGTAGCATATGATCGACAATTCCAAAAAAAATATAAAGATATTTATAACATACTACTATGATTAAAAAATATAGTGACTTCTTAAATAAAACAAAGTACTAAACCCGAAATTTACCATTAAACTTCTCGACTCACGTTGCTCTAACCATGTTAGGCATCATCAGGAGATTGAATCATTATGAAAATTGCAGGATTATCACTTGTAGTTACGATAGTACCTGATTAAAGTTCTGATTCTCTCATTGACCAACGCTTTATAATGATAAGAGAAACAAAAAAATCTCTTACACTTGATTAAAGTGTAAATCCCCTGAAGTTATTTTTCTTCTTCTGACAAGGAATTCAAAAGGCATTGTACACGTTAATTTAAAGTTTCTGGCGACTCGAGCACCAGCTCAAGTGTTCGTCCAATGCGATTCCATACATGTTCTAATAACGGGGACAAAAAACTAAAAGGAAACATCTTTTCCAGGTATTACTATGATAAAAATATCATGACGAAGGTCCACGGTAAGAGATACGCCTACAAATTTGACTTTCAAGGACTGGCAGCTGCCACCCAACCGGCAACCAGTGACCCGAGCAGCTACAAATATCAAAGCGACTTTTTTATGAGCTCGTACCATCATAGCGCAAAGCTTGGAGGGTTCATGGGACCCCACGCTACCATTCCTAGTTCAGCAGGTAAGACATTAAAACTTCTACAATAACTTTTAGTTCTATTATGTGTCTTTCAACCTAAATTACTGAATGTGTGTCTTATTACTTTGAATAAATAAATCTTTGAATATAACATCTCGGAAGTTTGATGCCAATTAATTATTCGGTTATGAATTCTCCATTTTTTGAAGAAAAATTACTTGCCCATAAATGTTTCTTTAACTTGAAGCCTATGAAATAATCACAGCTGAACAGCCTCTCTGTTCAAAAGTACAAAGAAAGTATATATATATATATATATATATATATATATATATATATATATATATATATATATATATATATATATATATATATAGATCCTGCCCTGAACAGATCCTGAATCTGAAGTTGATTCTAAGACATCAAAAACTGTACAATAAAAATCTCGTCTGTACATTTGTGGATTTCAAAAAAGCATATGATTCTATTGACCGCGAATCTTTATTCCGAATCTTGAAAGAACAAGAACTAGATCTGAAAACGCTGGCAATTATTAAAGCAACGTTAACTAACACAAGGTCAAAAGTTAAATTCATGGGTGAAATCTCAGAGCCCTTCGAAATTAAAACTGGAGTGAGACAAGGGGATGGACTCTCGCCACTCTTATTTAACTGCGTTCTAGACAAAGTAATACAGGAGTGGCGTGAAAAAAAGTCGGCCCTGAATATTGACCAGCCTATTAAACTGGGGAGAACCAACATCAAAATTGATTGTCTGGCGTTTGCTGATGATCTAGCAATTTTAGCTCAAGATGTATTAACGGCACAGAAACAGATTGAAATCCTAAAAGAAACAGCAGAAAATGTAGGACTCCAAATTTCCTTTGAAAAGACACAATACATGACCTGCAACAGATTAAGAACACCATTTCTAAAAACATAATATGGTATCAGACGAGTCTCTCAATTCAAATATTTGGGCGAAATAATCATGGAAAATGGGTTGGAAAAAGCGGCCAATAAGGGTAGATGTCAAAAAATGGAAACGGCATTGAGACTTACACAAAATATTTACAACAAAAAATGCCTATCTAAAAACACAAAATTGAGACATTACAACACAGTTATTAAGCCAGAATGTCTATATGCTGCAGAAACGCTCATTTTGAATAGAAAGAGGGACATCGAGGACATTGAAAAGAAGGAAAGAAAAATCGTAAGAAAAATCCTAGGCCCCAAACAAATAAATAGCAAAACATACCGACTTCGAGAAAACCAAAAAATCAAACAATATACAGTTATACATAGCGATATCAGAAAAAGAAGACTTAAGTGCTATCTGTGATCGTGTCTAAGACGAATTGTGTTATAAGCATGGATGAATCAACCGTAGTTAGTTCCACTAAAATGGTTCTGAAGGTTTTTATAATATATGAAAAAGTATCAATAATTTAGAAGATGGAAAGTGGTGCTAAACAAGTCGACATCTGCAGATCCATGGCTTTGAAAAAGACAATAGCGTCCACGATACTGGAAAAAAAACAAAATATTGCAATTCCGCTTTTTAAATAAGCTAAAAGAATTCGCAAACCTGTTCAAAAAAACATTGATGAAGCATTACTTCAAAGGTTTACGTATCAAAGAAGCATGAATACTACAATTACTGGGCCCATTCTTCAGGCAAAGGCTGAAGAGTTTGTGAAAATGTTTAATGTTGCTGAATTTTCTAGAAGTTCTTACATATGTGTGTACATACATATTTTCATTTTTTTTAACGAACTTTTTATATCACGTACTGATTATTAAAGTCTCCTCCGGTACGTTGTGAATCGAGTTTTATTATATATATATATATATATATATATATATATATATATATATATATATATATATATATATATATATATATATATATATATATATATATAATGTCGGATTTCTTTGGACTGCGTCCTATAAGACAGCGGTAGTTGAGTATTATCATACACCCAACAAACTCATTTGGTATCTTCGGTGCTTACTGTCGCGAGGTTCGTGACTGTCTGAGAGAGATCGGTTTGCCGTGTAATATTTATGTCTTCTGGCCTCGGTCTTAGTCGACAGCGATTGGCTGGCACTGGCGTTAGCTCCGCCCCCTGAGGAGCTTGCGACGTCTTTGTTTCCAGTCGTGCTCTGGATGTCGCGCTGTCCGGGTCTGTAGCATAGACCGTGTTGGTGGCGGGATACAATCTCATATAACTCACGCCATCCTACGGCGAATGTTTGCAGCGTGTTACTTGTAATCTTGAATATTTAACTTAATATAAAGTCTATATATGAATACAAGATGTGTAAATAACGTAATGAATCTAGTGATGTGGCGTTTAATCTAACAACGGTTGGATTCCCCTTTGGGAGTGAGGTAGACAATCATCTGATGCGTCTTTAATGCAAGTTTCAACTCCCAAGAGTTGACTTCTTTCCGTACCAATTATTTTCGCGAACCAACAAAGCAGAAATGATTGAAAATGTCCACAGAATACGAGATCCGAAGCGCTAGAGCCAGAAATGGCACCTTCCAACCTCGCCATGGTTAAGAAAGGCCAGAATCAGCAAATCATAGATCTAAAGCATGCCGATTTGCTTTTTTGATACCCCGAAGATCGTCCAGATAGAATTTCCCAAACGATTAACCAGCATTTTTACCGAGATGGTCTTGAAAACCTTCAAAAAAGGGTCCGAACATCGAGAACACATTAAGGAGTTTTTGGAACGTAAAAATCACTGTAGCTCTGCAACCCCCTTACTCACCAGACTTGATTCCTTGTGACCTTTTTCTAAGATTGGAAATTCACCTCAAAGACACTATTTTGGGACATATTAACACATATTTAACATCAAATAGTTTATTTAAAATTATGCAAAATTTTAAAAAAACAGGAATCGTTATAGCAACAACTTACTTGTGTCGTTTTGGTTCGGCGAGAGAATCGAAACTGATAGGCGATGGCGAAGAGCAAATTTACAATTAACTCCCTCCATAAATAACCGAAAACAAAAGGAAACAAAAGGCGTCAATAAATTCGGCTCGGGTAATAAAAATTCCCGCGGGATGGATACGATTGCGATGGGGCTGGACAGCGTACCAAATATCCATTAGACTTGATTTCTGACCGAGAATATTTCAGCTAGTTTCGTCTGCCTCTCTACCAGGGCATATCAAGATCTAACGGTTGCCTGAAAGCCACCGGACGTGCTTTGAATTTTGAATAAGTGAATGCTTCATTAGTCATACTATACTATATGACCATTACAGATCCTAGATTAAAAACGGAGAAACAATTTTTCAATACATTATATAAACACAAACGTGAATTTACAGATCTAGAAAGATCACAACTTACACCACATTATAGTAAACCACCTCATTTTTATGGTCTACCAAGAATACACAAAACTAATATATCACTTCGCCCTATAGTTTGTAGTGTAGATTCCCAATGTTATAAACTAGCAAAATTTTTATACATTTTAAATCCACTTTCGAGTAAAACAAATTCACGTATTAAAATACGTCCGATTTTTTAAAGAAAATTTTGACGTGGTTAGTTTATTTACTAATGTATCAGTTAATAAGTCAGTTTTAATAATTAGAAAGAGATTAGGACATGACAGGACATTAAAAGACCGCACTAAACTAAACATAAATAGAATGTTGGAATTATTAACTCTATCTCCTTTGATGAGTAATATCTTTATGGAGGAACTCGAGAATGACATATTAAATAAATCTCTTAAACAGGCATTAATATGGCTTACGTATGTTGATGATATTTTTGCTATATGACAACATAGCATTGACGATCTAAATATTTTTTACAAGATATAAATTCTCGAGAGCCTAAAGTTAAGTTTACTTTAGAGATGGAGAAGGAGAATAAATTGCTATTCCTCGACACTTTGATATTAAAACAAAACAACACATTAAAAACTCCAGTTTACAGAAAACTTACAAACACAGATAGATATCTCAATTTCTTTTCCAATCACTCAAAATCAGTTAAAATAGGAGTAATTAAAAGTTTATATGACAGAACAAAATTTGTTTGTACCGACAGTGATACACTACAAAATGAAACAAATTACATTAAAGATATTTTAACAAAGAAACAATTACCCAAAAAATTTTATAGATAAGTCTTTTAAAACTTTTGATACCAGAAAAAACAGTTATAAATAAGTTATAAATAACAATAATAATAACTCTCAAACAATTCACCTCACAATTCCTTACATCTGCGATATTTCTGACACAATTAAAAGCGTAGGAAATAAATACAACATAAGAACGACAAACAGAAAAAAGAAAACAAAAAATACTCTTAGATCTATATTGACAAAAACCAAACTAAACAACACGTATCATAATACCAAAAATGTGGTTTATAAAATTCCATTTATTTTATAAAATAGACCGTTCGATGTTAGAATAAAAGAACATAAAAACCTTCTAAGAGGTGTGATTTTTGACGAATCAAATTATATAACTTTTCTTGTCATTGAAACAAAATAACTAGAATTCTTTCAAATCTGCTCTCATCACTTGAAAATTCTTTGTAGCTTTGTAATTATAAAATGTGATTATTTTAGCGTGTCCAAACATCCGACAACAGCAGTGTGAAATACGTTCAGAATTTGTCGATAACACTGGGGAACAGCAATTTTGTTGACTTGGATCTGTGACTTGTTTTTGAAAAAAACAAAAATAATCACAGTTTTTCTCTATCACATCAAGTTCTTAAGCTACAGCATACCCCTCATTTTACCTTAAAAGTGTACACACGAAAGAAAATAAGATGAGATCTGACCAAATAGATTAGAATATTTTATTCATACAGAGGTTAACATATTATTAAAAGTTAAATTGTGTTTATACAAAAAATAAATAAAAGATATTATGGTAAAAATGTCTTCTTATAGCTTTTCCTGGAGTGTTCAGTTTGTGGACATTCTCGCTTGATGCTCCAACAGTAGTCAACCATCATACTGACATCCCATCTACCTTGATACCGCGCTTCCATAACCTTTAGATCTTGATGGAATCGGTCGCCCTGTTCATCACTAACAGCACCAAGATTTTCTGGGAAGTTAGCAAGATGACTATGTAAGAAATGCAGTTTGATGCTCATGTTGTAACCAAGCTTTTTAAAGCTCTCCAAAAGTTGTTGAACCATTTCGATGTAATTCGGGGCTCGTGTATTTCCAAGAAAGTCTTTAACAATATTTTTAAAAGCCAACCAAGCATTCCTTTCAAGTTCGGTCATTGTTTTAGTGAAATTTTCATCTTTAACGAGTTGCCGAATCTGTGGACCATCAAATACACCAGCCTTTATCTTTTCATATGACAGGCTAGGGAATGCCGAAATGATTTACTTAAAGCAGTCTCCTTCAATTGACAAAGCCTTAACAAATTGCTTCATGAGACCTAGTTTTATATGCAAAGGCGGAAATACAATGTCTTTTCTGTCGACAAGTGGCTGATTTAAAATGTTTGGATCACGAGGTCTTAGGTCAGATCTTGGCGGCCAGTTCGATTGCACCCAATGCTTCTCACGAGCTCTGCTGTCCCACATGCACAAAAAACAGGGATACTTGGTATACCCGCGTTGCTGGCCAAGAAGGAAACAGACCATTTTAAGGTCAACACAGATAATCCATTGGTGCATGTTATATTGCAACAAGTCAATGATTTTCTTTATGTCGCCATATTCTTCACGCAAAGAAACTGAATGACCTATTGGGACTGAACCGTATAAATTTCCATTATGTAGGAGAACACACTTCAAGCTACGCTTTGAGCTATCTATAAACAATCGCCATTCAGTTGCTTTATAGTTAGAAATGGCCAATTCTTTCATTAAACCTTCTACGTTCTGGCAATATACATATCCGTCATTATTTCTGAAGTCCTGCCTAAATTCACTTTCTCTGGATCGATAGTAAGTGACTTTAGCTCCTTTGTCAAGCAAATTTTTTTCGTGCAGTCTTGATGCTAATAATTCCGATGCTTTTTTGGATAGTCCCAAATCTTGTGCTAAATCATTTAATTCATGTTGATTGAATCCTTTACGAACAAAATCATTGGAAATTTTGAATTCTTCGTCGGTGGAGTCACTTCGATCTTCACTTGATTCACATTCTTGTATTCCTAAAGAAGGTAATTCTTGAAAAACTGGTACTGGAATTTCAACTCAATGAAACACAGGGCGTATAGCTGATGGTAAACTAGGGTACTCAATTTTATGTTTGTTTTTCTTGTTGAATCCTGATGTTTTCACTATGCAAAAGTAGCAATCGCTTAAGTGATCTTTGGGATCTCGCTAAACCATTGGTATACCAAACGAAAGTTTATTACGTGTTATCTTCGTCCACATTCGTAAACTCTCTACACACTGCTTGAACACTTTATGAGGGGCCCATGGTTTATCTTGGTCACCTATTTTCACTTTAAAATAAGCAAAATAGGCTTGCTCTAGTACTCTATAAGTGTAGATAACACTGATTTTGGTACTAAATGTTGACAATTTGCAAGCGCTGTTCTTATGTTAAACGTTCTATGATGCAAGAGTATACTGAATAATTTTGACACTAGAGATGTGCAAACATACATTTCCCTTCACAGCAACCCCTATCGGAAATTCGAACACACTAAATTAAATCTTTCTCTATTTTTCTCATAAATGAAAAAATATATTTAAAGTTTTATAGTGCAAATGTTTTGTGAGCGTTCCTTGTAAGGGCAATTCAGAGGCAGTTTGTAACAATATCGTCCAAAGGGCGAGGGGTTTGGGGCGGTTTAGTCTTGATTAAATGACCTGTAATGATCGAGGGGGTCGAAAACAATGCGCAATCAACGAATTACGTCGTTAAGGGGGACGGCGAGATCGCCAAGTACGTGTTAACTAAGACCGGGGAACGGCCATTAGGGACCGCGAATCGTTATAATTATTTTTTAATGTGTAGTGGATATTGTGTACGCGTATGAATAAATATGAAGTGGCTCTCGCCGAATGCGAAATGGGTAATAAAGAATTTTTAAGACCCCCTGCGTCCTTTGTTTGAATGTTAATTATCGCGAACTTAGTTGGAGGCACGAGGAAGAGAGAGGTAGACGTTGCCTAACAAAGAATAACGAATAAATATTTACATATATTTATTAACTTATACAGGATTCCGAAAAAGTTACACTGTCATTTATTATAGAGGTTGCCCCAATAGGTAAAGTGCGTTTCAAGATATATCGTTGACCGATTGATTGCAATAAACTCTTAACAATCCCTGCCGTAACGAACCCCGGCAAAGTTCCAAGAAACAAAACAGGGCCGGGCCTAATAAATTAACAGGTAAAAAGATAAAATTAATTTTATACCTGTTTTAATAGTTTCGAAATGTTTTAGTTTAGTTCGCATTCTTTTCTTAAACAGTGCGGTTCTATAATTTCCATCGTTTTTTTTTTTTGTTATTCCAAACGAGCTAAAAATGTGGCGTTCTTGGCAAGATAATGATCATTGTTGCACCCGGTAGTGCTAATTTTAAAAGAAAACATTTATAACCCGATGCTAAGCAAAGTGTTAAAAATGTATGTTTCTTTATTGAATAAGGGGCTTAACGTAAATGCAGCCGCAGCAGAAACGTCTTCATTAACGAAAACTCCGCTGCCTACAGTTAAAGATATTGTGACGAAGCCAATTAAAGCCAAAAAAGTCAAAGACTTCATTCGAAACAAAATTTATGCTATGTATGAAGAGCAAACTGTGCCTAGATTGCATTCATTGCAACAGCGACTAAGGAAAGATGAAAGCAACATTATTTGCAGCAGAACTAGCCTCCGGAGAATATTACTCAAATGAGTTTTGCATATCGGACCGTTAATAAAAGACAAATATTAATGGAATCACCATGATTGCGACGATGGCGGTTTGACTACTTAAACTCTATAAATAAAATACAGATTAGAAAATCGTTCCATTATCAATATTGATGAAACATGGTTCGGTACACATGAGATGCCAGCAAAAGGATGGGTAGATACATCAAGAAAATGCCAAACCAAAGCCCCAGCGAACAAAGGAAAAATAATTACAATTTTACGTGCTTATTCCGAGGATGGATGGCTTCCAAATTGTTTACGGTCCTTCAAAAATATTAGTGTACATAATAGTAAATTCCAGTGTTCCTAAGGAAAGTAAGTAATTGTGCTGTACAATGCTAGTTCCTAATACAAATAACACTAAATTGGATACTCAGAACTATATATTAAAAAATGATATATACTTCGAAAATACATATAAAAATGTGATATAGAAATATTAAAACTAAATGGGACATACGGTTTTACGCCTTCCTCCATATTATCGTATTTTTAATCCAATTGAGCAGATCTGGCATCAGGTAAAGTCCAATGTTAGAGCAGAAAACATTTCTGCGACTCTAAGTGTAAGTGCTGCAACATTAATTAGGAAGGTTATAGATTGTATTCCCAAAGAAAACTGGATACATTCGATTAAAAATAGATATATTATAAATATAGAAGATTCCTATACATCATTTACTAATAATACAGAACCACTTATTATTAATATAGATTACTACATGAGTGACAGTGGTAACGAAATTGAATTAAATGTATAATTAAATTTAAGTTATAATTTTTATTGTACTAATAAATTCAAAATACACAAACCACTAAACAATGTTTTAGTCATACATAATAATAATAATTTAATCATAATTTAACAATATTTTATTTTTGCCAAAATTATTCAGACGTAAAATCACTCCGGCTCTGGCGCCTTTTAAGAAACTAGAAATATTTTTATTGATATTTATTGGGACAATTAACATTTTGTCGATGGGCAACGAAATATCTTGAAAGGGACTATACTTTGGGATTTGCTTTTTAAATTAAACCAACAATTTTAGAAAAATAACATGCTTGTTTATATTATCAAAAAGTATAGACGCTTTGTCAACCCAATAAAAAGTTTACGATTTTTAAATCAACGCATCTAATCCACTTATGATCATGGTACTTGAGTTTTGCCAATATAAGAAATATAGTTTCATACTCCTCTTTAATTTAGTAGAATGATCAATAGGAACATCGCCATGTTTATTGCCATTACGTAGCGAAACACATTTCAAACTCCGCTTGGAACTGTCTATAAATAGTCTCTATTCATTTGACTGGTAGTTCAAGAAACCCATTTTCCATAAAAGACCACCGATTGGTCATTTTGCAGACTCTAATTGTATATGTTATCTAATCTTTAAACAATTCTTCATGCCAAATATTGATATTGAATCAATAAATAATTGTGTCTACTTTCATTGAAGATATATTTCTTTATAAAATCATAATAACATAAAATCAATTTTGAAGGAGTTAAAGAAATAGCGAATATTGAAAACTACAAGGTCCGAACAATCAGAGAAGCCCTTGAAATAGAAGAAAGAGGTGAGCTGAATACGCCAAACGACGCTCGCAACATTCCAAAAGTATGGAAATCCCTTCTGAAAAAAGAAAAAACGTGGCAACGTGGCCGCGAGGTAGAAAAATCAATAAACAGACGCCCGACAGCGTTGCCGAGCGCCGCAAATGCTCCCGAACTACCCCGATATAATCTGCGCAGTCGGTTTTGTGGCCGGCCGGCTATGAAAGCGAATACAACGATTTGTGCACGTCAGTTGGACTCTTCAGTCGAAGCGGACAACGCTTGAAAATGCCAATATATATATATATATATATATATATATATATATATATATATATATATATATATATATATATATATATATATATATTCTCTGCTATAGACTCTACATTCCATTAGGAATTGTAACCGGTCGATTCTTTTGAGCTCTAGAAACTCATTCCTTATGGTAAGTTAGCCCGCGTTCCTCTATTCTTGACTTATTATATCCTATTGTTTGTCCTTGCTTCTTCCGTTATTCTCTTCTACACATATCGGTCCTGTATCTTTTCCCACCATGCTTGTATTTCCAATTTCCTTATGTCTTCCCGCACCTGATTCTCCCACCTAGTTTTCGGTCTCCCTCTTCTTCTGTTAATACATCTGTCTACACATTGTAATTTTCTTTACTACTTCGTTGTCTTCTATTCTTCTTATATGGCCAAACCATCGGAGTCTTTACACATTTATGGTCTTCACTATATCTTCTTTCAAAATGGTTTTTATTTCAAAATTCATTAACCTTCTGTATTCATCTTCTGCAACTTTCTTTAATCCATATATTCTTCTTACTATCTTTCTTTCGAATATTCGTAACTTTTCCTGTTCCGAGCTTGTTAAATTCATTATCTCCGCCCCATAGGTCACCACCGTTCTAATAGCTGCTTTATATACCTTCATTTTTGTATTTAAACTTATGTTTTTGCTTTTCACAATGCTTCTGAATTTAGGCTCTGTATCCCGCCTGTACTCTGTGATCAATCTCTATGTTTCTGTCGCTTTTGCTATTTATTAATATTCCCAAATATTTAAAGTTTTCCACTACTTCAATTCGTAATTTCGTATTTTTACTGATTTGGTTGTAACTCTTTTATTTTCTTTCCTTATTTCCATATATTTGCTTTTTTCTTGATTTGTTGTGAGGTCTCTTTTTTTTGCTTTTTGTCCAATTTTTTGAATTGCTTCTTCCAGGCTTATTCCACCTCTAGTAAGATCGCAGTAAGATCATCTGCGTATGGAAGTGTTTGTGTCACGGGCGTAGCAAGGATTTAGTTTGGGGGGGGTTAGTTTGAAGTAAATAAAACAACAAAAATATACTTACATGAAATTTAATATCTATATATTCATCGGAAAAATTACGACATATTTATAAAGTTCTTAACTTTAAATGAAATGGTTAAATTAATTTCGTTCCTCTGCGCTAAATCTAAAACCATTAAAGAAGAAATCTTCGGCTTTTTCTTTTAAATATATCCACTACAAACCATTAAGTCTGTTTTCACTTGTAATATTTCGTAAATAGTTTTTCAGTCTCCTTAGGCTCGAGAAACACCTTTCGGGAGTAGCAGTGGATACAGGAATGGTAGCCAAGATTTGTAGTAATGTGTAAATATTAGGCTTATTTCGGGGGGATTTGAACCCCCCCCCCCCTTGCTATGCCCGTGGTTTGTGTCGCTTTATTGGTGATTGTTCCCGTGAAATTACACTCTTTGATTACTACATCCAGTGTTAATATAAAAAATGTTGTGATAATCTCACTCCTATATTGATCGCAAAATGCGACGTCACGTGTCTCTCGAGACCGGTTTCTACCCTTTCAGCCGTCATCAGCCGAGCTCTAGACGAACGCAAGGAAAGCAGTTCGGAGAGGCGATCGGGGCCAGTCCAGATTAACTGGCTACGAGCATTCGCCGTATGATGGCGTGAGTTGTGTGCGATCACGACCCGTCATTAAAATGGCCAGTTAATCTGGTCTGGCCCCGATCGCCTCTCCGAACTGCTTTCCTTGCGTTCGTCTAGAGCTTGGCTGATGACGGCTGAAACCGGTCCCGAGAGACCCGTGACGTCGCATGGTTGACAGAACGTGGAAGAAAGGGTGAAAGATTTCTGTAATATTTCCCTCCACGGTTCCGTTACGCTACCTTGTGGACATATATATATATATATATATATATATATATATATATATATATATATATATATATATATATATATATATATATATATATATATATATATATATATATACCGATGTTTCTAAATCATTCCGGGTGTCGATCCGTTGATTCTGTGAAGAGTCACGACGTTTCGCCAAAATTTCATTTGGCATTTTCAAGTGTTCGAATCCGCTTCGAATAAAGTATGCAAATATTAGAAGTTTGGCGCGTTTCGGGCTTTGCGGGAACACAAGAATACACATACAAAGGAGATATTACACAGTTTATTTATGATAGAGAAAAGTTTTATAGTTGCAGTTTTAGAAAATGAGATTGAATAAATTGAATAATAGTGATTACGGAACACCAGAGAATGTTGTCGACTGTTCGCGGTATAGGTCTTAACTTGACTGTTAAAAGGACTGAACTGCTCTGAAGTGAATTGTGAACTGAACTCAACTGAACTCTGGACTGAACTCTAGTGAAGGCAATCTTTGCCTGGTCGTTACAACCGTCCTCGACCCTAAGAAAAATCCCAAAATTATCGGCCTTCCAATAATAGCCATCCAGATACGTGATGTCGGCTTAGACCTAGACCGACCCGAAAGGAATATAATTGGGATTTTCCAGACAAAATATTTGTAGACTTATAAAATAACTAGGGTTCCAGACGGTTGTATAGTGGTCATGGACCTTCATAAAACTAGTATGCAATAATAAAGAAATTATTGATTGATTTGTCCGTTACTTTGTGATAGTTCATTTTTTAAAAAGGAATAAAACAATTTTTTTCTTTTTTGTCTGAAAACAATTTGTCTGACTATAGTTTCGTAAAACGACTTTATATTCTCAAACACTACTTTAAAACTCTATAAAACTATAGAAACTATAGTCACACAAATTTTGTTTAAAAATAAAAGTGATAGATAACAAAGTAAACAATTGTTTTATTCGTTTTTAAATAAACACATTGTAAAAATATCAACATAAAAATATATACAAATAGCGGCCTTAGGCCTTCATAAGCTTATTTCGAAATAATACTAATAATAAAAAGTAAATTGAAAGAAAAAATAATCAACATAGTAGGTGAGTGTGGACGATTTTAATGCCGCCACAGAAGTAACATATATATATACATGATTAATACTAAGAAAAATGATTTGAAAGTTATTTGTACAGTACGCTGGAAAGCGGACAGCAACCCCATATCAAGTGGCCCTTTCAAGTGCTAGTTACACACAACTAAGGCCCCCGGTTGTCACATTCCGAAAACACTAATCTACATACGTTTACCCTGAGCAAATACTGAACGCGACACCACTCACACTACCAGCCCGTCTCACTGTTCCTTCCCCTTTTTTTTCAGCTTCGATCTTCCCGTCGCCCGGCTCATACTGGAACAGTCCGGGCGCCAACCTGTACTCGAACATCGCGGCCAGTACTCATTCAATCGGCCACCACGCGGGCCCTCATCTCGGAGCGCCACCGTTGAGCAGCTACCCGCACTACGCATGACCAGCTCCCAACTCTGTGGCGAATGCTGCCGACTGGAGCCGGAAACTCGGTATGTGATCGTTTGGTTGCGTCTGGATCAAGATGGTAATCCATCATTCTCAGTTTTTCCATTTTTCAGTGATGTTTTCAGTGCAAATATCTATTAGATACGTCTTCTAGTCATTAACAAAAAGCCGAAAAGTCTTAGGTTTTTTATTGTAATTTCTTAGATATAAAAATGCCCTGAAAATTGCACATTTATTATTTGAATCCATTTTTTTTCATTTACTAATTCTTTTTGTCATAATCCTGATGCAAAAGTAAACAGTCAAAATCATCATCAGATTTAACGTTAATATTTTCATAATTACAAATTTTTGCTAGTTTTTGCTGATTCCAGCGACTCATGGAGTTTTGTTGATATTTTATTCGTTTTAAGGGAAACGGATAATTTTAAATTCATATTAATTAATGAACTAATATTCTCCTGAATATCTGCGTTGAAAATATTGTCATTATTCAACATTATAGCTATATTTTGCTGATTCTAAGTATCTATCATTTATGAGTTTTAAACAAAATCATTATTATTCAAGCCCACTAGTGTTATTGAATCAATGATCTACGATAAATAATTAATTTTATGCATTAACTGAAAAAGTGTCTTGTCTTTTTTGCTGATTCTAATAACTAGTTGTCGATCTTGAAGAAACAACAAAACTACTAATGTTAAATTCAAAATCCACGAAAAATAATGTTTTAAATTGTATTTGAGAAATTTGAGAAATATTATCAAAATTAATTATGATATTTCGTTTTTGTTCATTCTAATATCTGAAAACTTTAGTCATCTTTATTTCCATGAAAATAGTCGATGTAACATATACGAGAGTTGATCAATAAGTACCTTTGTTTGAAATAAAGACGTAATTTTCTTTACAAATTTGTTTTTATTTTTCAACGTCTATACACTTTTCCCAACGTTGGTGCCATTTGTTTAACCACTCGAAAAAATACAATTTTTCAAACTTTCCAAAATACGCTTCTGTCTCGGCGATAACCTTTTCATTTGAGCTGATTTTTTTTACTGCGAGCCATGTTTTCAAGTTAGGGAACAGAAAAAAGTCGCTGTGTGCTTGGTCGGGCGACTAAGGCGGGTACGGATCATCAGGAGATCAGTACTTATCGAATCTGTCTAACAACTCATTATAGTACTACCTTGTGAAAGCTCATGAGCATTATTCCTTTGGAATCCCAAAAAAACGTGGCCATAACCTTTCCGACTGACTGAACCGTTTTTGTCTTCTTCTGAGCGGATTCACCCAGTAAAATCCATTGTTTTGACTTCCTTTTGGTCTCTGGGGTGTAATAATGTATCCAGGTTTCATCAACGATGACGACTCGACGTAAAAAGTCCTGCGGATTTCGCTTAAAGCGGTCCAAACACTGCTTTGATTTTGTTAATCGTACCCGTTTGTTGTCAGTCGTGATACCTATCTTATCATTTAACTACTTCGATGATTTCCTCGGTAACTACGTCTGACGGGCGTCCTGGCCGTTCTTCATCGAGAACGGTTGTACGACCACGCTTAAACTCGTTAAACCAATATCTCACGGTTGTCATAGATGGCGAAGGGTCCCCATAGACAGCACCCAACTTCACTTTTATTTCTTCGCGTGTTTTTCCAAAAATAAAAAACCAATTACGGATCGATATTGCCCTTTTTCTATTTTATCGAGAAATACAAAACACGAATAATACAACTGGCTGTCCAATGTCAATTTCACTCGTCAACGATCATCCCCCGAGTATATATATATATATATATATATATATATATATATATATATATATATATATATATATATATATATATATATATATATATATATCATCATCATCATCATCATCATCATCAGCCCGTATCGATCCACTGCAGGATGAAGGCCTCTTCAGCATGCTTCCAACCTTCACGGTCCTGGGCTTTCCTCTGCCACTCGGGTCCAATATACTTAACGATGTCATCAGTCCATCGTGCTTTCGGTCTTCTTCGCGGACATTTGCGATCAAGCGGTATCCACTCCAGGATTGCCTTGGTCCATCTGTCGTCCCATCGCCTCGCTATATGGCCTGCCCATCTCCATTTCAACTGTTTTACTCTTCCAATGATATCACAGCCTTTTGTTTGTTCCCTGATCCATGCGCAGGACTTTCTGTCTCGTCTTGTAATGCCAAGCATACATCTTTCCATTCCCCTCTGTGCCACCCGAAGTTTTTGAATTGATTGCGATGTGAGTGTCCAGGTTTCACTTCCGTATGTCATAACGGGTAGAACGCACTGATCGAATACTTTTCTTTTCAGGCAAAGTGGGAGTCTGCTCTTAAACACTATGTTGAGCCTACCAAATGCCTGCCAGCCACATTTAACACGCCGTTCCACCTCCCGGGCGGTATTCCCCTCCATGGAAATCCTATATATATCCTATATATATATATATATATCCTATATATATATATATATATATATATATATATATATATATATATATATATATATATATATATATATATATATATATATATATATATATATATTATTATTCACGTATGGGCCCTAGTGGACCACGCGAAGTACAATTAGAGGCGTTTGTTGTTGTTAGCCTTCCTTTGTGCCCATACTAATTTCATTCTTTCGCTATGAGCTTTTTTCCTTTCGTCAGACCAAGTTGTTCCAGTCTTCCTACATTTTTCTCTCTGGCCAACCTTCCACACGTTAACCTTGTGTCTGAAACAGCCTCTATCCTGAATTTCACTTTGTGTAATATTTGCTGATCTTAGGTCCTCTTTAATTGCAGCAATCCATTTAATTATTTCTACTTTAGCTCTACTCCTGTTTTCATAAAATTAATTTTTCATAAGTTTTCATAAAATTCATACTCGGATTCATCCGTTTTATGTGTCCGTAAAACTTAAGTCTCCTTTTTCTCATATCGCCATGTATATCTGTGTATTGTTTGATTTCTTTGTTTTCTCGAAGTCGGTATGTTGTGTTATTTATTTGTTTGGGGCCTAGGATTTTTCTTACGATTTTTCTTTCCTTCTTTTCAATGTCCTCGATGTCCCTCTTTCTATTTAAAATGAGCGTTTCTGCAGCATATAGACATTCTGGCTTAATAATTGTGTTGTAATGTCTCAGTTTTGTGTTTTTAGATAGGCATTTTTCAAAAAACTTCATTCGACAAAAAAATAACATGAGAATTACACTTTGTAGTTAAATTTTGCTGATTTTATTTATCAGATATTGAATCAGTAAACCACAATAAATAATTATATTTATCTTTTTTGGGGAAATAGTCCTTAACTAAACATATTAGCTCGTTATTGCTGATTCTAATAACAGCTATTTTATTAATTTACTGAATCTAATAATACAAAAGATAATTTTAAATAGTGATGTGCAATTTCCGGTGTCATATTATTTACAGTTATTAACATTCAGGTCACCTTAAAACCAAAAGGTATAATTGGTGTTGTTAGGTAAAAGAAAAGGAAAAAAGTCTTTTATTGAACCTTGATGGGGCACATTATAGTGTCGTGCAATGTCGAACAAGATGTGTAAATAGAATTTAGTAAATTTGAAATGTGTAAAGATCACTAACACAATACCCGTTCGCTAACGGATCCTGTGATAAACGTTTTACGTATTTTAAATATTACTTATTCGACTAGTGAAAATTTCAGTGAATCATTCATCAAAACACATAGGTCTTTGATTGAACTCAAAGAGATTTATCACTAAACACCAAATCACTTTTTTTAAAACTGATGATGCTAACATGGTTCGCGAAACGCATGTTGAGGGATTGATAATAAGTGTTTGGTGTTTAATGGTAAATCTCTTGAGTTTAGTGTTTCATACCGAAGATTTGAATAGGAAAGTTGAGGTGTTTGATTGTCTAGATATTTGAATTAGTCGAATAGTTTCGGAAAAATATCATTTACAAAAAAAAAAACGATTTTTGTAACTGAGATTTACGACGTTTTATGTTCCTTTATTGTTTAATTTCAAATTTTTAACTATTTTACTTTAAGTGTTTTGTAAATAGTATATTTTTTGTGTAAATGAAGATATATAACGTAGACGATGTAGTGTATAGGTCTAACCTCAGCTTGATGACGAAAAAAAAATCAAAATATTTTCTTTTCGGTCTGTCTCGATGTCACTACATTCCATGTATACCAGTATTAATAAATATTTTGGTTTTTTTCCAAACGATGTGAGCAGGAAAATATCAATAGAGAGTAATGTAGTCAGAACAAACCTAGTCACACTAACACTAAAAACTGGATGTTAGTCATGTAGAATAGTCGTGGTTAAAAAAAAAAGAAAAAAAATATAACGAATAAGTTTAGATTATAAGGCTATAAATGTTATGGTATTTATTATACAAAAATATACTATAAACCCTAAAATTTGTTGTAGAGTTTTTTTTGAATACCAAAACTTCTAAACTCGACGAGATTCACCACTAATAACTTTTATAAACCATTCGACGCGCGTTTCGCTAACTATGTCAGCATCATCAGGAAATGACCCAGTCATTTCATTGGATCATTGAAACTTGGCAATTGAATTATGTCCTGATGACGCTAACATGGTTAGCGAAACACACATTGTGGAATAAAAAAAGTGATATAGTATAAACCCTAAAATTTGTTGTAGAGTTTTTTTTGAATACCAAAACTTCTAAACTCGACGAGATTCACCACTAATAACTTTTATAAACCATTCGACGCGCGTTTCGCTAACTATGTCAGCATCATCAGGAAATGACCCAGTCATTTCATTGGATCATTGAAACTTGGCAATTGAATTATGTCCTGATGACGCTAACATGGTTAGCGAAACACACATTGTGGAATAAAAAAAGTGATATAGTATAAACCCTAAAATTTGTTGTAGAGTTTTTTTTGAATACCAAAACTTCTAAACTCGACGAGATTCACCACTAATAACTTTTATAAACCATTCGACGCGCGTTTCGCTAACTATGTCAGCATCACCAGGAAATGACTCAGTCATTTCATTGGATCATTGAAATTTGGCAATTGAATTATGTCCTGATGACGCTAACATGGTTAGCGAAACACGCATTGTGGAATAAAAAAGTGATATAGTATAAACCCTAAAATTTGCTGTAGAGTTTTTTTTTGAATACCAGAACTTCTAAACTCGAAGAGATTCACCACTAAATGACAAATCACTTTTTTAAACTTTTCAATGCGCGTTTCGCTAACCATATCAGCATCATCAGGAAATGACTCAATTATTTGATTGGATCATTAAAATTTAACAATTGAATCAACTCCTGATGATGCTAACATAATTAGCGAAACGCACATTGTGGAATAAAAACAAAAGTGATATAGTATAAGTCCTAAAAGTTATTGTAGAGCTTTTTTTTGATTACCAATACTTCTAAACTCGAAGAGATTCACCACTAAACGTCACATAACTTTTTTAGACTTTCCGATGCGCGTTTCGCTAACCATGTCAGCATCATCTGGAAATGACTCAATTATTTGATTGAATCATTAAAATGTAACAATTGAATCATCTCCTGATGATGCTAACATGATTAACGAAACGCGCGTTGACAAATAAAATAAGGGATTTGTTGTTTAGTGGCAAATCTCTTCGAGTTTAGTGTTTCACATCGAAAGTTCCAATAGAAGAACCGACCAGAACTTTTGTTCTAGTCTCGCCACCTACTTATAAGGAACAACATTCAATATTTTACAGATTTACACAGTTACAGATTACAAAGTTACTAATATTTCATATACTTTGAAATATGGTTATTTTTTGCTTCAAGCTCAAAAGAAAAAAGGTACTCATCATGCAAAACAAAGGTAAGTAATTCTTTTTAATTTTCGGTGGATCAACTACAGGGTTATTAGCACCATCTGTTCCAGTTTAAATCTTCTTAAATAGTCCTATTCTTCTTAGGAAAGCTAATACTTCTGTAATCTCATATTCATTTCGCAATAAATTATATTGTGTACTGTTTCCACTAGAATCTCTTCAAGGATCTTCCGTCTCTTCTCCCGTCAAGAATCGTGAGACTCTACCCGCAATCAAGAATCATAGTTATAGCAACAATCCATAGTTTCACCGACTCCCATCTTAGAAGGATGGGTGAGACTCGCCCTCAATCAAGCAACTAACAAAATCATTTTTTTTCCATTGGAACCTTCGGTGTGAAACACTAAACTCAAAGAGATTTGCCACATTTTTTAACTTTTCGACGCACGTTTCGCTAACCATATTAGCATCATCAGGAGATGATTTAATCTAGTTTTAAACTATATATTGTTCTATTTATATGAGAATTCCAATTGCTAACCAACTACCTACGAAGCATACTAACTACCTAATGAAGCGTATAAATCATCTCGTGATGATGCTAACATGGTTAGCGAAACGTGCGTTGAGAACTTTAAAAAAGTGGTTCGGTGTTTAGTGGTAAATCTCCTTAAGTTTAACTAACTAAATATTGTTGGAGACGCATATTGTTATGTGTTCCACATGAGATTGTGGAACCCAGCGGTTTGGGTATATAACGTCCGGCAATTATTGTCATATTGGACGCAGGAAATCCAACACTGCATCTGTGCACCGTCTGACGGAAAGTTGATGATACTATAGGTTATTGACTGTGAGTAGAGTCTGTCTATTCTTGGCGGGAGTTCATATATCGGTATCCTAACGAGTTTGAACACCAAGAAACAAAAAATGTGACTTCCAATGGAAGGGATGGGTGGGGGTCGTGTCGCCATATATTGGCTTCAAAGCCATTAAATTTTTTCCATTTTTTAAATTTTAACCCATCAATAAATTCATTTTTTGGTCACCTTTTAAGCACACTCCTTCTTAGTTGAACTGGTGCCCCCCCAGTTGAAAGTCCCTATATCCTCATAGGACAAATTCTTACTATTATCTATTTTTCCTATTTCATCTTCAATCCCATACTAATATACATATGAGACTATTTATTATTCAATAAGTAACTAATGAACTTGTACAAGTATATATTTGAAAGTATAAAAAATAAATAAAAGTTTTTATTTGTTTCGTACACTAAAAATAATTAAATAATATAATTAACAAAAAAACTTTAGCAAGAGTTTGAAAACTATATCTTTCTATTCTTACTAAGTATTTTAATAATATATTAACCCATTATATCAAATATATTATTTATTTAATTAAATCTCCCTAATTTGAAGACAAAAATATTCAAATATATATATATATATATGGTGAAGATTGAATCATAGCCGAACTTTTAAAATCCGCTGGTCCAGGTACAATCAAGGAAATAACCAAAATTCTACAAAAAGTCTGGCGAACCGAACAGATTCCGGAAGAATGGAAAGTACCTGTACTAGACAGAGCACAGGGACAGTTAGAACCTAAAATTGGTGAATATCAAGTAGGTTTTCGACCGGGCAGATCCTGCCCTGAACAGATCCTGAATCTAAAGTTGATCCTAAGACATCAAGAACTGTACAATAAAAATCTCGTCTGAACATTTGTGGATTTCAAAAAAAAACATATGATTCTATTGACATCGAATCTTTATTCCAAACCTTGAAAGAACAAGGACTAGATCTGAAAACGCTAGCAATTCTTAAAGCAACACTAACTAACACAAGGTCAAAAGTTAAATTCATGGGTGACATCTCAGAACCCTTCGAATTTAAACTGGAGTTAGACAAGGGGATGGACTCTCGCCACTCTTATTTAACTGTGTTCTAGAAAAAGTAATACAGGAGTGGCGTGTAAAAAAATCAGCCCTGAATACTGACCAGCCCATTAAACTGGGGGAACCAATATCAAAATAGATTGTCTGGCCTTTACTGATGATCTAGCAATTAGCTCAAGATAGATGAACGGCACAAAAACAGATTGAAACCCTAAAAGAAACAGCAGAAGAGGTAGGACTCCAAATTTCCGTTGAAAATACGCTATATATGACCTGCAACAGACTAAGAACACCATTTCTAAAAACAAAATATGGTAACATCAGACGAGTCTCTCAATTTAAATATTTTGGTGAAATAATCAGAGAAAACGGGTTGGAAAATGCGGCCAATAAGGATAAATTTAAAAAAATGGAAACTACATTGAGACTTACACAAAATATTTACAACAAAAAATGCATATCTAGAAACACAAAACTGAGACATTACAACACAGTTATTAAGCCAGACTGTCTATATGGCGCAGGAACGCTCATTTTGAATAGAAAGATAGACATCGAGAAGATTGAAAAGAAAGAAAGAAAAATCTAAATAGCACAACATACCGACTTCGAGAAAACCAAGAAATCAAACAATACACATATATACATAGCGATATGCGAAAAAGAAGACTTAAGTTTTACGGACACATAAAACGGATGAATCCGAGTAGGGTGACTAGACAAATAGTTTAATTTTATGAAAATAAGAGTAGAGTTAAAACAGAAACAATTAAATGGATTGCTGCAATTAAAGAGGACCTAAGATCAGCAAATATTATACAAAGTGAAATTCAGGATAGAAACTGTTTCAGAAACAAGGTTAACGTTTGGGAGATTGGCCAGAGAGAAAAATGTAGGAAGACCAGAACAACTTGGTCTGACGAAAGGAAAAAAGCTCATAGTGAAAGAGTGAAATCAGTATGGGCGCAAAGGAAGGCTAACAACAATAAACGCCTCTAACTGTACTTCGCGTGGTCCACCAAGGCGGCCCACATATATATATATATATATATATATATATATATATATATATATATATATATATATATATATATATATATATATATATATATATATATTGTTGATATATATATGAATATATATATTGTTGATTACTTGACTGGGGACGGGCCCCACCGATCCCTTCCATTGGAGGGCACATATTTCGTCTCTTGATGTTTAGACTTTTCAGGATATCGACATATGCTCTGTCGTCAAGAATAGGAAGATCCCATCCACAGTCAACAACTCATACTTTTCGCCGACTTCCCATCGGATGGCGTATATGTAGTGTTAGAATTCTTTAGACTGCATCCAATGAGACAAGTGCTGAGTGTCATCAGAGACTCAACTGCTGGGTTCCACAATCTCATGTGGAACACACAACAACCTGTGTCTCCGCCTAAATGAACATTTTATTGATTACTTGACTGGGGATGGGCCCCACCCATCTCTTCCATTGGAGGTGGTGGACACTGGTGTCGGTGCCCTGAAGAGTCTGAAGAACATCAAGAGATGCGGAGACGCAGGTTGTTGTGTGTTCCACATGAGATTATGGAAACCAGCAGTTGGGTGTCTGTGATGACACTCAGCATTGTTGTCTCATTGGACGCATTCCAAAGAATTCTAACACTGCATATATATATATATATATATATATATATATATATATATATATATATATATATATATATATATATATATATATATATATATATGGTTCATTTCCTTCTGGTTCATCTAAAAATAATCATAACGATAATTTAACGTTTTTAAAGCTGTTGAACTCATCCCCTGCCTAATGGACAGCCAAGTCCATAAAATCAGTTCTTCGAAATTACGGTCTTTTGTGATCATCTCTCTCCATCGTTAAACATATGATTTATGGATGCCTGGCAGTTTTTTCGTCTCTCTTTCTCTCTCCAAGACGCGCGCGTCAAATAATGGCTACGCAACCCCCCACAAACCGATTCTGAAATTCGCTTCTTATTCAGGGGTGACGTTCTGTATCAATACATTATTACGTCATTATGCGGCACGTGCTATTTGACAGGCATATGTTTCACGCACGATTTCACTGCCGCCCGCTCCTGAAAAGCTAAAATCGCTGCTCGACAGCTATTTTCGCCGATGTTATGTATTTGAGTGTTTGCCCTAAAGATGAGGGAGGTGCATTTTCATAATTTTATATTGTGTTCAACGATTTTTCTATTCTTAATATTCATTTACGTTTTAATGGTAGCGACATGATAAATTTTTTTTCGCGATTTATGTCGAACATGGGTAACATCTTGAAATCGCGCAACTACAAAAATATTGTCATAGGCCAGAAAAATAGCACCAACTTTAATTTTTTAGTTCAAGGCGAATTTTTGTATCTATGTCGACTATGGCTAAAATCTTGAAATCGCGTATCTCATCTCTGACGAAATGTAGCAACTTTAAAAATATTATCATTATCATTTTTCGCGCAGTTTAAACTCCAGTCACTAAAATGGACCAGTCGTCATTTTTTAGTCCAAGATGATTGTTTATGATCGATATGTTCTATGGGTAAAATCTTGAAATCGCGCATCTCGTCTCAGATTAAATCTAACAAGTCTAAACATATTGTCATGGGCCAAAAAAATAGCATTTTTCACGCAGTTTAAGCTACAGCTACAAAAATTGACCAATCTAATTTTTTTAGTACAGGGCGAATTTTTTAGCTGTGTCTATTATGGGTAAAATCTTGATATTGCGCATCTCGTCTCAGACTAAATCTAGCAGCTGCAAAAATATTGTCGTGGACCAGAAAAATATCATTTTTCGCGCAGTTTAAGCTCCAGTCACTAAAATGGACCAGTCGTCATTTTTTAGTCCAAGATGATCGTTTATGATCGATGTGTTCTATGGGTAAAATCTTGAAATCGCGCATCTCGTCTCAGATTAAATCTAACAAGTTTAAACATATTGTCATGGGCCAAAAAAATAGCATTTTTCACGCAGTTTAAGCTACAGTTACAAAAATTGACCAATCTAATTTTTTTAGTCCAGGGCGAATTTTTTTATCTGTATTGATTGTGGTTAAAATCTTGATATTGCGCATCTCGTCTCAGACTAAATCTAGCAACTGCAAAAATATTGTCGTGGACCAGAAAAATATCATTTTTCGCGCAGTTTAAGCTCCAGTCACTAAAATGGACCCGTCGTCATTTTTTAGTCCAAGATGATTGTTTATGATCGATGTGTTCTATGGGTAAAATCTTGAAATCGCGCATCTCGTCTCAGATTAAATCTAACAAGTTTAAACATATTGTCATGGGCTAAAAAATAGCATTTTTCACGCAGTTTAAGCTACAGTTACAAAAATTGACCAATCTAATTTTTTTAGTCCAGGGCGAATTTTTTAGCTGTGTCTATTATGGGTAAAATCTTGATATTGCGCATCTCGTCTCAGACTAAATCTAGCAACTGCAACAATATTGTCGTGGACCAGAAAAATATAATTTTTCGCGCAGTTTAAGCTCCAGTCACTAAACTGGACCAGTCGTCATTTTTTAGTCCAAGATGATTGTTTATGATCGATGTGTTCTATGGGTAAAATCTTGAAATCGCGCATCTCGTCTCAGATTAAATCTAACAAGTTTAAACATATTGTCATGGGCCAAAAAAATAGCATTTTTCACGCAGTTTAAGCTACAGTTACAAAAATTGACCAATCTAATTTTTTTAGCCCAGGGCGAATTTTTTTATCTGTATTGATTGTGGTTAAAATCTTGATATTGCGCATCTCGTCTCAGACTAAATCTAGCAACTGCAACAATATTGTCGTGGACCAGAAAAATATAATTTTTCGCGCAGTTTAAGCTCCAGTCACTAAACTGGACCAGTCGTCATTTTTTAGTCCAAGATGATTGTTTATGATCGATGTGTTCTATGGGTAAAATCTTGAAATCGCGCATCTCGTCTCAGATTAAATCTAACAAGTCTAAACATATTGTCATGGGCCGAAAAAATAGCATTTTTCACGCAGTTTAAGCTACAGCTACAAAAATTGACCAATCTAATTTTTTTAGTACAGGGCGAATTTTTTAGCTGTGTCTATTATGGGTAAAATCTTGATATTGCGCATCTCCTCTCAGACTAAATCTAGCAGCTGCAAAAATATTGTCGTGGACCAGAAAAATATCATTTTTCGCGCAGTTTAAGCTCCAGTCACTAAAATGGACCAGTCGTCATTTTTTAGTCCAAGATGATCGTTTATGATCGATGTGTTCTATGGGTAAAATCTTGAAATCGCGCATCTCGTCTCAGATTAAATCTAACAAGTTTAAACATATTGTCATGGGCCAAAAAAATAGCATTTTTCACGCAGTTTAAGCTACAGTTACAAAAATTGACCAATCTAATTTTTTTAGTCCAGGGCGAATTTTTTTATCTGTATTGATTGTGGTTAAAATCTTGATATTGCGCATCTCGTCCCAGACTAAATCTAGCAACTGCAAAAATATTGTCGTGGACCAGAAAAATATCATTTTTCGCGCAGTTTAAGCTCCAGTCACTAAAATGGACCCGTCGTCATTTTTTAGTCCAAGATGATTGTTTATGATCGATGTGTTCTATGGGTAAAATCTTGAAATCGCGCATCTCGTCTCAGATTAAATCTAACAAGTTTAAACATATTGTCATGGGCCAAAAAAATAGCATTTTTCACGCAGTTTAAGCTACAGTTACAAAAATTGACCAATCTAATTTTTTTAGTCCAGGGCGAATTTTTTAGCTGTGTCTATTATGGGTAAAATCTTGATATTGCGCATCTCGTCTCAGACTAAATCTAGCAACTGCAAAAATATTGTCGTGGACCAGAAAAATATCATTTTTCGCGCAGTTTAAGCTCCAGTCACTAAAATGGACCAGTCGTCATTTTTTAGTCCAAGATGATTGTTTATGATCGATGTGTTCTATGGGTAAAATCTTGAAATGGCGCATCTCGTCTCAGATTAAATCTAACAAGTTTAAACATATTGTCATGGGCCAAAAAAATAGCATTTTTCACGCAGGTTAAGCTACAGTTACAAAAATTGACCAATCTAATTTTTTTAGTCCAGGGCGAATTTTTTAGCTGTATTGATTGTGGTTAAAATCTTGATATTGCGCATCTCGTCCCAGACTAAATCTAGCAACTGCAAAAATATTGTCGTGGACCAGAAAAATATCATTTTTCGCGCAGTTTAAGCTCCAGTCACTAAAATGGACCCGTCGTCATTTTTTAGTCCAAGATGATTGTTTATGATCGATGTGTTCTATGGGTAAAATCTTGAAATCGCGCATCTCGTCTCAGATTAAATCTAACAAGTTTAAACATATTGTCATGGGCCAAAAAATAGCATTTTTCACGCAGTTTAAGCTACAGTTACAAAAATTGACCAATCTAATTTTTTTAGTCCAGGGCGAATTTTTTTATCTGTATTGATTGTGGTTAAAATCTTGATATTGCGCATCTCGTCCCAGACTAAATCTAGCAACTGCAAAAATATTGTCGTGGACCAGAAAAATATCATTTTTCGCGCAGTTTAAGCTCCAGTCACTAAAATGGACCAGTCGTCATTTTTTAGTCCAAGATGATCGTTTATGATCGATGTGTTCTATGGGTAAAATCTTGAAATCGCGCATCTCGTCTCAGATTAAATCTAACAAGTTTAAACCTATTGTCATGGGCCAAAAAAATAGCATTTTTCACGCAGTTTAAGCTACAGTTACAAAAATTGACCAATCTAATTTTTTTAGTCCAGGGCGAATTTTTTTATCTGTATTGATTGTGGTTAAAATCTTGATATTGCGCATCTCGTCCCAGACTAAATCTAGCAACTGCAAAAATATTGTCGTGGACCAGAAAAATATCATTTTTCGCGCAGTTTAAGCTCCAGTCACTAAAATGGACCCGTCGTCATTTTTTAGTCCAAGATGATTGTTTATGATCGATGTGTTCTATGGGTAAAATCTTGAAATCGCGCATCTCGTCTCAGATTAAATCTAACAAGTCTAAACATATTGTCATGGGCCGAAAAAATAGCATTTTTCACGCAGTTTAAGCTACAGTTACAAAAATTGACCAATCTAATTTTTTTAGTCCAGGGCGAATTTTTTTATCTGTATTGATTGTGGTTAAAATCTTGATATTGCGCATCTCGTCCCAGACTAAATCTAGCAACTGCAAAAATATTGTCGTGGACCAAAAAAATATCATTTTTCGCACAGTTTAAGCTCCAGTCACTAAAATGGACCCGTCGTCATTTTTTAGTCCAAGATGATTGTTTATGATCGATGTGTTCTATGGGTAAAATCTTGAAATCGCGCATCTCGTCTCAGATTAAATCTAACAAGTTTAAACATATTGTCATGGGCCAAAAAAATAGCATTTTTCACGCAGTTTAAGCTACAGTTACAAAAATTGACCAATCTAATTTTTTTAGTCCAGGGCGAATTTTTTAGCTGTGTCTATTATGGGTAAAATCTTGATATTGCGCATCTCGTCTCAGACTAAATCTAGCAACTGCAAAAATATTGTCGTGGACCAGAAAAATATCATTTTTCGCGCAGTTTAAGCTCCAGTCACTAAAATGGACCAGTCGTCATTTTTTAGTCCAAGATGATTGTTTATGGTCGATGTGTTCTATGGGTAAAATCTTGAAATGGCGCATCTCGTCTCAGATTAAATCTAACAAGTTTAAACATATTGTCATGGGCCAAAAAAATAGCATTTTTCACGCAGGTTAAGCTACAGTTACAAAAATTGACCAATCTAATTTTTTTCGTCCAGGGCGAATTTTTTTATCTGTATTGATTGTGGTTAAAATCTTGATATTGCGCATCTCGTCTCAGACTAAATCTAGCAACTGCAACAATATTGTCGTGGACCAGAAAAATATAATTTTTCGCGCAGTTTAAGCTCCAGTCACTAAACTGGACCAGTCGTCATTTTTTAGTCCAAGATGATTGTTTATGATCGATATGTTCTATGGGTAAAATCTTGAAATCGCGCATCTCGTCTCAGATTAAATCTAACAAGTTTAAACATATTGTCATGGGCCAAAAAAATAGCATTTTTCACGCAGTTTAAGCTACAGTTACAAAAATTGACCAATCTAATTTTTTTAGTCCAGGGCGAATTTTTTTATCTGTATTGATTGTGGTTAAAATCTTGATATTGCGCATCTCGTCTCAGACTAAATCTAGCAACTGCAACAATATTGTCGTGGACCAGAAAAATATAATTTTTCGCGCAGTTTAAGCTCCAGTCACTAAACTGGACCCGTCGTCATTTTTTAGTCCAAGATGATTGTTTATGATCGATGTGTTCTATGGGTAAAATCTTGAAATCGCGCATCTCGTCTCAGATTAAATCTAACAAGTTTAAACATATTGTCATGGGCCAAAAAAATAGCATTTTTCACGCAGTTTAAGCTACAGTTACAAAAATTGACCAATCTAATTTTTTTAGTCCAGGGCGAATTTTTTAGCTGTGTCTATTATGGGTAAAATCTTGATATTGCGCATCTCGTCTCAGACTAAATCTAGCAACTGCAAAAATATTGTCGTGGACCAGAAAAATATCATTTTTCGCGCAGTTTAAGCTCCAGTCACTAAAATGGACCAGTCGTCATTTTTTAGTCCAAGATGATTGTTTATGATCGATGTGTTCTATGGGTAAAATCTTGAAATCGCGCATCTCGTCTCAGATTAAATCTAACAAGTTTAAACATATTGTCATGGGCCAAAAAAATAGCATTTTTCACGCAGTTTAAGCTACAGTTACAAAAATTGACCAATCTAATTTTTTTAGTACAGGGCGAATTTTTTTATCTGTATTGATTGTGGTTAAAATCTTGATATTGCGCATCTCGTCTCAGACTAAATCTAGCAACTGCAAAAATATTGTCGTGGACCAGAAAAATATCATTTTTCACGCAGTTTAAGCTCCAGTCACTAAAATGGACCAGTCGTCATTTTTTAGTCCAAGATGATTGTTTATGATCGATGTGTTCTATGGGTAAAATCTTGAAATCGCGCATCTCGTCTCAGATTAAATCTAACAAATTTAAACATATTGTCATGGGCCAAAAAAATAGCATTTTTCACGCAGGTTAAGTTACAGTTACAAAAATTGACCAATCTAATATTTTTCGTCCAGGGCGAATTTTTTTATCTGTATTGATTGTGGTTAAAATCTTGATATTGCGCATCTCGTCTCAGACTAAATCTAGCAACTGCAAAAATATTGTCGTGAACCAGAAAAATATCATTTTTCGCGCAGTTTAAGCTCCAGTCACTAAAATGGACCAGTCGTCATTTTTTAGTCCAAGATGATTGTTTATGATCGATGTGTTCTATGGGTAAAATCTTGAAATCGCGCATCTCGTCTCAGATTAAATCTAACAAGTTTAAACATATTGTCATGGGCCAAAAAAATAGCATTTTTCACGCAAGTTAAGCTACAGTTACAAAAATTGACCAATCTAATTTTTTTCGTCCAGGGCGAATTTTTTTATCTGTATTGATTGTGGTTAAAATCTTGATATTGCGCATCTCGTCTCAGACTAAATCTAGCAACTGCAAAAATATTGTCGTGAACCAGAAAAATATCATTTTTCGCGCAGTTTAAGCTCCAGTCACTAAAATGGACCAGTCGTCATTTTTTAGTCCAAGATGATTGTATATGATCGATGTGTTCTATGGGTAAAATCTTGAAATCGCGCATCTCGTCTCAGATTAAATCTAACAAGTTTAAACATATTGTCATGGGCCAAAAAAATAGCATTTTTCACGCAGTTTAAGCTACAGTTACAAAAATTGACCAATCTAATTTTTTTAGTCCAGGGCGAATTTTTTAGCTGTGTCTATTATGGGTAAAATCTTGATATTGCGCATCTCGTCTCAGACTAAATCTAGCAACTGCAAAAATATTGTCGTGGACCAGAAAAATATCATTTTTCGCGCAGTTTAAGCTCCAGTCACTAAAATGGACCAGTCGTCATTTTTTAGTCCAAGATGATTGTTTATGATCGATGTGTTCTATGGGTAAAATCTTGAAATCGCGCATCTCGTCTCAGATTAAATCTAAGAAGTTTAAACATATTGTCATGGGCCAAAAAAATAGCATTTTTCACGCAGTTTAAGCTACAGCTACAAAAATTGACCAATCTAATTTTTTTAGTCCAGGGCGAATTTTTTAGCTGTGTCTATTATGGGTAAAATCTTGATATTGCGCATCTCGTCTCAGACTAAATCTAGCAACTGCAAAAATATTGTCGTGGACCAGAAAAATATCATTTTTCGCGCAGTTTAAGCTCCAGTCACTAAAATGGACCAGTCGTCATTTTTTAGTCCAAGATGATTGTTTATGATCGATGTGTTCTATGGGTAAAATCTTGAAATCGCGCATCTCGTCTCAGATTAAATCTAACAAGTTTAAACATATTGTCATGGGCCAAAAAAATAGCATTTTTCACGCAGTTTAAGCTACAGCTACAAGAATTGACCAATCTAATTTTTTTAGTCCAGGGCGAATTTTTTTATCTGTATTGATTGTAGTTAAAATCTTGATATTGCGCATCTCGTCTCAGACTAAATCTAGCAACTGCAAAAATATTGTCGTGGACCAGAAAAATATCATTTTTCGCGCAGTTTAAGCTCCAGTTCCTAAAATTTACCAATCGTAATTTTTTAGCCCAGGACGATTTTTTTTAACCGATATGAACTATGGGTAAAATCTTGAAGTGGATTTTTGGTTTATTTTTTCAAATAGTCAATATCAATATCAAATAATCAATATCAGATTGCCGTTCACCTGCATCTGATCGTCTGAGCATCTAGTTTCAGCTAAAGTCTTTTTCTTGTCGCTTTATTTTCTGATTCTTTGCAATCACCGATTGTAAAAACTAAACAATGCCGTATTTATCACAATAAAACGCAATATTATGTTTATACCTTTATACCCACAATAACGTTGATGACTAATAATAAATCAACTGTAATGTAGCAAACATGCTTTCTTACTGTTATGAGATGCGCCGCGAATTTCTGGGATTCCCAATGTTGCATTCGATTTCGGGCAATCCCACAACTACCCCGTAATATTGAAATGGTGTTAAGCGAAGCAGCATTAAATGGAACCCACAAAAACACACAGTGCATTGTTCAGTTTAATAATGCTAGTATTTGAAAAAGGCACTGTGTGTCGAATTTTAAATATAGTGGATATTTAGATATTAATCTAAGTTTGTTTATGTCTATCTAACAAACCAAGCCATGGGCTAACTCGGCTTGAGCTAAAATTTATTATAAAATACCTTACATCTATTCGATTTAATAATCCAAACGATGCCAGAAACTTCTTGTTAGAAAATATCACGACGTACGATTAATAATGTAAAATAATCCAGAATAAACTGGAAGGAACCTTCTGTAGAAGAAGGGGGATCGGTCGTTGTCAGAGTACGCGAAACTTTATCCGCGAAATTAGCATTCGGCCAGCTCGTTCCATTGTTGCCAAGTCGATTGCGGGGGCGGCCCCCCCATTGGTTTCCAAGGGGGAATCGATTGCGGCGACGCCCAATTAGGGCACAGGATGTTCCCTATTTGCCGGAAATGCACAGTTCGTCACCTGGACTGGCAAGATAATCCACTGCCGTCGACTATACACTTGTCGTTTCAAATCGACAAAATGAAAACGCCACGTCACGTGATCGGAATACTATTGTTAATTTTTTTTTTTTAATTTTCTCGCTTATACAGGATAAATCTTTCTTATAACGTACACCAGAGGCGCCTCGTGGGTTTTTAGTGGAAGGGGGCAGAAGAAAATAGTGTTGCTGAATATTTTTTTTTGCTTTCCCCTTCTTTCTTTTTGCTGTTCGTGCTATTGAAACCTATACAGGATGCGAACCAGGAAATCATCAAAATTTTGTATTATTGCTACTTACAAGGACATTGGAGAATGGGTTGTTGCTTGTTGCTCAGTTAAAGGAATGAATAAGTAGGTAGTTACCGTTTCCCGAAGAGTTAACCATTCAAACAGTTTATTGTAACTGCAAATCAATAGAGAAAATTCGAAAAAGTTCATTAGAAGTTCGAAAAGTTCAAAAAAAGATTAAAGTTTTATGACAAAAAAGGGTTATTGTACACATTTTTGTCGGTAGCCAAATAACACCTCGCCGTTTCCGAGTTTTTAAAGTGAAATTCTATTGGCCTGTTTTTGTCTAAAATAAATTTTTCAATAACTTTTTTATTAAAGTCCGAAATTAGTTCAACCATAGCCCTCTCAATATTTAACATACCTAAAGCACAAATGTTTTAGGTCCCTCACTCCTTCGCGAGTCCATTGCTGTTCACCGCCAAACAATAAACTCACGAAACAAAACAGATCACACTGGGGAACAGCAATTTTGTTCACTTGGATCTGTAACTTGTTTCTTGACTAATTTTTTATCTCTGAATTCAAAAATATTCACAGTTTTTCTCTATTACGTCAAGTTCTTAAGCTACAGCATACCCCTCATTTTACCTTAAAAGTGTACATACGAAAGGAAATAAGGTGAGATCTGACCAAATAGATTAAAATATTTTATTATTGCAGAGGTTAACATATTATTAAAAGTTATATTGTGTTTATACAAAAAGAAATAAAAGGTATGGTAAAAATTTCTTCTTATAGCTTTTCCTGGAGTGTTCAGTTTGTGGACATTCTCGCTTGATGCTCCAACAATAGTCAGCCATCATACTGACATCCCATCTACCTTGATACCGCGCTTCCATAATCTTTAGATCTTGATGGAATCGTTCGCCCTGTTCATCACTAACATCACGAAGATTTTCTGGGAAGTTGGCAAGATGACTATGTAAGAAATGCAGTTTGATGCTCATGTTGCAACCAAGCTTTTTAAAGCTCTCCAAGAGTTGTTGAACAATTTCGATGTAATTTGGGGCTTGTGTAATTCCAAGAAAGTCTTTAACAATATATTTAAAAGCCAATCAAGCATTCCTTTCAAATTCGTTCTTTGTTTTAGTGAAATTTTCATCTTTAACGAGTTGCCGAATCTGTGGACCATCAAACACACCAGTCTTTATTTTTTCATATGACAGGCTAGAGAATGCCGAAATGATATACTTAAAGCAGTCTCCTTCAATTGACAAAGCCTTAACAAATTGCTTCATGAGAACTAGTTTTATATGCAAAGGCGGATGTACAATGTTTTTTCTGTCGACAAGTGGCTGATTTAAAATGTTTGGATCACCAGGTCTTAGGTTAGATGTTGGCGGCCAGTTCGATTGCACCCAATGCTTCTCAAGAGCTCTGCTGTCCCACATGCACAAAAAAAAGGGATACTTGGTATACCCGCGTTGCTGGCCAAGAAGGAAACAGACCATTTTAAAGTCAACACAGATAATCCATTGGTGCATGTTATATTGCAACAAGTCAATGACTTTCTTTATGTCTTTATTGGGACTGAATTGTATAAATTTCCATTATGTAGGAGAACACACTCCAGGAGAACACACGCTCAAGCTTCAAGCTACGCTACGCTAGAAGCTATCTATAAACAATCGCCATTCAGTTGCGATATAGTTAGAAATGGACAATTGTTTCATTAAACCTTCTACGTTCTGGCAATATACAAATCCGTCATTATTTCTGAAGTACTACCTAAATTCACTTTCTCTGGATCGATAGTAAGTGACTTTAGCTCCTTTGTCAAGCAAATTTTTTTCGTGCAGTCTTGATGCTAATAATTCCGATGCTTATTTCTCATGCGTAACTGACCGAACTAGTTTTGAATAACGCAACGTCGCTCACGCCCCCACTCCTAGGTCGAAGAAGGTTCGCCGGTAGGAGAGCAGTAGTGACTTCTGTGATTCGCCAAGCTTAGTCGGATGCGCAACAACTGTAGAGAAGAAACTTGACATGAAATATCGAACTCAACAGAAATTATTTTTCAAATTGTTCCCCAGTGTAATTAGTGTCTTCACAACCAGATAGCCACAAAATACTATTCAATAGTATACTGTAAAATTTTCGCGTAAAACTTATTTTTTATATTCTTTTTGAACTTGACTCAAAATCAAAACGGGCGTTGGACGACCGTTAGTTTTTAATTCGACTTTCTCCTTCAAACTTAAATTAGTCATTAACTGTTTTAAATCAGACACCTTCATGTTTTCTATTAAAAGTTGATTATTTTTATTTAAAAAGTACTGCTCAGTGTGTACACACGTAGCAAATCCCAAATCAAAACAAGTATTCGGGAGGCGAACGAAATACGCGACGCGAGACATATCAAACGCTCCGTACCCGTCAAATCAGTGTTTAAAACTAATTACCGATGCGCTCGGTTGCAGGGAATCTACGTCCACACAACATGTTTTAGATAGCAGTTAAACCCCCGAATTCTGGCAACCAATAAAACATGTAACGCCAACGACGAGATAATTTGACGTAGCGTATGGTCGCTGGAGGTAAACGTCCAACCAATGATGTAAAAATTGTGGCGAGAGGATGGAATTTTTTTCCGCATTATTTAGTGTGATGAGTCGACATTCAGAGATTTTAATTTTTAATAATGAGTTAAAGGAAAGAAACCGAACGGAAATAAAATATAGTGTTTTGCTCTGAAAAATTGTATAAATGCTGCAGGGGCGGCGCCCCAACGCGATCCCTCACGAGCCGCCATTGACGTTCACAGTGTTATAACTAGAGAGTTGTTAAAAAAGATAAGTGAATAAATCGTTTCTTGCAATAGCGTGTGCATTCAATTCAAATATTTTTTAAGTCTGTTTAAAAAGTACTCATTATTTCTCATTTAGAAAGCCACGGAAAATATTCCTTAACTCTTTCAGACCTATTTTTTAAAGCGCGATGAAAATATTTCGGGGTATATAATTAATTAATTAATTTGTGTTTATAAAGGCTTTAGTTAGTAAATTTAAATTGTTTTTGTTTTTTTTAATCATGTGCATAATTACGGACAAAATGTTTTAATAGATATAAAAAAATATTAGTGGTATTAAAAATACTAAATTAGGAAACTAAATAAATGTTCACATTTTTTTTTCCATGATACATAACAAAACAGTTTCTTTATTTATACATAAAGGTTTCCCACACATACATATCGCAAAATAAAGGCGTTTTTTTTTACATTTGTCATTTTTCCAGCGTTTTCCTTACTACTATCAAGATGTGGCAGATGATCTACACAATCGTATCATACTTCTAAACAAGACCGAATTTCTTTATTACGTTTTGGAATTTTTGATTGAACCGGTTTTTCCAATTTTACCAGACACTCTGCCAAACGTAAACAAAAGTTTAAAAGACCCATCTGAGATTTTTTTGGGATCTGTAGTCGATTGCAATCTTGCCTATGTTCAAACCAACTGTTGACAACACCCAAAACAACTGGATGAAATATTAGGTGAAGTGTTAACTTTCTAGAACGAATTTATATTCGTTTTTGAAGCAGAAAAAAATATTTAAAAAAATGTGTACTAGTAATTATGCATATGGGGTCTCAAAGGGTTAATTTTCTTTTTTTGGTGTAAGATGGCAGCATTGTGCCTAGTGCAGGAAAATTTAAACGGTTTTGACCCTTTAGAACTTACTGGGGTAATCAGTGTGGCCCTAAGGCTGGACAGTTTGGAGACCTCTGGTATTGAGTACTATTATTTATGGAAGAAGATCACCTCTAGTCTCCATGAGAATGCAATATTATCTATGAAATAAATTCTACCCTATGATAATATTGCCAGAGTTTCCATGAACTATTTTGAGAAGGCTGATATCAATCTAATGTCATAATCAATTAAATTTCCCGACCTTTTACCCATAAAACATTTATGAATCATGATGGATTGAAAGCGATGAAATTGCCTCAGTCTTCATGAAGGGCTCTAAAACATGAAGTGCAGTACCTTGAAATACTATACTTCGAGAAGAAATAATGTAATTGTAAATAATGAATGTAATTGATTCCTAAATGAGTTGGGGAGGATGTAAATAAGAAACACATGATGTATAAACACATTACAAACGAAATTTAAAAAAATTAGAAATTCTTGGTATATTTTCATACATTTTAACTGTTTGTTCATTGCTACAATACTTAATAGTTCTTTCAGGGTCTAAATACTCTAATATCTCTTAACTGTAATGGAATATTTTAAAAAATGTGAAAAAAGTATAATCGACCCTGCCAGGATTCGAACCTGGAATCTTCTGATCCGTAGTCAGACGCGTTATCCGTTGCGCCACAGGGCCACATTGGTTCTGTATTATTTACTATACTTTAAACGAATGTATTGTTTATTACTTTTTATTCAAAATACTTTTTCTAATATTTTGGTAACAAACACTAGAAAACTGTTTTTTACATGCATAATGGAATAAAAAAAAACCAAAGTAATTCATTTCTAAACTAGTAATTTCGTAAGCAAAAATCAATTTTAATTTTACTGTTTAATTTTTACTGTAATTTTATTGTTTTCATTATTACATACTAAAAAATCAAACCACACAGCTTTAAATATTTCATGAAAGAATCCCTTCGAGCAGCGACATCTAGTGAGGAAGAAGAATATTAATAAATAATACAATAAAGTGTCCTGTCCTTATTGTGAGACTTATTGTTAGTCATTTTATTATAAAAAAATAAATACCAACTCCCATATGTAAAAAGTTCCCGGTAATACATATTTATAATTTTAAAATAATAACGCCAAAAAATTAAACGGTGCATTTTATAGCGACATCTATCGGACTATTTTGGGAAGTTAGCTACTGTCACCTAGAGTTCTTTACTGTCTTAAATTCAACGTGAACAGATGGTGGCACAATATCGATTGGAGAATAAAAATATAAAGTCGGGGGGAACTTCTGTCAGATTTTCAGGCTCGTTACTTACCTTCCTTGACCTATACGAATCAGCTGTGGACGCAATTCGCCCATACTTTCGGTGGAAGTGAATTCGATTGGCCAAATAAAGAAGAAAATCAATAAGAAAATTATTCGATATCGTTCCAGTGTGTATTAAAGAGCTTGACCCACATTCTGTAAACAAACATGAACAGTCCCCATCTGCATAAAGGTACGTAAATTTTTTTAAACCTTTTTTTTTTATATTTAAACAGCGATATTTTTAAACATAGTGTGTATTATTGTTTTTAGTAAAATTATATTAATAATAGTAATAGAATAGAAATTGTTGAAAATTTTCAGTAGTAGTTTCGTTATTGTTTATTTATGCAAGGTTTTGTGTTAATAATGGTCTAAAAATAGACTTGCTATAAAATGCAGTTGTGCATGAAATAAAAAGGAGAAGCGAGCAAAAATATTCATATATTTAATTAAAAATATGCCTACAGTTTTTGTCGGTATTTTAATTAAGAGTAATATTTAATGTGGATGTTTTAAATTTCAAATTGCAAAAAACTGGGAGTTTATATTTGAATTCCAATAACTTTTTACCGCTTTAGATAAGATAACTTCGCGATATGCAACGCTTTAATTTTTATTTTCATCGGGAATATTTTGAAATTAATTAAATAACGAACAAGAATTAGATAAGAGTGAATTTTGGGAAAAACGGTTTTCTAATGGAAATTGGCGGTTGAAATTCTTCGTGTATTTGATGTCATATTTATTTTAGTAGCATTACCTCATACTCTATCGGCCGGGTGCTAGATTACGACATTTTATTCATATTTTGACCCCATTCAAAGCAAAAATAATAAATCTTTGTTTATTTTGGTCTACCTACTTAGTGCGATAACTATTTACTTCTGGTGGGCAATTACGTAATTATTGTTGTTATTTTCATTATGGGTTTTTTACTGTTTACCTGTAATACTTGATAGGCGACTACGTAACAAGATGTCCAAAAGTAATGGGTAATAGCTTCATTGTCGTCCAAATGATTTTCCTTTTACATTTGATCTGAAACCAATTTATCAAAACATTTAGTTCTTGCAAAAGTTACGGTCCCAGAAACCTAATTTACACAGGTTACAACATCTGATTTTCTTCATCGTATTCTTCTTTGCAGAAGAGTTATGATCTATGGAAATTCTTTCCGTGTTCTCTATTTCTGGCTTCCGATGTTGCATATTGGAGGGATGAACCAGTTAGACCTTGAATTTGATATGTCCATCTTCTTGGAGGTTTAGAACCCTCCATCCGTTCCTGCAGCACTAGTCTTTCTAGGTTACTGCCAGTCCTGCGTTCAATGTGGTCGAAGAATCTTAGTATTCGTTCATGAATAATTTGGGATAATATTGTAGATTTATTAATTTCTTGAATGACGGGTCCATTTGTTCGTCTGACAGTCCACTGAATGGTCCTGCACCAAATTTTAAAAGAATCAACGAGCTTAAGCAATTATTGAAGTAAAAACTTCTTTAGCCGCCTTGAACGATTTTCGGTAGGGACAAAACTTATGGGTTCGCGTCACCGACATACTAGTGACGTGTTACGCCAGACTGGCGACACCAATTGTATTTTAAATGTGTTTTAATTTGTTTTAAATTAAATGGTATTTTAGATAATCATTATTTGAATTGTTTAATTGTAGAATCACTGTGCAGTAAAACAATATTATTATTTATTAAAAACAGAGCATTTATTTCCAACATTTCCGATATCCATACCATAATTAATTTAAAAATTAAAAAAAAACACAGTTATTCCAAAGTTTCAAGTTTTCACTTCTGTCGGTAGTCCCCATGACTGCCTATTAAATAACTGTTTACGTGTACCTCTACGTGGATATCAGGCTGCTTAAGAAATAGTCATATGGGCATTGAAAGTAAAAAACGAATTTACAAGACTTGTGTAAAACCGGTACTAACCTATAGAATCGAGAACCGAACTGACATAAACAAAACCAAAAGCATTCTACGAACAGGAGAGATGAAAACTTGTAAGATCAGTGGTGGGAAAGACCAGTGGCGGCTCGTGAGGGAGGGCGTTCGGGGCGCCGCCCCTCCAGCCTTTATCACAGTAAACAATTTTTCAGAGTAAAACACCATATTTTATTTCCGTTCACTTTATTTGCTTTAACTCATTTTCCTCGTTCACCTTCTGTATTGGGTTTCAATAGCACGAAAAGTAAAAAGAAGGAAGGGGAAAGCAAAAAAAAATCTACAGCAGCACTATTTTCTTCTACGCCCTCCCACTTTAAAAACCCACGAGCCGCCACTGGCAGATTTACAAGCATTTTTTGATTAACACTCTTAACTCACACGTTGAAACTATTGGCTTAAGGAATGAGAGACAAACACCGACATAAGAGCAACATGCGGAGTAGAGGATGTAGTGAGATGGGGTAGAAAGAAACGGAGATATTGGTGAGACCGTGTGGAGAGGATGAATCAGCATAGACTGACTCAGATCTTAAAGACTTAAAACCCTCGGGCTGGTCACCCAAGAGATGGAAAAATAGCTGATCATCGAAAGATTAAACAGACCATTAGGTGAAGAGTTAGTGCAGAAGAGTCAGAAAAGTTATGCAAATCGTGACTCCTGTAACTGTTGTCCTGTGACTCCTGTTCTAAATGTATATAATCTTCTTTTATCCCATGCAAGAAACCTAGCTGGATTACTAAGATTATCGGTTTTAATGAAAAAAATGTTTGGAATGTCATAGTATGCATTCTTGTTGTTGATAAGAGAAAAGTATTTACATAATTTCTATTAGGTTTATAATTTGAACTTGTTAGCAAACACCAATAGCAGCAGAACGTTTACATATCACAGAAGACTCTAAATAAGGGAAAGTGTTTGCCATACGAATTATCTGGATATTTTATTTCATTTTTCTTGCTTGCTAATAAGTAAAAGGAAGTTTTTGTGGCATTTAAGCCGACTAGAGAACCACCAACGTTCCGATCCTCAGTTCTGTTTCGAGGAGCCAACTTAAAACTTGGCATAAAAAATAAAAAGTGCATCGAGATTGGGAACTAGACGAGGATATGTTATAATAATCCTAAGAAAAAACAATCAGGAACGAAGGAAACACTGTTAAAACTGCAGTGGGAAGTTTTTTCACACCCAGCTTATTCTCCAGACTTGGTGCCATCCGATTATCACCTTTTTCGATCATTGTAGCATTTTGATAAGCATGTTAAATTTATTTTTTTGCACGTATCAATAAAGATTTGGAAATAAGGTTAATAACTAGGTATGGACAATTAAAGGTCTTTCTGAACGTAGTACATTATCAAGTGATTCGACTTAGACGAACATTAATCAAGTTAGTTTTTTTGTAGGTTCTAAACAACCTTCCTCGCCTGTTAAAGGCAAATTACGTTTGTACAGTAACCGATTTTGTCCTTATTCGCAAAGGGTTATGTTAGTTTTGGATGCCAAGAAAATTGCGTGAGTATTTTAAAATATATACGTTTTTAATAACTAGTCCGTATAAGAAAGAACTGGGACACTTATATCATATGGCCGAAATAGCTCAGTTGGGAGAGCGTTAGACTGAAGATCTAAAGGTCCCTGGTTCGATCCCGGGTTTCGGCAAAACTTTTTTATTTCTATATAATTATTTTATTTCAGCTACGATGTGGTAAATATAAATCTATACAGTAAACCTGACTGGTATTACGATAAAAGCCCTTTCGGCAAAGTTCCCGCCTTGGAGGTGGAAAATGGCGACGTTCTATACGAGAGCTTAGTAATATCAGATTATCTCGATGAAAAATACAAGGCGCATCATTTGCACAGCCAAGATCCTCTCCAAAAAGCCAAAGACAGGCTTTTAACGGAACAGTTTAACAGGGTATGAAACAAATATCAGATTGATCCTTAAGTTCGTGCGTCTCATAATTTATAACGTAAATTTTACAACTGAAAAAGATTCATTTTTTCATATGACATTTACCGACAGCATCTGCTTGACTATTAATCATTCAATAATTTTTAACAGTTAACACCATATGACCAAATGAATGATTAAATTCATTTCAAATATGGTTTTTAACACGCACGTACTTCTGAATATTAATAATGAATTTGTTGATGTCTTAACAGAAGATAAACCCTTTTAGGTTGTAAATGCCATGTATAAAATCCTATCCAGTATTGGTAGAGTTAATTTAGATGATGATGAGGCAGTTGCTAATGGTTTGGCTACCTTTGAACGAGAACTTATGAGGAGAGGTACTCAGTTCTTTGGTGGTAACAAGCCAGGAATGTTGGATCTGATGATCTGGCCCTGGTGTGAAAGGGCAGAAATTTTAAAGCTTTTCGGCAATGCTAACTTACTCAAGAAGGACAAATACAGAAGACTGGTAAGTTAACATTAGTCAAAGTATTCATACTGAAACTGTCTGAAGATTGAAATAATTATGATGACTTAGTCTAAGTTAGGATTTAGTTTCTTAGATTTTTAATTCAGTTTTCTATTTTTTATACTTAATTATCACAACTTATATTCACTCCAATGCAAAGCGTCCCCATAAAATAGTAAACGTAGTTAAAGTTAAAAGTAGCAATTTTATCGATTTAGCTGGAGTGGAGCAAGCGTATGGCAGAAGAATCAAGCGTTAAAAGAAGCATGATGGGTTCAGACACGCATATCAGGTATTTGCAATCGTACAGGGCCGGTAGACCTGACTATGACATGATTCTAAACGCTTCAGATTAAAAGGCAGCGACATCTACATAGAAAAAATATGTAAAATTTCATGTGTAACACCTTATTTACCTTAACATCACTTTTATAGTGCCTTTGTATTTATATTCAAGAATATTGTGTGCACAGTTTGGTTTCTAACAAAGTATATTTTTTTTATAATATATTTTTAAGGTAAATCGGATAAAATGTATATTTATTAATTTCATTTTCGTATCAATCTTTTTTTAAGTTCATTAATAAATGTTCTTAAAACATTCTCATGCTTTATTTTTACCTTTAAACAAAAATTGCTCTTTGAATGTATTGTTGGTTATCTGCAAACCATATTATAAAAAGTCAAATCTAAATTGAATGTATTGTAGATTATCTAACCAGTGTAGTCCAAACTTGATCTAAATGTATTATTGATTGCCTATAAATATATTATAAATTGTCTAATTCATTAGATTATATTCTTTTTCTACAGATTTTTAAAAAATAAATAAAATTTGTCTCGCTGGTGATTAGTTTTATTTTGAAGGACACTTCATAAAATATTTAACACTGATATATACATTGTATACTCTAATAATTTATATTTCGTGTATTATTGGTGGCCTATAAAGAGATTCATGTACGGTTTTAAGAATTTAAACAATGTTTATATCAAAAATAAATCATACATCTTTGTTGCTATAAAATGAACATAAGGATAAAATATACAAATCAATTAAATTTACAATTTTAAACTGTTTGTTTAATATTGCTATAAGCAGAGTGACATAACCTATTCTAACCTCCAAGGAGTAGGCAAAAATGTCCAGAGCCTTATTCAAGTTTTGTAGCTCTTTATGTGATAATGTTAACTTAAGCGTGCTAGTTTTTATTCGAAATGGGCATCACTTGAGAGGAAAACCACCTGGTATCGCAAAATCCCTAGAGGAAAAACTGGCAGGCAAGATATTACCTATTACCTGTGAACTAGTTACCTATATTTTTTTTAATTTCTAGAAATAAACTACAAGGATCCTGAGCTGCATTTTAAAGTCGATATCGGGCTGCCACCTCCTCAAGTTTCTAGGTCGAAGGTATTTGAAGAACGCCATCAAATTTTAAAGAAGCAAAAAATTAATGCCAACATGGAAAAATTATCAAGAACTCAACAGTGTAGGTGGAATAATTAATATTTTTCAAGGTATAAGTTAATTTTTCTTTGTTTTATAGTGAAGGTAGATATTGAGGAATCATACAATGATTGGTTGAAGACAGTGGGTCCGATCCAAATAAGGAAAATTGCTGAGCACTATGGTATATTTGAACATTTGTTCGGGGATGCTTATTTTAATGCTTTTGTACCATTGAGAGTGTCATATGAACATAATGACCTCATTCATCCAGTTTACTACGGCAATACATTAAAACCTGATGAGACTTCAAATAAACCAACAGTAAACTTTGAGAGTGATGATAATTCATTTTACTCTTTAATTTTAACTAATCCCGATGGACACTTGACTGATAATGAAAAGGAATATGTTCATTGGTTTATGTAAATAAGTTTCTTCAATCTAGAAGCTCCTTAATAACAGTGTTGTTTATTTTTAGGGGTAATATACCAGGAAATAAATTAGATCAAGCTGAAACAATAGTGGAATATATTCAGCCTTTTCCACCAAAAGGGACGGGCTATCATAGATTTGTTTTTATACTGTATAAACAGAGTAAGAAATTAGATTTTGGTCAATATAGAAAGGAAGGAAAATGCTTGAATTTGGAAGAGAGGACTTTTAAGACTTCAGACTTTTATAGGAAGCTACAAGATGAAGTTACTCCAGTTGGTTTGGTATTCTTTCAGGCAGATTGGTGCCCTAGTTTAAGACAGTTCTACAATAATGTGTTGGGTAAGTACAGAAAAATATATTTTTCTTAATATCTACATTGATGTCTTGCCAGATATGAAAGAACCCATATATGAGTATGATTTTCCTCCACCATATATCAGGAAACAGGAGTGGTTTCCAAAAAGGCGACCTTTTAACATATATATGGATAAATATAGGGATCCAAAACAAATAAACAAGGAGTTCTTAGTCAGGAAACTGAAGAACGTCCATCCCTTCAAGCCTCCACCGGAACCATTACCATTCCCCAATGCTCAGTTCATTGAAGGTAGGGTTCCCTCATGGTTAAAAACTGAAATCAGGAAATCTAGACTAAAATGGGGTAGAATAAATGATATTGAGTAAAGTATAGAAATATATTTTACATATAGTTCATGTTTTATTTTATTTATAACCTTACTTATTTGTTCTTTAAATACTGAACCACTGGTTGTGTAATTTGATCTACCATGAAATTAATAATAACTTTATACAATAATGCCAAGACTTTTTTGTTTTACCATCTTTGAGATAATTTTATAATTCCATTTTGGAAAATTCTCCGATTTTAATGTACAGAATGTATCTGAAGAGCAGTTTTGTAATGAATAAAATTAATTTAGGTCTGATGGCGTAATGTCAGCACTATATGATGGATGTGGTAATATGTATGTCATAAATGAACACAATACTACTAAGATGCTTTGTGTTAAATCAATCTGTTTAGGCTTATGTATCATTGAATTAGACATAGACGAATATATGCAGATTCCTTCTAGCTCAGTACACAGCTGAGCACATTCAATCAATACTAGTATACATTTTTTTATGTCGTTTTTCGGAATCGCCCCAATGGTCTTCATCACAGTTTTTTGGACTTGTTTAACACTGTCATAAAATTATCATTTCATGGCCAATTTGAGTTTTGGGAACAGGAAATAGTTATACGGAGATGAATCAGGCGAATACGGAGCATGTTGAAACACACAGACTTGTTTCTTCACCAAAAACTCACGAAGAGCGACGGTCCTGTGAGATGGTACTTTATCGTACAACAAAAATCAACTTCCCGTCGATCATATCTTTGGTTGTAATTCCTCTGCTATCTATTTTACAGTCGAATTCTACTTCGCGTACGTTTTCCACCAATTTATCGCGATTTTTGTTTTAAGTCTTGTGGATGTCTCTCATCTTGTCTGTTAGAGTATGTATCTAGAGTAAAATATCAGTAATATTGACAAAAAACTAACTTTGGAAAAATAAAACCTATTTCACCAAAGTTGTCGTTCATTATGTGAAAATAAACTCTCCAATGATTTAAAACTAATATCAGTAATTCTAAAGTAAAGTGGTTTAGAGCACTTTAATTATGTCTAGTCAAATACAAATATTATAAACAAAAGATTTTGATAAAGAACAAATTTGATGCATTTTATCTGATTAAACTTTTACCAATGATTAATGTAAGGCACATGGATCTATTTCAGGTTCAAAATTAAAATAAAACAGTTTGAAATGAAGTGTGGTGGAAATAATTTAATTTTATTAATATATTTATGCTACAACTCTTCTCAAAGATTCCTTCATGGCATCCCTTTTCTTATTGTATCTCATATTTTGTATTTTACACATTTTCTTACCTTCTTCTTCAGCAATACACTTGGAACAGAATTCTTTGTAAAGTGTGTGAAAGGGGCTTTGATAATATATCGAGTTCTCCCCTTTGTTTATTAGTTTAGCGTTTTGTCTGTGACACCACTTGTGCAACACTATTCCGAAGGTTAAAACGATGAATCCAAGTACTGGTGTAAAAATTACTGTGGGCAATAAAAATACTAGGGTGGTGATAAAATTTGTTGATGTCTCGTCGGAATTTCCTTTGATGTTTTTACGATGTACTATTGAAGTTGGTTGGATTAAATATCTAGGGAAAACATTTCCAAAATAGCAAACAAACACAAGAATGTCTAGAGCCTCTCACCTGCTAATTTTAAAAGGATCTTCATTCTGAAAATGCTTCCATATAGCTTGCACACCGTAATATTCGTTTTCTCCAGTTTCTTTGTTAAAACCACATGCTATCAATTCTTTTTCACCAGTCTCTGGGTCGGTTTTGTTGAAGAACGCACACATCATTTCACCAGTTTCCTCATCCATTATGAGCTGCAATTAAACGTGTTGAAAACTCTTTCTTTTTTGCATAACTAATCTTTATATGTTATCGTAATGACGAATATGTTTAAACTAAAACATTTTTGTTAAATGATAAGAAAAATCACGATGATACCTTCGTAACAGTATGTCTAATCTTTATAAATATTTACTTGCTACTGAGTTTATGTGTGTAACGTGTAATTTTTGAAGCGAAAACTTCTTTGCATTGAACAGCATTGAACAATTTTCGGTAGGGGCAAAACTTATGGGTTCGCGTCACCGACATGCTAGGACGTGTTGCGTCAGACTGGCGACGCCAATTGTGTTTTTAATGTGTTTTAGATAATCATTATTTTAATTGTAGAATCACTGTGCAGTACAAGAGTGAGTACTTAAGGTGTTAATATTTTTATGTAGAAAAATGAATAAGAAAAAAAAGCATTTATTTTCGTATATTTCCAATATTGGTATCAATATTTACGTTGAAAAATTTGATATTATTTATTTTTCTAATATTTAATCTCTGCAATACATCGTGCAATGAATATTTCATAGTGGCTTAGGAGTTATCTTACTAACGTGGTAAAACAGATTTCTAGTTGTTCGATAGTATTTTTGTCGCGGATTTTAAAATTAAAGATTCTATAAAATTTTATAATAAATTTGATGTCTCAATATTACTGTTTATTGGTTTAAATTGTCAGAAATAAAATACGTGTTTTGTTATTTTTTTGCCAAGTGATTATTTATAAACTTATATCATTCAATTTCACCATTAGAACTTTACAAAAAATTATTGTAATATAATTAGTTTTTCTAAATGACCTCGATCCTACGTGAAAAAAAAACATTTTTAATTATACATTTAAATAATAATGAATTTAAAAATTGAAAGAAAAAACAATTATTCCAAAGCTTCAAGTTTTCACTTCTGTCGGCAGCCCCCATGACTGCCTACCTTTTTACATTTTATACAGATTATTATAGATGGCGTTAGTTGGATCTTTATGTATGTGTACGTATTCGAAATGTTAAAACTGTTTTCTTGGGTAATTTTTGGATAGAAATTAAAATATATGTGCTATTGTATGGTGGTGATTCGTTCAGATAATGTTCTGGTCGATCAAATGAGAATTATTATGATAAATTACAGGCAAATGATTGATACTGATCCATCTCATAACTGTGTGTGTGGTTAGCGAGAGTCTAAGTAATTGAAAGTGTAAAAATTCATTGTCGAATAATTTTTTTTCACAGTATCGAAAAAATGCTTAATTGTTAAACCTAAATTTTATTTCCTTATAAAAATCCTTGAGATTCAAATCGATCAGTGTATGTACATCTGTTTTTGTAAACATTATATAGTTTAAGCCGTATCTTATTGACTTTTTCTTAATAATGTATTCTGACTTACCTGTTTTTTTGTACACAGTATCAATATAAGTCTCCAAAAAACATCACCGTCTTCACAGAACAGAAAGAACGCGATGTAAAGTTCATCGTATAACGCGATGAACGGTTCTTTCTGTATCCTTGAATTGATTTTAAAACGACGAGCGGTCGAGTTCACAGGTTAATGTGTAGCTCGTAGAATATTCGGCACTGATTAGTTACCTATATTGCGTATATAATTTACATGTTTTTAGCTTTTTGATGTTAATTTTCTTAAATTCTACAAATATTGATCTTTGACAAATAATGTTTAGTTAGTTATTCCGTAATATAGAAACATCATCATCCATTCTGATCAGTCCGTTTTTCGACGCATTCCTTTGTAAAGGGTTATCCAATAAGAGTAACAGAACTTTAAAATGAGGTACAGTGATAATCTGGTAATTTGTAAAGGGTCTATCATTAGGGATGATGGAACTTTGTCTTGTCAGTTGTTGTCCGAAATGTTTGCAATTAAATCATGGTTCGTTTCTTTAGAAGAATGTTTGAAAATGGTCGAGTTTATTATGCAAATTCGCTGTTTCCTCGTGCTACTCAACGAGCAATTCAGACCCATCATGGTGGTCGTTCTGAACAGGTTATTGATCGTGTTATTAGAAAATTCGAAAGTGAGTTTACTCTCCACGATAGTACGATAAAAAAAGCCAGGCGTGTAAAAATATTGCCGCTGTCTAAGCAAGTGTAGCCGAAAACGAGGTCTCGGTTGCTCGCCGCTCGCAAGGGTTAGAGTTAGGCCTCTTGCCAATGACGACCTGGCGAATTTTGGGGTTGGATTTAGGTTTGCATCCGTATAAGATGATACTGACACATGAATCGAAGCGAAATAACCATAGTATTCAATTGTGTTTTTATAGTTCAATTCAATATGGTTTCATATTTATGTACCGTGAAATTTTACATAAAGGACAGATTTTCTTGTGCACCGTGATGCCTTACTTACCTATTAGTTGTATTGTATATCTAACATTGCAACATTTAAACCTTTGAATATAAAACTACAGGAAGGAGCATATGATCCTGTATGTGGAACCAGAATGGTAGCTGCACATGGCCGACTACTATTTCCGGTTTGGCAGTGGCGTAGGGCAGTGTGAATAAAAACCAGAAACTGATAAAAGTTTTCAGTTGTTTAAGACAATAAATTATTGTATAATTATCGTTAATGTATTAAATTAATGAAGACTTACTAGATACGGCAGAGCAATGTAAACATTTAAATTAATTAACAAAAAGTCTATTTTTTTAAAGAGTAAAGTGTGTTTTATGTGGCGTATACGACAAAAAGTTTTTAAGTAATTGGAATCTTCTGTCATAAAATCATATTTTCAAAAATTGGTTAGGTAATCATTTGCATCTTCCACCGAGTTAATGTTCATATTTAAATTAGGTAATTAGGTTAAATGAAATAAAAAGCCGTAATATTCACTACATTATTTATTATTAAAATACATATATCCTTTCTGTATTTAGTTGTTCAGTGTTTAATGTCCCTTAAACAAAATTAACTTTGTATATGTTCTAGAATTTTTTCTACTACACCGTTTTTGCAAATATCATTAATTCTTGTAGTATAAATAGTCAATAAATAAAGTGTTAGATATAAACTCGAGAATAAACTCATTTTTCACAACAGCCAAAAAAACTATCTTTCAAGAGTAAATGCTATGAAAGATGTTTATCAAAATGATAAAATAAAAAAATTACATATTTTAAACAGTCCACTTCAATTGTTGGAACAGCATTTGGTAGTAATCTCACTTTTACTTTAGATGTTCGATTCTCAACAAAATGATGGAAACATAAAAACCTACTGCGGTTTGGAATAAAGTCAGGCTTTTTAATAAATTTAATCCGCTGTGTTCTATTTGGAATCTTTGGGAAATCTTGAAAAAAGATGAACTGGTTAAGGAATAAAACACTTTTTTTAAAAATGATCTATCACAAATTAACGGACAAATCAATCATATACTAATAATTTACATTAATTATTATAATAATTTCTGAAAAGGATTATAAAAAAGCCAACACTGTACGATTAGTTATATTTTATCAATTATATGAGTAAAGTAACATGTTTTATATGTATCAAACCAAAACTAAAAAATTATTTGAATTTTTAAGGTCCATTATCTCGGAAAACTAAAAATTGTAGAACAAACGTTAAAAAATCAAGTTCTAAAAAATTTCTATCTTGAATAACATTATAATTATATTATTTTACATAAATCAACTTGACTACGCCTATGCATACCAGGCGATATGTTTACTTCATAACGGTAAAATGTCATTGTTAATATTGTCAATACGTTTTTATTTCTAAATAATTGACAAATTTACAATTAAAAGCATTTACCTATGTAATGTTACTCCTGAATTTTGATTTTTTCGTTTTTTTCGTATTAGGGAGCAACCACAAGACGCACAACTAACCATATTTTATATGTTTACCTTACTTCCGATAATTATTGCTTTTATTGTCAATATAATAAGTATTAATATGTATTTACACTAGTACACACAAAAAGAGTATTCCAGCACACTGATTAGGCACTTATTATTGATTAAAAGACACTAAAATTGCATCACAAATCTACTAATAAACTTCCAAGTTACCAAAATTCCAAAACAATGAGTTATCTGTGGTGTTTCAATACGGCCTTTTCCGTCTCCATTTATACGTGCATTAAGATAGGCAAGGCTGTTAGTTCTGTCCTATTAGTTTTATATTCAAAGATTTTAATACAGTTTCAAATGTTTTTACTTTGTTATCTACCACTTTTATTTTTAAACATTTTTGTGTTACTATAGTTTTGTAAAACGACTTTACATTCTCAAACAAGACTTTAAAACTTTTCAAAAATTTCAAATGTGTTAGCTATTATGGGGCTATCTATGAGTCGATATTTGAACTACACCAAACCTGTTGATACTTGGCGACATCTGTCAGTGGATGCTCGAACTAATAAGGGCCTTAATATGGTGACATCTATTTGCTAGTAGACAAATTAAATTATGTATATATTTTGTGGTGCCATCTGTGTGCCAGTAGGTAAATCATAAATTATTTATAACATGGCGCCATCTATACACAGGAAGCTATACAATAAAATAGTTGGAACCTCGCGCCATCTTTTTACAGATAGCCGAACAATAAATTAATCCTAGCCGGGCGCCATCTATGAACAACTATACTAATTAAAATTAAAATACCTTAAAAAAATAATGCTTTTTAATATCTAGCCACTACAAGTTGTTAATCTAAGGTAATTGTGCAGTCTCCGTACACTCCACAAAATATTGAGCGTGAAGAATAATAAATGTATGCCTGTCAAAACTGAGTTTATTATACATTGTTTTGGTGTTAGTATTTTTTTATGCTAAAAATCAATAAACTTGCACTTATTAAAAAAACAAACCTTCATATCATTCCATTATGGCAAATATTTGTAGCAAATAAGATAAATAGAGTGATGTAATTTAATTTAATTTAATTACAGAACAAAAACACTTATGGCTTATATTAAACATTTATTAATATAGACATAGAAAAAACCTAGACTAAAATCAAATGCATTATCTGATTATATTCGTTATAAGGAACAACATGATGTAACTCCCATAATAAACATTTTAAAGTACTTGGGGACTTGGAGTCTCTTTATTTAAAATAGTTGATTTCCAATGCTGATACTCTGTTCTTATATCTGTCTTGTTTAAATCGGCATTCATTTCTAATACTGGAGCGGGACATTTATGCAAAATTTTCTTAATCAACCAATCCTCGTGAACCTCATGTAAAGATTTGACATAATCAAATGACACTGTTTTTTCTTCTGGTCTTTTCCTTTCTAAAATTCTTTGGTAGACTATTTCTGGGCTTGTTCTCAGATACACAATTAAGTCTAAATTAGTATCCGTGTTACTGGTAATCCATTGGAACCATGAATCAATAACAGCCACTGAAGGCAGGGGTAATAACCCATCTCTACTTAGTTTTTCCACAAAGCAGTACCGTGCACTAAAAATGGAGCGCTCCATTAATTTTATAGGCGCTTTAGTAGCTTTTAGATGATTCTGCAGCATTGTAAGTTGTACGTAAGATTGAAATGTAAAACTCCACTTCTTAGGATCTTCATACATCAATCCCTAAATACATAAAAGAAAAACTAAAAAGTTTCTTAGCAATATTACATCAGTTACCAATAAATTATTTCCATTAACAGTCCTCCAATTTTCAACAGGCTCAGATATTACCTCAACACCCTCAAAATTCTTAAAATATTCTAGGAATGTCGTTTTCCCACTACCTATATTTCCTTCAACCGCGACTGTAAAAGGTCGACCCATCTCTATATTTTTAGTCAAAATAGAGTTAGCCATATTTGTGATTAAATTTTTTACAGACCGCATTCTATTTCACAATATTAAATAATAAAATGTCTTCATAAACTTTTGAATCTAACATAACCTCAATAGACAAAACATTTTATAGTGGATTAAATTATGGTCCTTGGTTATGACAGAACCGCAAATTTGGTTTAATTGCCATAAAAAGTAGGGTTAGAATGTACGTCTGTGAAATGGCGCCAAAGTCAATCAATCAAAGAATAATAATAAAGACAATAATTTCGAGATCTACAAAAACATGGATCTTGTAGATGATCCAGAAACTAAAAAGACTTATGATAAATGCAAATATATTGTCAAAGTATGGGAACATAAATTTATTAAAAAGTATAAACGTATTCCTTCAAAGGTATTAATTTTTCAGTATTACATAGGATTATTTTTGTAATAAAATACACTAATTGCAGTTAGATATAAAAGAAGCACCAACACAAGTAAAACATGCCTACAAGAAGTACTTTCAACTCAAATCGGCGGCTTTGGAACAAAGTTTTATGGATGTGGAAGGTTTTGAAGATATAAGTCAAAGCCAAGAGGATGAAGATCTGGCTGAATTTCAAATTATAAAAGAATATGCAGAAAGTGAGAACAATATCGTGAATATACCTGAAAAAGAAAATACTACTGATACTAAAGAACTGTGTGAGAATAAAATAGAAACAGATAATGTATGGGGAAGTCATTTAAATAAACACATTGGAGAAGATCCCAAACAAAATCAAAAAGAGAAGGTGACATCAAAACCAGTACAGTCAATTACCAAAAAATTATTTTGTGGATCAAAGTTTAATAAACGCAACCCCAGAAAGTCATTGTCATTCACTCAAAAGAAACAAACTGATGGAAGTTTTGAGAGTCCCAGTTTCCTATCACAGCCAGCATCCTTCAAATCAGAAGAGGCTTTTGCAGATGTCAGTCCTGAAGTAAAGAAGTTTTCATTTCAAGAATCAACAACTCCAGTAAATATGTGTACATCATCTGTTCCTATCAATATTTTTGATAGTGTATTTGAGAGTAAACAGAAGGAATCTTTAAAAAGGGTTGATAAAGGGTGGCTTAAGAGGGTAAATGAAAACATATCATTATCCAAACAAAGCACTGATTTTTGTTTGGATAATGATATAGACAATGGTGCTATTAAAACTAAGTTAGATTATGATAGTGATGATATTATAGAGAATTCAGATGATGAGCTTCAACAATCTAAAAAGATATCAGTGTTTCACATAGCTAAAAAAGCAAAAATTTGTTATGGCTCCAACGTTAATGATTCAGTATTTAAAGATATCACTTGTTCCACAACAAAAAACAATATTACATTTGAAAATCTTAATAGCAACTTGATAAATAAGGAAGAATCACAAAAAGACATCACTGAAAGTGCTCTTGGGAATCCTACAGAATTACATGAAGAAGCAAGTGTGAAAGCTTTGAAGAAAATTGAAAATGTAAAAAGAACAAAAAAGAAATCCACACCAGCAACTCAGCAAAGAACAAATTCAGTACATTCTCCAAATCTAAGGAAATCTTCTAGAAGCACCATGGTTAAAGGTAGTTTTCAAAAATTATCAAGTGGAGAAGAAGATCCATTTCATTCGGGTAATGATGGTAAAGATTCTGAAAGTACTTTTGGGAATTGTACAGAATTACTTGAAGAAACTGGTGGAAAAGCAATAAAAGGTGCAAGTCAAGAAAAAGAAAAATATAAAAATGCAAAAAGAACAAAAAAGAAAGCCACACCAGCAACTCATCAAAGAACAGAATCAGTAGATTCTCCTAGTTTAAGAAGATCATCTAGAAGCACCATGGTTAAAAGTAGTTTTCAAGAATTATCAAGTGGAGAAGAAGATCCATTTCACTCCGATAATGATGGTAAAGATCCAGAATTTCATCCTCAAGATGAAGTAAACAAAACAGACAAAAGACTATTTAATTTTGAAGAAACTAAGGAGGTTCAAGATTCACAGAAATCTCCCAAATCCCAAGACAAGAAAAACAGGACAAAAGCTGGAAGAAAGAAAACTATTGTTAAACAGTCAGATGAAAATATTGAGGATGATCCTAACTCAAATTATGAGTTAGAATTCAGTATAAAGAGGAGAATAGTGAAACCACGGTATAACTCCATAAAAAAGTTAGTGAAGGAGAACCTTGTAAATTCCAGGGAAACATCTACACCGCTGAATGACGAAGATGAAGATAAGTCATTACCCAAAGATAAAAAACAACAAGCAAAAGAAAAATTAGAACAAAGAATAACTTCTGGTACACTTAATGAAAACTTTGTGACAATAAATTTAAGAAAGAAAGTATTTGTTAGAGGAAAGAAAGGCAAGAACTTTTCCAAATACAAAAAGAACTTGTGGAAGAGTAAGAAGAAAGCCCTGTACGGCCCAGACATGGACATGGGGGGTTGTGATGGAGGCAAATTGACTTGCTTCAATTGTGGACTGGAAGGGCACTTTGCTCGCAACTGTAAAGCTGGGAAAGGTATCTATTTTAAATTTATTAACAAGATTTATAATATGCATATGAAAATAAAGAATTAAAATGTATGAACTTATGAATCAACATGGTATTTCTCCTTACTAAACTGTGTGGTCTTTAACGTGAAGACTTTTGAAAGAAATACTGTAATTAAACAATTTATTCCACACTGTTTTACACTGTATGTATTGAGTTGATGCAAAAGTTCATCTCTTTGTTTTTTAACTTGTTGAAATTTTGCAAAACTAGTTCAAACTAGAACTGAAGACGCATCAGATGTTGGGATGTCTTTCCTCTAGTATAGTCCGATTGATTCAATTTATCGATCCAGTTGGAACGATACAACACCCTACATCGTCCTCATTGCCTTGACAGTTGATTCCCAGAAAATCTCCGATCTTTCGAGTTGTTTTATACCCATCACTTTTAATTAGCGTCAATATTTAATTACCATCAGCTTCGATCGTGGTGCATCTTTATTATCAATAATATCTAGTGTTCATGTTTTAAGGTGATGGTCTACTACCATTGGAGGCACAAGGTGAAGAAGAATGTCCATTCCCAACACTAGCAGAAGCATCAAAAATGGCATCTGAAAGTGTTTTAAGCATCAGGAAACCTAAACTGGCAATAGAAAAGAAAGACAGTGAAGACACAAATGAAGAGAGTATGGAGCGCGAGGCCGAAGTTGAATCAGAAGACGAGAAATCGAAAAATGATGAAGAAGATTGGCCTGAGGATGATGTTGATTCTGAAACTCTACTAGCTGAAATGATAAAGCTAGAAGAATATGTTAAAAAGATTGACGTGCAAGCATATATGGACAATGTTAAGATTGTGGCTCCTTATTATGAATTAAATGATCAAAATGTTATAGGTAAGGTTGTGTCTGTAGAAAAGAAGTTGGTAAATATACAAAGCACTTTTAGATACTCCACAAGAAGTTCTGGAAGCTCTGGCCCAGTTTGGTCATGGCAGTTTCCGCGGAGGTCAGGAGAAAGCCGTTATGCGCATTCTCTCTGGCAAATCAACGCTAGTAACTTTGAGTACAGGTTCAGGAAAAACTTTGTGTTATCAACTTCCAGCTTATTTGTATTCACAGCGTGAACCCTGCATATCACTGGTTATATCACCGTTAGTATCGCTTATGGAGGACCAAGTAACAGGTATTTTGTACAAGATACAAATTTTGATGAGGATTTTCCTATTGCATGTTTGTGTTTTTGAATATAAGGGATACCAAAGTTCTTGAAAGCTGCCTGTCTTCATACAAACCAAACCAAAACTCAGAAACAGAAAATAATGGACGCCCTCACTAAGGGCGAGATAAACATACTGTTGATATCACCGGAAGCTGTTGTAGCAGGGGAGAAACAAACAGGTATATGTACTACTAAGATCAGAAAGTAAGGTGACTTGTTTAAAAAATTCGTCCCCTTCACATTTCGCTTGTTTCAACTTGTTTTTTAAGTTGATATGACTGTCGGCAACATCTGACAGAAGCTTCTTATCATTTTGCTTGTTAAGTTAGAAATTATATGGTGTATAGACAAAAAAAATGTTTGCAAATGATACAAGAACTACACAGAAGCATATGAAGATGAACTTTGTCCAGGAAGACCTTCCACGTCAACCAGTGAAGAAAACATTAACCAAACCGAGGATCTTGCACTGAGTATTAACCGATTAACTGTTAGAGACATTGTGGTTGAAAAGTCCAGATTTGTGGTAAAACAATTCGTGGCTTTTGTTCGTCAATTTCTCACTAAATATGAAACAAAAACCGTCCTACAAGCACCATCCCACAAGCACCATACTCATCAGATATGGCACCGGGTAATTTTTTCCCTAGCCGTCGATTAAAGAAACCTCTTCATAATTGCTATTTTGAGTCCGTAGAAACCATTCAAGAAACTTTGCAGTGCGCTTTCAAGGAAATATCAGAAGTCTTTTATAAGAACTGTTTCCAATAGTGGAAAGAATGTGGAACTATGTGTAGTGTAATGAGAAGGGATTACTTTGAAAGGGTTATATTTATAAAGTCACTTTACTTTTCATCATGGTGATGATTTTGATTTATCTCTGGTGTGGGTTTTAATTAAAAATTTTCAGGTTTTGGGTCCCTACTGCGCAAGTTACCGCCAATCGCTTTCGCTTGCATAGATGAAGCTCACTGTGTATCTCAGTGGTCTCACAATTTTAGACCAAGTTATCTCATGATTTCTCGAGTTCTACGGGAAAGTTTAGGTGTTAAAACAATTTTAGGTCTGACGGCTACCGCAACCAGAGCCACGTGCGAGAGTATAATCACTTCTTTGGATATACCAGACGGTTTAGAGGGTATGGCAAGCATTCACAGTTATTAGCGGTGCATCAATCACGCTACCATTTTGTTTTGGTGCCATAATTTTTGTTTTTTCGTTATATTTGTGACAATTTGGTTTTGGCTGTTTGGTTAGGGCAGACGTGCAAGTATTATTATGTTTAAATACACTAAACGTGATTTAGACGATAATATATTGTTTGTTGAGGCAATTTGAAGAATTCGGAAGAGTTGAGGACAGAAGCCGCATCAGAGGTCCAAGAACAGTGCGAAAATATTGCACGTGTGAAAGGGTCCCCAGTCAACGCTGAAGTCTATAGGCACATGATTCAAAACTTTTTGATGCCTCAATTGGAAGAGCAAAGACTGGATAATATGTGGTTCCAGCAAGGTGGCACCACAACCTTCACCTCATGTGATACAATCAACATTTAGAACATTTTTCTTAGTCGTTTGATTTATCAAAAATGGAGATTTATTGCGATTGTCTAGATGTCCGGATTTGAATGCTCTGGATTTTCCGGAAAAGTTTTACGTTCCGGAGGATGTGCGCAACATCAACACCAGATATGTTGACAAAAGCTATGGACACCAAGTTGCATTCCTGCCAATCACTCACATTTGATTGTCATAATATTCAAAAATTAATCAACACAAAATTTAAAGACGAAAAACATTCTGCCTTGTTTCTTTTAAAATGTATAAATAATTAAAATGATAGCGTGTGCCTTGCCCCACAAGTTAGTTGATAATTTCTATATGTTATTGTACTTTTAGGAATAATTAGTGATATACCACTTCCTGATAATTTATATCTAACATCTTCCAAAGATGGTAACAGAGATAGGGCTCTAATAAATTTGTTGCTTTCGGAGAGATTTAAAAATTGCAAAAGTATTATTGTTTATTGCACGAGGAGAGATGAGTGTGAAAGAATAGCTTCATTTTTACGGACCAGTTTAAAAAACGAGACTGTTGTTGAAAGCACGAACAAGGTAATTGAGAATTTGCTTTCTAATGGGTCATCCATAAGTTCCCGCCGTTCTTATTATTTTATTTGGTCATGTGTATATATGAATTCGAAAGCACTTTTCTTACTCTGCGATACTATTGGGATTATTTTTCCGAAAAGGTTAATTTTAATTAACTTTCCGGCTTTAGAAATTCCAGGCGGCAGAAAAACCCTATTTCATTCGTCGTGGTCAAAAAGCTACAGAACCAGTTGGAGATGTTTGCGTCATATACTGGAGAGGTCGCTATAGCTGATTGGACTGCTCGAGATTGGTTTGCCAAGTTAAAAAATGTCGACTGGTCGACGAAGACAATCTTAAAATGCTTTTAAAGTAAGATGACCATCAAACATGCGATAATAAGAATAATAATTGAGAAGATGGATTGCGGCCTTGCAACAATTTCCCAATATCTTCAATCTATGGGATTTGTTCAAAAACTCGGACTTTGGGTGCCACACAAACTAACTGAAAACAATAAAGAAAATCGCCACAATAAAGCTGCTCAAAATCTCGCTCAACACGCGGTCCCAAACAACAATTCTTGTACAGAATCGTCACGAAAGATGAGAAATGTTATCTCTGCGACAATATGAAGTAACGGAAGGAGTGGGCTTCGCAAGAGACTCGCTAAAGTCGAGAGTTAAGCAGGATCTCGATCCAAAGAAAACCATGACCTGCGTTTGGAGAGACTAGGAGGGTTTCATGTACTGGGAACTGCCGGAAAAGAAGAAGATGGTCGTCAGAGACCAAGGTCTACCTAGGACCCGATCGACAAGACCAAGTCATCTTACTCCAAAAAAACACACAACCTCACACAGCAAACATCGTCAAGGAAGCCCTGATCAAGTGAAAGATTATTCCACGTCGGCCGTCACTCCAGATCTTACGCCAGCCGATTATCATCTTATCCGCTCGCAGTCCAACTAAATGAAGGGTGTAAACTTAACCATCGACGAGGACCTCAAAAACTGGCTTAACAAATTTTACGAGTCCAGGCCCATGATGATTCTGGCGAAACATCATCAATAAATTGGTCGCGATGTGGGAGAAGGTGGTGAACAAGGACGGAAAATACATTATTGGTTAATTTATTGATAATTGTTAGTTTTTTCAATAAAACTTTTTATTTCAAAAAACGGCGGGAAGTTATAGAACAACCTAATAGTTGGTTCATGTAAATATTCTTTGTTGTAACATAGAAACGCAAAAGATTGAACTTGCAAGCGGAGCCCTATCACGCTGGTTTATCAGCTTCTCGCAGGAAATCTATACAGAACGCTTTTATGTCCGGTGATTTGAGAGTGGTGGTTGCTACTGTAGCTTTTGGTAAAGTTTCGGTTTAACAGACAAGGTTATTTTCGTTATATTGTCGTTAATTCGCAGGTATGGGAATTAATAAGTCTGATATTAGAGCTGTGATTCATTTTAATATGCCGAATAGTTTTGAGAGTTACGTACAGGAAGTCGGAAGAGCCGGGAGGGATGGATTGCCTGCCTTCTGTCACGTGTTTTTGGATTTCCAGGTAAATATTCGGTTCATGCAAAAGTTCGTCCCATTTTATTGAGAGAAAAAAATTACATTTAATGTAGAAGTTCTGTGGTTTCTGGCTAAAGGACTGATTCAAGTAATTTTTCAAGTCTTCCAAGAAAGTAGTTTTTACCACCTACACTGTTTAAAAGCGATCTAGATAAATGGTAGTTGGAGGGTATAAATACCTGCTGAAAGTCCTTCAGTTAAACATCAAAACTTTACACGTGGGAAGTACATAGCAATGGGATGAATTTTTGCAATTAATCCAAAATATTATCAGGTACTATTTACAAATGGTAGGAAAAATGTTTATATACAGGGTAAGGACGAAAATGAGCTTCGAAGACATATCTATGCCAATTCTATAGACCGTCATGTTATAAGAAAGCTTCTTCAAAAGATCTTCGTGCCGTGCGCGTGTAAACAGCAATGTCCCAAACACGAAGTCGCTTTCTCCATCGAGGAAACTGTCAGATCGTTGGATATACCAGAAGAAAACATATCGACGCTTTTGTGCTATTTGGAACTGCATCAAAACAAATATATAGGTAAGGAAATGTTTTTCATGTTGCGGTACATTTGAACTACTGGCGTTGTTGTAGAACTGCTAAATCCAGCTTACACGATCTGCAAGGTGATCTCGTACGGTGGCCCTCTGCAAATAAGAAAGGCGGCGAAGGACTGTCCCCCGTTAGCGATGGCGCTGGCTTTGTACAAAAACAAGCAAGGCGAAGATAATATTTTGGAGTTTCCCGTGGTGGAGGTGGCCAGCGCGATGGGCTGGGAAAGCGGAATATGCAAACACAAACTGAAAAACTTGGAGTGGACGACTGGTAACAACAATTTGTCTTTGAAAGTAGTGTAAATTCTATTGGAGCTTTCTAAACACCAAATCACTTTATTTCACATCGAGAGATGACTCAATTTGGACATTGAACCATATCCTGATGGCGATAACATGGTCATGGTCATGGTCACAAGTGGTTTGGTGTTTAGTGGTAAATCCCTTCGAGTTTAGTATTTGGAAGGGCTGTTCGTTTAGTGATGATAATTTCAATTGTTCTTTCAGTGAACAATCAACCCAAAAGGTCCTCCCTAAGCGTGCAGTTTACAAATTTGGGATTCAGGCTATTAGCTCCTGGTAATTTATCAGACGAGGCACTAGATGAAGCATTAGACTCGTTATACAAGCAAGTTAAAGACCAAGAATCGAAAGCCCTTAAACAACTGCATATCGTGCACAAAACCCTTTTGGAAGTGGCAGAGAAAAATTACAAATTATGCATCGACCAGGATGAAAATAAAGAAAAAGGTGTCGATGTTCTGAAGCAGAGAATCAGAGAGTACTTCAACTCCCCCGATCCATTAGCCGATATAGGAAAAGAATCTCCGAGGAAAATCAACGAAGAGCAACTTGTAAATGATATTAGAGCGATGATTTGTATGTACAGGGATAACCAATTTACCGGAAGATCTTTGGCGAGAATATTCCAAGGGATACAAAGTCCTAACTATCCTGCTGTTATATGGGGACGTTGCAAGTTCTGGAGAAGCCACTTGCATGAAGATTTCAATGAAATATGCAGAATAGCAACGCGTGAAATTATAAATCTAAGATAATCACATGAAATTGGCAAATTCTAAAGACTAGTATGAAGTATAGTAACACCTAAAATTGTGTTTTTAATTTTAGATCAAATATATTTGTTTTTATATTTTATGTTTAGTGAATATATTTGTTATAAAGATGTTTGTTTTATTTGGCGTAAAAAAGATACTTTTTTGGTTGATTCAGATGTATATTTCTTGACAGATGTATCTAGATCCGATGTTCCCAACCTTTTCCGGACCACCGCCCCACTGAACCACTCTTTCATAATAATTAATTATACCAAATATTGTTGCACATTATCTATACCTATTTTAGTTGTCCATCTATCTATTAAAAATTACAAAGTGTAATTTAATTAAAACTATCATCAAATATAGTAAAGAATTATTTATTAAAAATAAACATAAAATCAATAAGAAATTTAAAAAAATGGGGTCGTTGAGGCTGATGGAGTTTTAACAGTTTGTTAATATTGGGTTCCATCGCCACGCTCAGCTCAATACGATAATGGAAATACAATTCAAACTTTCTGTATTATTGCCCACAATCCAGTGTAGAGAGCTGATATTGATTTTTGAAGCCAGTACTCTTTTGATCCATTTATGAATTTTACTTTTAGTTCTCTAAGTAATTTTGATGATTCTGCATTTGCGAAAGGATCTAGAACCCAACTCTACATTTATATTTAAAATGTTCTAGAACCGCTCCGCAAAATCAACATGAAGAACGTCTAAATGTTGACAGTAAGTAAATGATATAAATTAACATTTGTTATGCAATAATATTTTTTCATTCAGTAATACATTGGACATTTCCTTGAATAATAAGCGAATGCAGGAACCCATTTCCAACAAGCTTTTCTTTGTGCCGTAATGTTAAAATAGTATAGGCAACCATACAATAGTATATTGTCAAAAGATGAAATATTTATATTAGAATAATCTTAAATTTTAGAATTTATTTTCACTATTCCACTATAGTAGTTTAATTTGTTCAAATTGTTTTTTCTCGATATAAATATATACTTTCTTTTACTTAATCAATCAATTTTATTTGATTTTTTTTGCTATACTCAATCGGTAATCTAGACTACACAAAAACAAGCTGACATTTAATTTTACTTAACCGTCATTTGTGTCGTTTAGATTTGAAAGTTGTTACTGTATTTTCATTTGTATTTTGAATATTTGTGAATTTTATATAAGGTATATATTAATAACAAATTGTGTTTTTAGCTAAATGTCATTTTGTTTAGATGCCTAGGACGAAAAGAGTACAAAATAAAAAAACAGCTACTGCTGGTAGTTCCATAATGAATAAAAAAGATTTAGTTATGAAAATAATAGATGATGAAGGTGAGAATTTTTAACTCTGTACAAGAAACATAAACGTATAATGGATTTTTAGAGGCTAAAGTATTGGCATCGATAGAACAAGAAATGGAAGAAAGATTGCAAAGTTTGAAGCTTGGCTATATAAATTTAAAGGCGGATATAAAAACTTCAATGCTAAAAGCAACAGTTAAATCTATTGTAAGTTAGTTTATTAATTTTTAAATATTATTTATTTATTGTTGGATTTTTTTTAGCAAAGTGGTGAATACTACAGTCTATCAGATCCAACTGTTGTTCTGTCAGACCTGAGCAACACATTAGATTCAACAAAGACCTTTAAAAATACCACACTTATAGTTAAGAAAGCCACATCACAAACTAGAGGACGAAAACGAAGCGTCACAGAGAACACAAGAGCTCCAATTAGAAGAAGTATATCTGTAGGATGTGAAGATGAAGGTAAGTTCTTATTTAGTCTATTATAAGCATTTTGTTATGCTGTTATCAGCTTGGAATGATACTATGAAATTAATTACATATATGAAGGTTATTTACAAGATTTCTTATATTGTTGAAAAATTTTCATTTGTTTTTGGTTCACCTTCCAATCTTTACTCGCTATTGACTTGTGTATTCAACCATGGCGAATTATTCTCAACTAAAATGTAACCAATTACTTGTAGTTAATATTTTATGCAAACTAAATGTGGTATTTTCACTGTAAATAAATATTCTCTTGAGACATCTTAATTTGAATTACTGACTGCCAGAAATCTGTATAGAACAGATATTAGATTATTTTGTGGAATTTTAGTTTTATAAACATTTTTTTGCTAACCTCTGGAGTGGTGGCGCCTTATGATATAACAGGCGTGGTGTCGCCCTATAGTGGCGCCAATTGTGTTAGGCTTTATACACAGTATGCCGGAAAAATAACTTTTAAAATAAAAAAAAAAACAATTATATAGTTTGCCAAAATTGCTTCAATTTATTCAGAATACATCCCTTCTGCATAAATACCTTGTTGAGCAGATTCAACCACTGCTTGCATATATGTACCTTCAACCAGTGCTAGTTTTTTGAATCGTCCCAATGATCCTTGTCACCTCTTATGGACTTATAAAAAGGTTCAAAAAACAAGAAATAGTTACATGGAGATAAATCAGGCGATGACGGAGGTTGTTTAACCACGGACTTTTCGCTTGTTTAAATCCTTTGTCAAAATTTCGTGGATCATGTTTTTGGTTATCTTTAATTCCTCCGCTATCCACCTCACAGTTCAATTCGCATCGTAGGCGATCATTTCACACACTTTTTCCACCAACTCCGCTCGCCTGGCTTTGGGTCGTCTTCCAAAACATCACGACCGTCCTGGGATCGCTTATATCACTCGAACACCCTCGTACGTGATAAGCAATCATAACCATATACATTTTTCATCAATTCAAATGCTTCCGTCAAAGTTTTACCGAACTCGAAACAAAATGTAATATTAGATCTTTGTTTCATCGTGTTTTTGTGACGAGGCCACAAAAGTTACTGTCTCTTTAAGCGCTATAACTTGATAATCCGTTGATCTATTCTAATGATGGCGGTTTTCTTTAACTTTGAAAGGTAACTTTTCAATAGTAATACGTTCTTCACTAACATCATTATTTCCCGCTTTAACTTGGGCTTCATTTTGTCATGGTTTGGGATCATTCATTAGGTTACCGTACAGCTGAAAGTACTAGTAGCACTGCTTCAGGTAATACGAGACAATCACGTTCAAAAACAAGAAGCACAGTGAAACAGACGTTTCGGTCTGTGTCTAGGACCAATGGTAAAGCAACAGGATACCAGACGCCTTTGAATATGCAACCAGTCCCAAATGCGGGCACTATTACACCGAAGGTAGGTGCCTTGTTTCAAATTGTTACATCAATAAAGTATCCGGACTGGTTCAGTTGAGCGCTCAGCGAAATACTTAGATTAGAATAGAATAGGAATTAGAATTAATTAGGGAAATCTATTAGCCACTATGACGGCCGAAAAAGTAAGTGATTTTCGGAAATTTTTTTCACCCGTATAATTAAGGAATATGGGGATGGGGTTTTTTATTTTATTAAGTCTATATTCAATTTAGTTTGTATAAATTTTTATTGAAAAATATTAAATAGTTACAAAATTATGAGCCTTGCTGTAGAGTCTTAAAAAAAATCTCTACGGGCGCATCAATTTTTCCAAAACGGGTTATCTGAAAAAAAAAATCAAATTGCATTAGAATCTGTATGAATGTAGTTATCGTTGTGCATAGCCGATTTTTTTTTATTTTGATTTTTTACAAAATGGCGACCGAATGAAACATTTTTCACGTTTTATTCAAGCAGTCTTAAAAAAATAGTAATAATTAAAATTTTCAAAATCGGCTAAGCTTAACCTTAGCTATTGTAAAGTCGAATTAAATTTAAAAAAGTTGATAATCGGTTGTTAATTGCTCGAATTATCGATGCGACCAATTTTTAGTCCATTTTTCTTACTATAAAATCATGTATCTTTTAAAATGTCTATACTTACTACTATCGAGATTTATACTATTGTAACTATCGAGTCCTGGGCCATGGTTCTTCCTCTATATCTCCAGTGGTGTCCTTGGTATTTTTTTTTAATTCTTTTATTGACCTTTTGCGTGCGATTTTCAGCAGCTTTCACCCGATAGAATGTCGATCCAACTTTGATGCCAGTTAAGTCCATTATTTGTAGGGTGCACCTTGGTTAAATGTTATTGCTGAAATATATAAGACTATTTCAACAATAAGAGAACAACCAGAATTGGATTTCGGTGCGATTTGACAGACAAATGAATTGAAATTCTCAGTATTATTTGTATTATTGTTCGACTACATCTTCCGGAATTGGTGGTTTATCAACAAACGGGCTATTTGTTGATACAGCTTGTTGAAATTTGCACCATGAATCAGCACCTTCAGGGCAAATAAAATGTGGATTTTCTAATAATGAGGATTTATGATAGAAAGTTTGCCAAATACTATTATGCATATCATCTATATTTTCTGAGTTACGTTGTAACTCTAAACCATAGTAATTGGTTAGCTCATTAATCACTTTGCCTGTTAATTGACCTTTCCCCCCCAAGCTCGTCCCTGGCTTACTCCGTTGATTTTTGATAGCCCTGAGTCGACTGCTCATTCTTTTATGCACATGGTTTATACTCTCTTTTTTTTATAATCGAAACATCTCCATAGGGTTTTGCATCGCAAATATTTTTATAAGTTTTTGTCGCACCATCACCAATATAATTCAATAAGATTTAATCCTATTTTTTTCCATCTCTCATCCCCAGACACCCAGATCCCAGAAATATTTTTGGACTTGAAACAACCACTTCTTCTTCTTTCTTCCACTTCTTCTTTTGCAACCTTGGCCAGAACAAGATTGCAAGAAGTTTTTGCTGCATCCCTGTTTCACCAAACGATCATAAAAACTATGAAACGCTTGCCGTGGTAAATCCATCAAGGCAATTTCATATGCATTATCTATAAGAGGGCACGAATCAGTTAACACTGGATCACATTTTTCACAGTTCACGATAAGCTTGAAACCTAATCCTCGAATACTTATACTTAATTTAAATTACGACCGCATTTTTTACACGAAATATAGTCACTAAGCACAGTAAAAACCGAAACATTTTTTAAAATTTCATAAATAATATTTATTTTAACATCACATTCAGTCCAAATCTTCTATTGGCACCTTTGGTGTGAAATACTAAACTTGAAAAGATTTACCACTAAACACCAAGTCACTTTTTTTGAACTGCTCGACGCACGTTTCGGTAATCGTGTTAGCATCATCAGGAGATGATTTAATCTGGTTAGCAAAACGTGCGTCGAGCAGTTCAAAAAAAGTGATTTGAAGTTTAGTGGTAAATCTCTTGAAGTTTAGTATCACATTCAGTGTCATGTAATATTTTTCTTTTTAAAGCACTTGTACGCTGCTTGGGACCTACATGTTCACCTTTTTCAATTTCAAATCAGTTACGCGGTCGATTTAATTTTCGCGAGGGTCTACTTTTACAATTTTTACTGCTTGTCGTACTTTTACGATTCATTTTTTTTACAAAACAGGATATTTTTCAATATAAATAAGTAACAGAGTAGCAACGTGAAGAAACTGGAAGAACGACTGTACATCTACCAAACTTCTAGGTACGTAATTGGATAGAGCCAAAAGTGTATTATATCTCGTTTTGAAGACCAAAGATGGCGCTTTAAAATAAACATTCGGCAGGAATGAATTCTACACCACCACCAGTCTCGTCACTTTACTTACACACCTCGTACAATAACAAAAATATAGAGCGGACTTTTTAAATGAACCTGTTCGAATATTTATTTGATTGGGATTCTGACTTTTTTATTATTGTCGTTATTAAATACGTATTATTTGTAATTTATAGTGTAAACCAAATACGCCTCAAGTATTTCTACGTCGACCCAAAATGGGAGAAATGGCTTGGTCCAATCAAGGTAAATATACCCCATCATACAACATGAACTGTATGTTTTGTATTTTGTTGTTGTTTTAAAGGATCTCCCTTGCTGACCGGACCAGTAGCATCTGAACATATAGCAAACGTAAACATACCTCTCGATAACGGTGTGGTATCTTTGCTGCCCCAGAGAGACATTCGCCTGTCCCAGATCCCGAACGTTGATGACCACACCATCCAGCAATTGATGGTTCTCCGAGATAATCTGATCAAAGTTTGTAGTCACGTTCAAAAGTAGCATTTTTCAAACTGTATCCGTTTTAAGTTAATTTGTTGCAAATTATTTTTACCTTTTTTTTATGTAATCAATCGTTTAATAATAAATCGTTTTTTTTTTGTACTCTTTATGCGTTTTTAATTATTTCAATATCCACAGCTTGTTCAAAAGAAAAGGTGCTGAATGTCGTATTTTATATTCAAAATACATGGTGGCGCAAAAGAAGGTCTTTCCTTTTTTATTGAATAATAAGTTAAAAACTACGGAGTTTTGAAAATGGGGCCGTATGCACTTGTAGGATAAACAGACATTTTTTAATTTACGTTGAAGATAGAAGAAGCATTATTTCAATTAAGTTTCTTCTAAGATTAATCTCCAAAAATAAGCTTCACACACTAGATTAGCTTAAAGACGATAGTCGGCGAGAAATAATGGGAACATTAACTAAAGTGATGATGTTGTAAAATGAGCAACAGGTTGTGAACTGAAAAATGGCGACTATTTAACACACATTATTTTGTGAAGGAATTTACGTATCAGGGATCAAACTTGACAAAACAACAGCACAGGATATAGAGAAATTATACTATGAAAGGTAACAAAACTACTTATTCTCTGCATTCTGTCCTAAGATCTAAACTAATTCAAAGGAACATGAATATTAGGATCTCTAAAGCACTCATTCAGCCAATAGTCACTTATGGCTGGGAGACGTGGATCCTTCTTGGTAAGGAACCCAGAAGAGAAACTGTAGTATTCGAAAGAAGTGTACTAAAATTTTTGGTGCTGTGAACAATAGAATTTAGAGGACTAGGTATAACTTTGAACGCATCCAACTGAGGGTTCAGCGATTCAAATGGGTGGGACACGCGGCGAGAAAGCCAAAAAAATCGAATACCAAGGAAAAATTATAGGGATCGTATAGAGGGTAACAGAGAGAGAGAGAGGAGGACCAAAGACATGGTGCCAGGACAAAGGAACTACTGTACATCAAGAATTGGCTAATGACTGCTGGGGATCGATTCGATTAGAGGCGGAGGCTGAAGAAGGTCAAGGCTTACTAACGTGCTGCAGACGTAAAGTAACAAGAAGATTTGTTGAAAGTAATTGATTAAAATAAATCTTTTTTTTTTTTTACTTTTGAAGGGGATACCTAGTTTGGGCCACCCTATATATTGTTTATCGAGTCAATATAATACTTAGAAACTACCAGATTGATCTGCAAGCTTAAGCCCGACTATTTCTTTGGGTCCTCATGGAAAAATTGCCATTTAATTCGCGCGTAGCCTGTGAGATGAAGTATATTATCATTTGGGTGGCCTTAGAAAAATGTAACTCCAACAATATTAAAAAGACATAATTTATTCATAGATTAAAATTTTTTTGGTACTTAAATTATTTTTATAAACGTTTCAAAAGTTTTTCAAAATTAACTGAACTTTTTTCTTCATTAAATACAATATACCTCTTCTTAAAGTTTTCAAGAAATCCTTCACCTAAAACGTTGAAATTTCGTCGTCATTTAGTTTTCCACATAGAAATATTAGGATGGTTCATAAGTTCGTGCTTTTTTGCATGGTATTTTTCAAATCAACGTTTTGATGTTACTTAAAGCCATTCAGTTCACTGGCACATTTCTTGCTTTGAGAAAAACGCACGATCTTGTAAATTACCCTGTTAACTTACCCTCACACGAGCACAAAAATAAAGAATTCACTTCGAAACTTTCTCTCGTTGAATCGTAGCCCAATTTTGGTAATTCTGCCCAAAAAGGTGTCGATTTATTTGATTGAATATCTTCATGTAGTGTAGATAGTTCTTTGAAAGTTTTCGGCCTCAATCTAATGCGACTCCTTGTTTGGGATGATTCTTTGTTCAATGCTTTACAATATTTTTTAATCAACTCTAATCTATATTCAATCGAAAAATAATTTGTGTTAATACCAATGCTACTCAATATCAGAATATCAGGGTTAATCCATCAAAATTTCAATGACATTTAGAACAAAAGGAAACATTGGCGTGAAAGGTTTCTGTGGAGTAATCCCGATGTTAAACGCATTAATTTCTATGAGCACATGTTTCGCCCTCTTGATGTTCAGGCTCTTCCTTTAAGCGGGTTTATAAATGCATGGATGAATCAACCGAAGTTAGTTACATTAATATGGTTCGGAAGGCTTTAACAGTGGATGAAAGAATTTCAATAATTCATGAGATAGAAAGTAGTGCTAAACAAGTTGACACCTGAAAATCCGGTGTTTTTGCAATTCCGCGGAGTTTAGAAATAAGATAAAAGAATTCGCAAACCTGTTTAAAAAAACACCGATGAAGCATTACTTCAATGGTTTACGTATCAAAGAAGCATGAATACTTCAATTACTGGGTCCATTCTTCAGGGAAAGGCTGAAGAGTTTTTCGAAATTTTTTTATATTGCTGGATTTTCTTGCGATACGGATTGGTTACATAGATTAGAGAAGCGCTACAATATAAGTTCTAGTAAAATTCATGGAGAAGCTGCAAATGTAAACCTGAAAAATGCCATATATAGATTGGGTTAAATCAAGATTAGTTCCACATCTTAGAAACGCTGGCGATGTTTATTAACGCCAATGAACTTGGTCTTTTTTTACAAACTTACTCCAGATTGCACAATGAGCTTTAAGGGTGAAAATTGCAGCAAACTGAACTGAACTGAGATTATTATTAGGAAAGTAATTAATTGCTTATTACCTCTCATTGAAGGTATAACCGTCCAAGCATGTAGATCCTAAAAACATGGCATCGATAACATGTAAGCTCCATTGTGTGCGGTATGTTTCACACAGATCACATTCCAAACAACACTTTTCTTTTACAAGTTCCCCACATAAAACAGTCCCGGGGATTAAATCCAAGTCAACATTACAACTTCCTTTCTTCTGTAGTTCATGCACGTGTGAGTATTCGTCAGCTAAAAACGACAACTTTATAATGAAAAGTTAATATAAATGCCGACTTTGGAATTTATGATAACAGATTTGTTGATGTCTTTTTGGTTTTGAATATAGCAGTCAATAAACGATGAATCAGGAAATGTCTTCCGATTAGGCCACTCTCTAAGAGGATGTTATTAATAAAGTGTTGTTTATGGTTTTAGAGAACATGTAATTGGGTGAGTCTGTAGTCAATAAATTGATAGTGAAGTGAATGTTCGTGCTTGATGTTCTTGATAAACGAAAAAGGAGTGTACACGAAACTATGTAAGCGTGAGAAAAGACTCAGCTTATATAACTAAAATATAATTTTTCATTAGGACAATTAATTTGCATATATAAGTGTTTGGAATCCAATGTATTCTCCAGATTTAGCCACTTTTGACTTTTGTTTGACGTGTGACCATTTGTTTATATCAATTCTTCTATTGGAACTTCGGTGTGAAACACGAAACTCGAAAAGATTTACCAGTAAACACCAAATCACTATTTTAAACTTCTCGACGCACGTTTCGTTAACCATGTTAGCATCATGATCAGGAGATGATTTAATCTAATCAGATTGGTGATTTAATCTAATCAGACTGATGATGCCTAACATGGTTAGCGAAACGTGCGTCGAGAAGTTTAAAAAAAGTGATTTGGTGTTTAGTGGTAAATCTGTTCGAGTTTAGTTATTTGTTTATAAATTACAAAAAAAATCAGTGGTATGTGCTTTACATCGAATGAATAGGGATGCTAATCTTCAGGAAATCCACTTCAGGCTAATGATATGAAGTATGAAGATGAAGTTATGAGAACTACGTTTCGATATTAATTTTTGATTTTTCAGTTTATCAATATTACAAAAGCTCTTACCGAAATAAAACTTTACTACATTTCTCTTTTCTTGACTTGATAAGAGACAATATTTCTTCATACGGCGCAAGTCGAAGCGCATTTTAGCGCCCATCAATTGGGGTATAGATTTCAACCAGGCTAAAAAAATGCATAACTCTGTTTTAGGAGGATCGTTCAAAAAGTTCCAGGCCTGACAGAGAGATAGGGCAAATATGACCAAATGACTATGAGGTTTTTCAAGTATGATTCGTTAGATGCGGCGCTGTGTTACTTCTGACCTGTACATTTAGTTACTTGTTGGCGAGCATTTTCTATAAAATTAGTATACCAGGTGTGTCGGTAATTACTTTCCGGTTTTTGTAACAGATTTCACTAGCCATAAGTATGCAATGACTGACATTAACTTCAAAACTACACAAGTTACATTCCGCCAAAATAACAGCTTTATAGATTTATAATTTTTTGAAAATGTCTAGTTTTGTGCTTGAAAAACGTGCATTTGCGGCACGCATTACTTTTCTTGTTTCATGAAAAGAAAAAAGCCGCTGAAAGTTATCGTTTGCTGGTAGAGGCTTACGGTGAACATGCTCCAACCATAAGAACAAGTGAAACGTGGTTTCGACAATTCAAATGTGGTGATTTCAACGTTCAAGACAAAGACCGTCCTGGTATGTCGAAAACGTTTGAAGATGCGGAATTGCAGGAGTTATTGGATGAAGACCCAACACAAACTCAAAAACAATTGGCAGAAAAGTTGAATGTGAGCCGAGTCGCAATTTGTGAACGATTACAAGCGATAGGAAAGATCTAAAAGATGGGAAGATGGGTGCCACATGAATTGAATGACAGGCAATTAGAAAATCGAAAAATCGTCAGTGAAATACTGCTTCAAAGGTATGAAAGGAAGTCATTTCTGCATCGAATAGTAACGGGTGGAGAAAATGGATTTATTTCGAAAATCCCAAGTGAAAAAAATCATGACCTGGCGAAGCCGGCCCATCGACTGCCAGGCCAAATCGCTTTAGTCGCAAGACCATGCTCTGTGTCTGGTGGGACCGGGTTAGTGTCATATATTATGAACTGTTGAAACCTGGAGAAACAGTTAATACTGATTGCTACCGACAACAAACGATCAATTTGAACTGTGCATTGATCGAAAAACGTCCACAATACGCTCAAAAACATGATAAGGATATTTTATAGCATGACAACGCGCCGTGCCATACCGCAAAACCAGTCAAAGAAGTGTTGAAATCACTTGGATGGGAAGTTTTATCGCACTCGCCGTACTCTCCAGACATAGCTCCATCCGACTACCACCTTTTCGCATCGATGGGGCACGCGCTTGCAGAGCAGCACTTCGCCGATTTCGGAGAAGTTAAAAAATGGTTCGATGAATGGTTTAGCTCAAAGGAGAAACTGTTCTTTTGGAATGGCATCCATAAACTGCCCGAGAGATGGGCAAAATGTATAGAATCAAAAGGTCAATACTTTGAGCTGTTATAATGTACTTTGCTTTATTATGTTTAATCCCTTCGTTTTCGTCAGTAAAAACTGGATTACTGGCGAAGGATATATAAAAAAAACCTCTATCACCAACATAATCGCCGACTGACGAAGTATGCCAGTTTGCTGATATTATAAACATCCCCAGAAAGACCGCGCCCACTACATTTTAATTGGTGGTTTGTCATTGATTGTACGCCAGAGACGAACTAGCACTCCAAAGTGTGGATGGAAGCAGCTGAATATGGGGCAACGGAAAGCGAAAACGGTTCCATCTGTAGGGAAAGTCGTTGCTGGGTTTCTCTCGGGTTTTCGGGTTATGATGCTCATAGACGGCGGTCTATGTAGGACAAAGTGCAGTACAATCAGTGGGGAGTATCACATTTCACTACTGGACCAATTGCAGGATGTTACTCTGGTTAAATGCCTGCCCGAAAATCACGCCGGATTTAACTCCCATAGATAATGAGATCAAAGCCAAGACAATCTGTTATTTTGCAAACTAGGGCAAATGGTATCGACGGTATTAAAAAGTTGAAACGCCGTTTCTCTAAATGTATTGAATTTCAAGGTCATCACGTAAAAAATTTTTTACGTTGCGTTTTCTTCGTCAGACCGTGAATCTTTCGAACGACTCTCGTGATGAATAATAATTTAAAAGAAAACTAGATACACCACTGCTCAAAAAACTTTCAAATGATGAACAAGTTATACAGCCACGTAGTGTTTTATTAGTAACGCTATAGCTATTTATTTAATCTTTTCATTATTTTTTTTTATTCAGAATAAACGCTCGAGTCAACACAACGATAGCCAAGGTTATCATTGTTTTATCTCGACATCTCTTCTATTTCTAAAACAATTTGATACAAAAACTGAACGCATAAGTTATTTTTCCGAAATGTGCTCCTCCAGTATTTTGGAGCTAACGCAAAATCAAAATCTTAGATCCTCAACGTAATTCCCGCCTTTTTTTGATCACTTTTGACTATGCAGTGGTTCCTCTACTTTTTTTGGCTGTCCAAAGCCGCACAAATCCTGTCATCAGCTTCCGAATTATTTTTATTAACCGAAAGGCGAAAAAAGGCAGTGCTTTAAATGTTACTTTTTAAATTACATAATGTCTACAACTGATTTTTTCAGGTTATATTCACTGTAGGTTCGTATATTATAGCTCGCTTTGAATCTGAAAGATGGCGCTGTAAAATAACTATACCACGGGAAAAAATCTGATTCGAATATGTTCTGCAGTTGATGACACGCAGATGTAGAGAATTCAGTTGAGGACCAAGTACTTGAAGCACATTGAACGTCTGAAGTTGTCAGGCGTGATGATTTCATAGTGAAAGGTAAGAACAATCTGAACAACCGAAAGGGTTTAAGGTGCAGATATACGTCTAAAAAAGCGAAATATAATGCTCCAAACTATTGAGCTGGCAGTGTATAGTATAAACGTTTCTTACCGTCTCTAAGTTCGTCGGTGTTAGGCAAACTAATGGGTTTCTGATCAATTTGAGATATTTCCCAATAATTCAAACACATTTCCTTTAAATGAGATTGTCTTACCTCGACCATCATCGGATTCTCGCAGAATCGAGCCATTTTCTTCAGAGCTCTCACTTGCTTTCGTGCAATCCTGAATAAATCAGTATAAGAAGCATAACCTAAATATTATTTGTAGAATAAACCAACTCTCATCACTGATTTAAGTATGTTTTGATGCTGGGTGAAATTTATAACGACCATGTATCGTCTACAGTTGTAGAGAATCGAGACTTGAGCTGACCTGATGAAGAATGCAGGCTCCGAAACTGATGAGAGGTGGTTTATTCTTGAGTGATTTCTTTGATTAAGCTATCACACATCACACTAATAATTCCATTTATAGTCAGTCAATACAAGACTGTGGATGGCCCAGTTTGCAGATGATAAAAATTACTGACTAATTTTTTGGTAACTTTATAGAGGAGCGTCCATAATGCTTAGACAAGTAATATTTCGGAACATTTTAACAATGAAAGACTATTTGGGGATATGTTATTACCCCATGAGCCTGGCCAGTCCCTACCAACATGTTGGTACAGCAACTTATAAAATATTAGCATATGTAACAGTGGCGGCTCGTGAGGGAGGGCGTTGGGGAGCACAATAAACATTGTTTCGGAGCAAAACACCATATTTTATTTCCGTTCAGTTTCTTTCCTTTAACTCATTTCCTAGTTCACCTCCTGTATAGGGCTTCAATAGCACGAAAAGTAAAAAGGAGAAAGGGGAAAGCAAAAAAAAATTTCAGCATCACTATTTTCTTCTATGCCCTCCCACTTTAAAACCCCACGAGCCGTCACTGATAGATGAGTAATTCTGATAACAACAGAAGTTTACAAAACCTGAGAGAAGTGGAAAATGAAATTTGAAGGATCAGGTATAACTTGGAACTCAAGTAGACGAGATGCTCGAAAGTCAAATAACAAAGAGAATCATGAAGGGATAAATAGAGAGTAACATAAAGAGACATAGACTAAAGATACAGTGACAGAACAATGTAAGAAGAGATGCAGAAAAATGACTGCACGTCAAAATATCGGAAAAGGACTTCTGGCGGGCTGTAGTACCACAGGAAGAAGAAAAATATACCCCGGCTTACATAATTACACCAAAGCAAAGAGCACAGAAGTTCTTAGAAGAATTTATCTAGCAAACAGTGTATAAAGGATATTTCAAGAGGCATAAAATATGGCAAATCTACAAAACAATATATACGTTTTCGAAATTTGGAATCTAATATTTGGAATACTGTGAAAGATTATTAAGACATTATGAAAGAAAAGTACTAAGTGCATTTTAAAGAGTAGAATATAATTAAGTGTGACACAGACGTGACAACTTTGAGCTCTATCAGCTCTGTAAGATCCCGAAATTGAAAGAGCTATTAAAAGAAACATACTGATAGGGATAGGACACATCAAGAGAATGGAGAATGAACAGCTTACCAAACAGATTCTTTATCAAATACCAGTAAGATACTGAACAAAGAGGAAGGCCCTAAAGTAGATTTAAAGATATATAAAGATCATAATAGTCACAAGAAAACTTTAACGAAAACTGGAATGAATTCTATAGAAAGACAACGACCTCGACCTCAAACCGAGAAGGAAACAGGGAAGAGACCCATGGCATCGTCCCACTTAAACACTGGATATACCAGTTGATGATCAATGCCGATGATGACTGACTACAATGTCCTCAAGTATAAAAAAATTTACTTACGCCATGTTACTCTCGTAAAGGTAGTTGAAAAATGCTCTGTCGTTTTTTATCACGCTTAAAGGCACTACTTCCAAAATGTCTTTTTCTCGTGCATCACCATATTCCCACAGTTTTTCGACAATATTTCCAAGGTACTGTCTTATATTATTTGTACGGGCATCATTTCTTAACTTTTTACATATGAAGTACCTTTCAGAATTCGCTGGACGCGATGCGTTTGGCTTTAGTATTCCAACTAAAAAATATTTATTACAGGTAAAAATATTGTTTTTTTTTACTAAAATTGAGAATTTTAAATTAATTCAGAAACTGAATTTTATTACCCTCATCCTTGAGGTAATCGAGGAAAGTCCTCGCGAAAAAAACACCCAAGTGAAAAAAGGTCAACTTGAAATTGGTGGTAATCAGATGGAGCTAGATCTGGTGAATAAACCCAGAGAGCAAGTGATTTCTGACCTGTGATCATACTAGAAAAAAAAACTGTCAGAAACAATGACGACTTTCACAGAAATGAACCTCAGAAATTGTTATGAGGAACGAAAGCGTTGTGTTGTATCTGCACAGGGACATCACAAACATCACAATGAAATATTTTTAACTGACGTAGCCGACACTTGCTAGAAATTAATTTATATATTTACTATAATTATATATATTTACTATTATTATTATTCACGTATGGGCCCGGGTGGACCACGCGAAGTACAATTAGAGGCGTTTGTTGTTGTTAGCCTTCCTTTGCGCCCATACTAATTTCATTCTTTCGCTATGAGCTTTTTTTCTTTCGTCAGACCAAGTTGTTCCAGTCTTCCTACATTTTTCTCTCTGGCCAACCTTCCAAACGTTAACCTTGTGTCTGAAACAGCCTCTATCCTGAATTTCACTTTGTGTAATATTTGCTGATCTTAGGTCCTCTTTAACTGCAGCAATCCATTTAATTATTTCTACTTTAGCTCTACTCCTATTTTCATAAAATTCGACTATTTGTCTAGTTAGCCTACTCGGATTCATCCGCTTTATGTGTCCGTAAAACTTAAGTGTTCTTTTTCTCATATCGCTATGTATATCTGTGTATTGTTTGATTTCTTGGTTTTCTCGAAGTCGGTATGTTGTTGTATTTATTTGTTTGTGGCCTAAGATTTTTCTTTCCTTTTTTTCAATATCCTCGATGTCTCTCTTTCTATTTAAAATGAGCGTTTCTGCCCCATATAGATATTCTAGCTTAATAACTGTGTTGTAATGTGTCAGTTTTGTGTTTTTAGATAGGCATTTTTGTTGTAAATATTTTGTGTAAGTCTCAATGCCGTTTCCATTTTTTGACATCTACCCTTATTGGCCGCTTTTTTCAACCCATATTCCATAATTATTTCACCCAAATATTTGAATTGAGAGACTCGTCTGATGTTACCATATTTTGTTTTTAGAAATGGTGTTCTTAGTCTATTGCAGGTCATGTATTGTGTCTTTTCAAAGGAAATTTCAATCTGTTTCTGTGCCATTAATACATCTTGAGCCAAAATTGCTAGATCATCAGCAAACGCCAGACAATCAATTAATAGAATCATATGCTTTTTTTAAATCCACAAATGTACAGACCAAATTTTTATTGTACAGTTTTTGATGTCTTAGGACCAACTTTAGATTGAGGATTTGTTCAGGGCAGGATCTGCCCGGTCGAAAACCTGCTTGATATTCACCAATTTTGGGTTATAACTGTCCTTGTGCTCTGTCTAGTAGACATTGAGATAGAATCTTGTAACAAACTGGGAGACGAGATATCCCTCTATAGTTGTTTACATCCGTTCTATCTCCCTTCTTATGTAGTGGATGGATTAGAGCATCTTTCCAATCTTACGGAATCCGTTCGTTTCGCCAAACTTCTTGTAGAATTTCGGTTATTTCCTTGATTGTACCTGGAGCAGCGGATTTCAAAAGTTCAGCAGTGATTCCATCCTCACCAGAAGCTTTGTTATTTTTAAGCCGCTTGATTTGCCTAATTATTTCATCTTCATTCAGTGGTAATGAATCTGGGTTTGTTTGTTTAGGGTTTAGTGTTGGTAATTTGTTTAAAGGCTCAAGACAGTTTAGTATTTGTTCAAAATATTTCGCAAGTTCTTTGCAATTGCCTTGGTTATATAGAGCTAATTGTCCGTTTTCCTTTTGGAAGCAAAGACTTTGGGGTTGATAGCCTGTTAATTTAGTTTTAAATGTTTTGTAAATATTTCGGGTGTTATTTTTTTGGAAATCTTTTTCTATTTCATTAAGTTGATTGTTTTCATATTTTCTTTTAGTTTGTCTAATTAGCTTCAATGTTTCTTTTCTTACTTCCAAATAGATGTTATAGTTTATTGCTGTTTTTTTGACTGTTCCAATCTTTGAATGCTTTACTATTTATATTTACTATATTATAATTGTAGTACATACAAGTTTTACATATAGTGGACATTTAGAAATAAATCGTAATCTGTTTATTATAATGAAAATATTATCAGCTATTATGAAAGATAAAACAGAGAGCAAGTGGAAATGAGTGAAGAAAATCGGGGATTACAAAAAGTAGTAGCATCACTTATTGCTAGACAGATAGTTGACAAATTCACTAAGTACAACAAAACTGCTTATGCGCTTAGTCTTTACAATCTCTTTCTTCCTCAGCGAAAAAAAGGTAGATAAAAAGAGAGGGGAAAGGGGGAAATATAGAAAGAGAGCATGGGGAAGAGAGGGAATATAAATAAAGAGACGGTGAAGATATGCAAGTGTTGGAGGGAAGGAGAGAGCGAGAGCGGTAATGAAGGCGAGAGAGAAAGCTTGAAGTTTATAGAATGGGACCGCAAAAGATAAATATAGTTGTTAAACTGTTACACACCATAGAAATTTCAAAAATGTAAATGTAGTTAAGTTCTGTTATTTTTTGGTGTTTTTGTATTTGTTTCAAATGCACGTTAAAATGTTCAAAAAGGGAAAAAGTTTCCAGATAATAAATGGTTGAATAACTATTTAACAACGACAGAATAAATCGAATAAGACAAATCCTCTGCAGACGAAGAAACAGAAGTGGTGTCTTTCAAAAATAGGTTTCACAAATTTCCGAAAAGACCTCGTAGCCTCACATTTAACAACTTCACAATGCCCCCTCCTATTAAAGCTATTTTTTTTTTTTTTTAGTGGAGCCTACTTGAATAAAAATGATTTCTTTTTTTCGTACCAACCTTTTTCAAAACACAAATACATTAAATACAACAGTCCTGCGCTGAATGGTGTGAATATATCGAATAGTTTCGTCACAAACGACCCATGGGGCCTCAACACTTTCAACGCTAGGTAACATTGACATAAATATATATTTTTGCTGCAGACTTCTTGTAATTCTTCATGTCCTTCGACACTAAACCCCTGAAAATTATATGATTCAGTATGAGTGTCTAACATTTAAATACATTTTCTTTTAGAAAACAAGATGCAAATTACTATTTTGAAATTTAATATTGTGGTGGTATATATATGATATATTGATAAAAATTTTCGTAGAGTTGATTTTAAGCACAAATTATAAAATTTTGAATTTTATATTTTATTCATCTCATATTTAAGTATATTTTGTAATAAATGAGTAATTTACAAAATTATCATTCATTATTTTTAATAATCATATTTGTCGTTTTGAATAATAAAAATTTTCAAATTTAATTTAATTCAACGCTAATCGGTGCACAATATTCTTGGTTAACCTATCTATTGCTAATACAAATAGATTCGATGGTTTTCCCACACGTGAGCATGCGACATATAGTTGCCCATGGGAGAAACATGGATTTTCCTACTCTAAGCCGCAAATGCAAATTGTTTGGCTTTGAGACTTATGTATGGTCATGGCGAAAGCTAAACGAATTGGAAACTGAAGCCTTTTGCATGGTATCGCAGATTCTGATGGTATCATTGGAAGTGTCAACAGGACCACTTCTCCTTTAAACTTTCCAGTCAAAATGGTTGCTTCAAGGATATTTGCGGTGATCTTTTTGATGACCAAACGTGTACGGTTGCATAATCGAGGTGGATTCAAATTACGCAGAAACATAATAGGTGAACCAACCTTCAACCGCAGATTATGTGGTGGCATTCGGGGCATATCCAGAGAATTTAAAAATTCAATTGGAAAATTTACACTTTCGTTTTCATCAACAACAGTGTCGATTGATTTAAAAGACATCAGATTACCTGGCAACAATTGTTTCTGGAAATTAATTTCGTCAACATCAACATTTTGGGCTACCAAAATAGCCTGATTACTGAACCAGTTATGATCTAAGTGATTATTTTGTATGTCTGGGAAGATACTCTCAATTAATTTTTTGTCTGAACAGTGCAGAAATTGTCTGACAATTTACTGCGTTGAGTATTGGGTTGCAGTTCTATTCAACGGGCATGTTTATGATCAATCGAAGTGTTTCGATACTTCGCCCTAAGAACAGAGAACAATAGAAATAAAATGAAAAAATAATGCACCAAAAATTGAAAAAGCAAGGTTATGTCGTAAGTAAATTTTGAACACACAATTGTAGCATAAATGAAACGTTTGGACTCTTAACATAGCGCCATCTATTGGATACTTGAAGAGTTGAAGCGTTATGTCAATAAACTAACTTACACCGTCCTCTTTTAAGTCCCCTTTATAACCCTTTGTCATATAATAAAATAATAAGTTTCAATAAAAATATATTGCGACTATAAATTGAGATAAAAACTATCCTATCTCTCAAGTTGAACCAAACTGCACACAGTGTGCCAAATTTCATTAAAATCGGTTCAGTAGTTTAGGAGTACATCGCAGACAAACAACGCGACACGAAATTTTTATATATACAGCAGTGTTACACTGTTACATACACTGTTATCTGTTATGTGATTAGTTATTAAGCGTCACGGTCTCCTGGTTAAATTTCGATATCTTTTATCTTGAATAGTAAAAAAATTAAATCTTACACCGTCCGACATCATAAAATGTACACCCAAGCCGTCAGCCTCGTTTCGAACTTTATGAACAAAATCCGATATGTTTTCTGGGTTGCATACATCGCCATCTCCTTTTTTACCATATAAAGCTTGAAACGTTATTGGTGATATGCATTTAGAATCTTCAACTGCACATCGAAAAATAACAATTAGTTATACAGAACCTTCATTTAATCCCGAAACTCAGGTGACCTGTAAATGTAGACAACCAACACAAGTTAACCCGAAATGAATAATTTTCTTAAAGTATACGTTTATTATTATATACGTTTACGTATATATACGTTTATTGTTATATACGATATACGTTTATTGGTTTTTGTTTCAATTTCTATAATCTTTTTCTTCGAATTTTACACACGGTTTAGCACTAACAACGAAAATAAACACATTTGACCAGTCCTACATTATTTTAAACTTCAGGTAAAAAAAAATTTCAAAATAACTATTGGAGCGGATCTCATGAAATAATCATATGAAAGCCGCATGTCGTTGATTTTTTTATGAAAAATATTGTTGATGAAATGCAAAAAAAGTATCGTTTAAGAGGTGCTTAAATATTTTTGAAAATTTTTGTGGCTCTAGAACCGTAGAAACTAATAAAAATTTACGGCGTTGTTTTATTATGTCAGATCTAGGGAAATTTTCATCGGAGCAGATGCCACGGAAGGAAAGAAAAAGAAGAGAAGCACATGTCAGACTTTTTATGGAACATTTTGTTGATTAAATTCAAGAAACGAAAATTATTTTTATCTAAATCATCATCATTCATTTATCTAATAAAATGTGTTTAAGAGGTGCTTTTAAAAAACTAATACAAATCTACAAACTCCTACAAACTAATAAAAAATCTTACATATTGTTTTATTATGACAGATCTAACGGAAATTTCATCGAAGGAGATGCCATGGAAAGAAAAAAAGAAGAAAAATGTATGTCACACTTTTTATGGAAAATTGTCTTGATAAAATGCAAAAAATGAAAATTATTTATTTTAAATAATTAAATGTGTTTAACAGGTGGAGGTCTTATACGCTGTTTTAACATGACAGAACTAGGGGAAGTTTCCATAGGAGCAGATGCCATGGAAGGAAAAAGGAAACGAAAATGCAAAAAAAAAAACCGAAAATTACTTTCTTTAAATAGTGACAGATCTAGGAGAAATGTTGGTAATAGTTTTGGTGAAAATTACCACCTTTAAGTAACTCAACATAAAAAAAATATCTAGTCACCTGGGTTACAGTATTAAAAGGCTCTGTAGTTATCAAGTATCATTATATTGGTGGTTTTAAAAAGAAACTGGACGTTTACAATTAAAAACGAGTAGAATTAGATATTTTGACGGTTATAAAGGACCTTGATTATTTTAAAGCACCTTTTGGGAGTAGGCCCAAAAACAAGGTTTAAGTCGCGAAAAAAACCTCGGGAACATTTGTGGTAGTGAAACAGTGAGTCGTAAGAACGTTTCAAGTGGTTTGGAAGATTTTGTGAGCATCAAGACAATCTGCTGCCTGGCTCACCAATAATAGGAACTGGGAACGATTTTTTCACCAACGAAAAAAGTCCGGTTTCTTTTTAAACTACCTGCTTACTGGACCCTTCCTTACATTTAAAATCGTCTTTTCCCTTTAAAGTTAACCCGAAACCTTTGTAATTCCAACTGCGTCTCCACAGTAGGTATTCTGTAAAACCACCAGGACCAGCGCACACATCCGCGAAGTAAATTGGACCGTCGGTTTGGAACTCCTGCTAAAATATACCATACACTGTTTTTGATTGTGATCAATACTTAATACTATTGAATACTTGTTGTTCCATCTTTGTAAACATAAAGTCAGTTGCAGCATCTATGTTGGCCATTTTCAAAGCAGCTCTGTTCATGAAAAAGGCAGATCTGATAGTTTCAAAAGGATTTGATTTGTTTCTTGCGAAATACAGACTTTTATGGCTAAAGTCGTCAAAGACTTCCTAAAATAATGTTATTACTGTGCAATCTCATATTATATGCGTGGACAAAATTTCCATTATCTGAGCAAAATTGTAAAGAATAATATAAAAATTAATCTTATTGAATTATAAAATTTATGATAATCTTAAAATATATGCTTACAAACCTTTTCTTGAAAAACTTGCTTAAAAACATCCTCATCACAAAATTCTGTATCATCTATACTATCCAATTTAGGCCCTTCAGTAGATCTATATATGTCACATGGAAATGTTTCTATATTGTTTGTATCTAACCAATTAACCTTTTCACATACAACAACATCATCATTTTCAAAATCCCACTTGTTATCTAGATATGCTGATAACTTTTTATTAAAGCCTATTCCTCTTCTATTGAGGGATACATCAACATCAATAGGTTTGACAATACCTTGTCCTGTTTTTCCTAAGCCTGCTCCAGGTTTATATCCCATGTTGTACTGTGAAACAGATGCAACAATATATAATTAAATATTACAAATATTAGTACTTACCATCATTCGATGTACGCTATCATTTACAACCATACCCATGTTTGATATTTCTAAAGATGCTTGGTATTTAAATGTTATGAAGTGTGTGGTGTTAAAACACAAATCACTTTTTTCCGCTTCTTAAATGAAAAATAATATTATAGATACAATACTGCGCTGTACTGTGCTTTGTATAAAATATATTAGATTAGATAAATACCTTCTTCATAGTACATTTTTTTTTAAAGTTAATATTTATTATTATCTTATCTCTATTATATTCTGCTTATAATAGGTTTCCCATTCATTTCTAATTCAAACATATACAAATAAAACAGTAACATTTAAATTTTTTTCAACATAATGTTATTTGTACGAAAACACATTCATTTTTGGGGGTTAGTGTGCATGTTTGGTGGCATAATCAAACATATATTAAATTTTTAGTTTATTTTCAGTGTACAATGTATGTATGTGTATGGGTATGTATGTATGTATGCATGTATGTATATATGTATGTATATATGTATGTATGTATATATATATATATATATATATATATATATATATATATATATATATATATATATATATATATATATATATATATATATATATATAGTGTTAGATTTTCTTGGACTGTGTCCAATGAGAGAATTAGGCGGAGAGGCAGGTTGTGGTTGGGTTCCACATGAGATTGTGGAACCCAACAGTTGGGTGTTTGATGACACTCAACTACTGCTATCTCATTGGATGCAGTCCAAGAAAATCTAACACTACATATATACGCCATCCGACGGGAGGTCAGTGAAAAACATGGGTTGTTGAACCTCGAGAGACGAAACATATGTCATCCAGTTGAAGGGATAGGTGGGGCTTCTTCCCGGTCATATATATATATATATATATATATATATATATATATATATATATATATATATATATATATATATATATATATATATATATATATATATATATATATATAAACATTTATTATACACAGAAAATTATAAAATTTCAGTTTATATTTTCTATTCGATTATTTTGAATAAGGATTAAGTAATTAAGCATCGTAAGAACAATCTGGTTTTAATATTGCCGTTAACGGGTGACTAACAGCTTTAAATAGCGCAACATTTAGCAGAAGTGTATGTTAAGTTGCATACCGTTCTATATGTGTTTTTGAATTTTGGGTGGACGAGGATAACAAAAAGAAGAATAAATTAATTCAACAGAAAATATATTTTATGTATGTTATATTAACTTATCTACACATTGTAACAAAGCTATATCAGTAGCTGTCATTTGGGAACAGTCCATTTCTTCCATCTCACCCATCATTGGTCTACACAGTTTCTCGATCCTCACTTTACACCCTTCCAACAACGTCCTTAAATCCTGAAATATTAAACGCTTCAGTGGTTTGGGTCTGAAGAGGTATTATGGCACAGGAACAAACCTTATTTTTCAGGAGATGTTCAAACTCATTCATTTTGCTTTGTATTATCTTCGATTCCGGATATTTCGTACAAGTAGATCGTTGATCTGCTACAGCTAACGAATAGTCAGCAAAACTCTCTTTAAAATGCAAATTGCACAAAGTTACAGGCCGGCTTTCTTCCATTTTATCCAGGAGCAAAACCCGATCCGGAGTATTGAATAATTTTATTAACAGTAAACTGGAAAAAGAACGTCCGTTCTAAACTACAGAAAAGATGATGAAGGTCCTTACTTTTCGTTGTGGTCAGTTATCCAAAGTTCTTGGTGTTTGTTTGTGGATGTTCTCTTAACTGGAAGGCCTATGGTGTCAAATTCTTTAAACTTCGAATTAAAAAACTTTAAATCCTGAATTGGGGTAATTGTTCTTTTAAATATATCATAAATGTTAGATTGTGACTTTGGTTCTTTTTTAAATCGAGTATTTTGGTTAGCTGTTAATCCCCATTTTGTACTGTAAAATATAACATAAAAAAAACTCAATATTCACCACAATTAATAGAGCACCCACCTGGTTGAAACATTAAAAATGCTAACGATTTCGCCCTCCTTAAGCTCCTGAAAATGCCCCTCTTGAGGATTCCATATATGGAAATCGTACGGTCTATTCGCTTTGCCAGAGGCATCCAGTACTTTCACCTTTAACAGAGACGTCACTGTTCTTTGAGGAAGCTTTTTGTTGTTTGCCATGACCTGTTTTAATATCTTGTCCTGCTCCTTAAACATTTTTTCAGCCATGTACTTGTTAAGAAGATCCTTTTGATTAGCTGATAATTCCTATAAAGAATTCACTAATCAATTCTTCTATTGGAACCTCCTGATGAAGCTAACATGGTTAGCGAAATGCACGTCGAGAAATAGAAAATGAGTTTAGTGAAAAATCTTTTTGAGTTTGAGTTGAGAGGGTAGATTGTGAATCTGCTATAAAGGGTTCTCTAATAAGATAACTACAGGTGATAATATATAATCACCCCTCGTATACTTTCTATTAAAACAATCTTTTAACTTTTCAATGTACTACTCTATGTACCCTACCTGCAAGTCTTCAGGCTCCCAATTTTTACACACTTCATATAAAACCTCCGGATCATCGATATCGCGTAAATTTGTTGAACATTTATTGTTGTTTTCCATTCTTAACTTATCCCGACGGGTTTCGGCTTCCAATTTACTCGTCATTCTCTCCAGTTCTTTCATTTTGTTACTTTCAAAGCTGTTCAAATAATATTCCTCGGCTTTTTTATTTCTCCACACTAAAAATCTTTATTCTTATTCTGCTGAAGACGTACAATAATATTTTACCATTTCCTTTATCAGTTTTTTCCATATAGACAACGGGGTAACGCCTAAATATGTAGCAACGAATGTATCCTATTTTTCCTCCTTCTAAATCCACGCTGGATAAGGGAACTAAAAGAGGTCTTACATCTTTTTGGTATCCCAGTTTGGACCACCACACGGCACGTCTTGTCGAATTGTAATTAATTTTTAGATAGGCTGATTCTGGTGCCTGTGAAGGAAGCATCTTTAGTGGATAGTGTGAAAAGTACTTTCCATTTTCACAGATAGATGGCACCAGGATTTTATATATGTATATATGTATGTCTACATGAAGAATTTTTTTGGTAGTATGTCACTGTCATTATCAAAGTCAAAACTATTATTGTCAATGTAAGTATCATTGACAGACACAAAAAATAACTTCTTATCTTTGCATTATGTATAGAAATTAATATAATTTATTTTCTAGATTCGTTTTGAAAACGGGAGTAGAAGACCTCCCGAAACGTTAACGTTCAAAAGTTTGTATTTATTTTAGAACATTTTTATATTTCTTAAAATTTTGTTCGTTAGGCAAATTTATTACAGAAAAGAATTTTGTGAACTAAGAAATTTGTGTCCGTTTAGTTTTTTGTTTTTTTTACCCAGTGATTCTTTGTTTACATAAGAACAGATATTTTTGATATTTTTTTGAGTTAGATCGTGGCGAAAAACCAAAAAAAAAATATGAACATGACACAATCATTCAGACATTACTTACACGAAGACAACATGGAGATACCAGAAATCTTATTATGAACGGTAACAAAATTATTTATTCCCTGCAGTATGTTCTAAGATCTAAATTAGACGAAGTAACACGGAAGTTAACATCTATAAAACACTCATTGGGCGGGCCACTGGTCACTTTTATGGCTGCGAGACGTGAACCCTCCCAAAGAAAACAGATTAAATGCCTGAAGTATTTGGAAGAAAAGTACGAAAAGTATCCCCGTGTGATGGGTTGAAAAAAATCGATTTTTTTGCATAAATTGATTTCTAAACATATTCAGAATATGCTGGTAAAATGATTTTTCAATATTCAAAGTTGTTGGAAAGTTACAGCTTTTAGAAGAGCAGATGTTGGGAGCGCTAAGTTGAGCAGTGTGGCACCGGGCCTATTGTGACGTGTCAGCTTGTTACCTGAGACCTTCCAATACAAATGTACATTTATTTATTATTATTCACGTATGGGCCCTGGTGGACCACGCGAAGTACAGTTAGAGGCGTTTGTTGTTGTTAGCCCTCCTTTGTGCCCATACTAATTTCATTCTTTCGCTATGAGCTTTTTTCCTTTCGTCAGACCAAGTTGTTCCAGTCTTCCTACGTTTTTCTCTCTGGCCAACCTTCCAAACGTTAACCTTGTGTCTGAAACAGCCCCTATCCTGAATTTCACTTTGTGTAATATTTGCTGATCGTAGGTCCTCTTTAGTTGCAGCAATCCATTTATATAGTTATATATAGTTAGCCTACTCAGATTCATCCGTTTTATGTGTCCGTAAAACTTAAGTCTTCTTTTTCTCATATCGCTATGTATATCTACGTATAGTTTGAATTCTTGGTTTTCTCGAAGTCGGTATGTTGTGCTATTTATTTGTTTGGGGCCTAAGATTTTTCTTTGCCTCTTTTCAATGTCCTCGATGTCTCTCTTTCTATTCAAAATGAGCGTTTCTGCCCCATATAGACATTCTGGCTTAATAACTGTTGTAATGTCTCAGTTTTGTGTTTTTAGATATGCATTTTTTGTTGTAAATATTTTGTGTAAGTCTCAATGCCGTTTCCATATTTAGACATAACCTTATTGGCCGCTTTTTCCAACTCATTTTCCATGATTATTTCATCCAAATATTTGAATTGAGAGATTCGTCCGGTTACCCTATTTTGTTTTTAGAAATGGTATTCTTAGTCTGTTGCAGGTCATGTATTGTGTCTTTTCAAAGGAAATTTGGAGTCCTACCTTTTCTGCTGTTTCTTTTAGGATTTCAATCTGTTTTTGTGCCGTTAATATATCTTGAGTCAAAATTGCTAGATCATCAGCAAACGTCAGACAATCAATTTTGATTTTGTTTCTCCCCAGTTTAATGGGCTGGTCAACATTCAGGGCCGATTTTTTTTCACGCCACTCCTGTATTACTTTTTCTAGAACACAGTTAAATAATAGTGGTGAGAGTCCATCCCCTTGTCTCACTCCAGTTTTAATTTCGAAGGGCTCTGAGATGTCACCCAAGAATTTAACTTTTGATAATGTGTTAGTTAATGTTGCTTTAATAATTGCCAGCGTTTTCAGATCTAGTCCTTGTTCTTTCAAGATTTGGAATAAAGATTCGCGGTCAATAGAATCATATGCTTTTTTGAAATCCATAAATTTACAGACCAGATTTTTATTGTACCGTTTTTGGTGTCTTAGGATCAACTTTAGATTCACGATCTGTTCAGGGCAGGATCTGCCCGGTCGAAAATCTGCTTGATATTCACCAATTTTAGGTTCTAACTGTCCCTGTGCTCTGTCTAGTAGACATTGAGATAGAATCTTGTAACAAACTGGGAGAAGAGATATCCCTCTGTAGTTGTTTACATCCGTTCTATCTCCTTTCTTGTGTAGTAGATGGATTAGAGCATCTTTCCAATCTTCCGGAATCCGTTCGGTTCGCCAAACTTCTTGTAGAATTTTGGTTATTTCCTTAATTGTACCTGGACCAGCGGATTTCAAAAGTTCAGCAGTGATTCCATCTTCATTAGAAGCTTTGTTATTTTTAAGTCGCTTGATTTGCCCAATTACTTAATTTTCATTCGGTGGTAATGAATCTGATTTGTTTGTTTAGGGTTTAGTGTTGGTAATTTGTTTAAGGTCTCAGGACAGTTTAGTAGTTCAAAATATTTCGCAAGTTCTCTGCAATTCTCTTAGTTTTTAGAGCTAATTGTCCGTTTTTCTTTTGGAAGCAAAGACTTTGGGGTTGATAGCCTGTTAATTTAGTTTTAAATGTTTTGTAAATATTTCGGGTGTTATTTTTTTGGAAATCTTTTTCTATTTCATTAAGTTGATTGTTTTCATATTTTCTTCTAGTTTGTTTCATTAGCTTCGATGTTTCTTTTCTTACTTCCAAAAAGATGTTATAATTTATTGCTGTATTTTGACTCTTTCAATCTTTGAATGCTTTACTTCGGCTTAATACTGCTTGTTCGCAAACTTCGTCCCGCCACGGATGTTTTCTATGTTTTTGTAAAGGGACCAACTTTAATGTATATATATATATATATATATATATATATATATATAGAAAGAGATTTAGAGTGTCATGTTTTTTCAAACTTATTCTGAAATGTTAAGGTTAGTTTAGTCTTGGCTTGGTACTGTAAAGCGTAACAGCTACGACAAATCAGTTCGAAATCAGAGACCAGTTTATAAGCTGTTAATTTTTGCAATGAGTATTTTTGCATGTATTTTCTGCCATCTCTGCAAGTGTCATGTGTAAACAATGAAAAAGTGATGTGCCTTTCACTCAATCAAGTTTACGAGGCTTGGGTTTTAAACTTATTCAATCGTGCAAGTGTGAGAGACGACAGTTCATAAACTCGCGCCCTATGATTCAGAATGTGTATGAAATAAATCGTCGTTTGTTTTTGTGATGCGTTTATTAGGAATTGGTCACGATGGAGTGAATGTTTTTTGCAGTTTCATGGACATATGTGGAGGTATTGGTAATTCTACATATTAGGCACTCTTAAAAAATATTCATATAGCCGCATCTGCAGTTTTTGATACAGTATTGATATTTGCTGCCACATAAGAGAAAACCATGAATGAAGAAACCGGAAAGCCACGGGATGAACTGACAGTTTCAGGCCATGGCACTTAGAAGAAACGAGGCTTCTCATCTCTTTTTGGCGACTCTACGTTGGAAAATACAGGGGAAAAGTTTTAGATGCAATAGTTATGAGCAGTCTTTGCGGTCGATGTAATTTGTGGAAGCACAAAAATATACTGAACCAACAGAGTACGAAAAATGTTATGAAACTCACCAAAATGAATGCAGCATAAATCATTCTGGAAGCTCTGGTGAGATGGAAATAAATGCCATTACGCAAATGTTTTTAAGATCGGTATCGATCTATTGAAGACACGAAGAAATAAGTTTGGGCTACTTTCTTCCATAAAATTTCGTCTGATCACAATCCTCAACATCAAAACTGTGCAGAGGGCGAAGCTAAGGGTGAGCTCAGTCAATTCCATCACATCTAGCCACCGTTAACACCAAAAGTCCAAGCTGTTAGCCTTGTCCCGACGTTTAGTAGCAGATACGCAAAACAATAATGAATATCTGAATTCAGTGATTTGGACTTTCGCTCCAAAACATCTCCACTCTGGCGCTAAAATCGTTGAGATTGAGACATTGTCTCAATTTCAACGATTCTTACTCAACGGTCTCGAAGCGCAGGCTTACGTGCACAGTCGGGATGATTCGCATATCGGTCGCTCCGAGTGGCGCGTGACTGATGTAAAACAAGGTAGAATTAAAGCAAGAGCAGAGCAAGCAGTTTTAAGGGGCTTCCAAGAGGAAGCCATAAGGAATTCTCTATGGACCGGGCATTGCAGATTAATGGTGAGTTAAGATTTCATAGTTTAAATCGTACATTTAATCTTCAACCGCGTTTTGCTCAAAACTGTGTTTTTATAACTTGTCTCTACGATATCTCAAAAACGGTTTGACCGATTGCTTTGAAACTTTACTGATAGATTACGCACATGTGTAGTGGTAGGATGAATTAGAATCATTTGGAAATTCCTAGAGGTTCTATTTTTTTCGAAGCAAAATTATCGGCAAAATTTTAAAAATTTAAAATTAATTTCCAAAGCCTGTCAATTATTCAATTTTCAATATTTTCTAATAATCCTAGTTCATTCTATTACCACAGGTTTACAGATTAAAATGCCGCTTGATTTTTTGATTCCAGATAAGCAGCTGGAATCATGAAGACACTGAACAACCTTTTTTTCATGATGGGTGTCTACAAATCATGGTATCGATAAGTGGTACAAGTCATTACTCAAGGAGATTTATACCTAACATTTTTTTTTACACACTACTGAAATGTTAATAACGACATCATTAAAAGTTCAAAGTTCTATCTTTTTATTGGTCGTCAAAAAAAATCCTAAAAAATGCTTAAAAAACCGACTGTATAATGGAAATTGGAGCATCATGTATAACTTTCACTGAAACAATTATACAAAGATTTGGTTATTGTGGAATATGTTAGGAATACCGGAGGGAGATAATCATGGGGGAACGAATAGGGGGTAACAAAATTAGCGGGTAGATCAAATACATCATGGCAGGACAAAAGAACTACTGCACATCAAAAACTGACAAGGAGCCCCTGGAGATCGATCCTGTTGGAGGTGAAGGTCAAACCTCACTGACGGGCTGCAGCACCACAGAAAGAAGAAACAAAAATATCATGTTCTCTTTATTTGATCTGAGGATGAATTTCATATGGTAATGCTGTTAATTGTGACTAATGTGTGGACTAACAGAATTTGCCTGTGTGAAATTTCTTAATGTCGGTTTTTCTGTGCAAAATACAACAAATATATATTCAAGTGCATGTACAGCACATAGCTTGCTGAAAATCCAAATTCATCAAAAACCATTGTAGATGATCACTTGAAACAGTTTATCCACCGAGTATTATCAGAATTTATTAGAGTATATATACATACTAGAATGGGACTGTGTATTTGTGGAAATCCAAACTATTTACAGACAATCCCACTTTAGAACCTGTTTTTGTTACCTCCAAGGGAAAACACCCATCACAATTGAACAGTTCAGCACCAGATGTCGCCAGTTTCACTCCCAGGCGAATTCTTCCCTTGGTTATTTGTTCACTGAGAGGTTTATCTATGACTGTCCTGACTGAATACCATCCATCTGTTAGCTCCAATTCATCAGTTTGATTATTCTATAATATCATTAATTTTTAATATCTAGAATTTGAAATTGACTTTGCAATATATTAAATAATACCTTTATGATTTTTGAAACACATAAAACCATCGTTCTTTGAGAAGAGTCGTCCTTTTCGAAGATCTTTCTCAAAGCTGGCCTTTTTACCCTGTCGATTTCCAAATCATATCTAAAATTTTTCACAATATAATTACACAATTCACTTCCAACTCTCAAAAATGCCTAAATTGGAACTTTATGAATATTTTTCATGAAAAAATAAGGTATCTCTTAAAAGGTAATTACAGGGTGAGTCATTAATATTTGCACTCTATCAAAATTTGATTCAGTACTGATTATTAAGTTTTAATCAACGATCAGCCGTTCTTTTACGTCTTCCTTTGGTGGTACCATCTGTCAGGTACCTTCATCACCATCTGGATCAATCTTCACCAGCCCTTTGCCAGTCTTTGCTATAGTAGTTCTTTTGTCCTACCATCGGTTCTTTTGTCTATCTATTTTTTCAAGATTCCACTTGGCATTCCTCACATTCAGATCCAATTTCACAGTACCAAAAATTCTTCTGGATACTTTTTTTTTTAAATACTTCAAGCATCCCTTCTGTTTTCTTTGTGAAGGTTTACATCTCGCAGTCATAAGTGACTACTGGTCGAAATAAGTGTTTTATAGTTCCTAACTATCGCGTTCTTTTGTATAAACTTGGATCATAGCAGAGACTTCAGAGAGTTAGTAACTTTGTTACCCCTCATAAAACAATGTCTGATATCTCCTGTGATGTTGTTGGTGTGTAAATTCCTCTACAACTTCAATAGTGCCAACGCTGATTATCGAGTTCTGTCGTTTTGGCTAGCAATTATCAGTTTAGTTTTGAAAAGCTTTTCGGCACGGGGCTACTTCTTGCAGGATATTCTCTTTAAATTCAATCTACCATGTTAAATGTGATTTTAGGGAGTCCCATAGAAGGAAATCACAAGGAATCAAGTCTGAGCTGTTTGGAGGTCATGGAACCCACATCTGCGGGATACTAATTTATTGGGGCCACTTTCTTCACCAGATGCAAATATTCATGGTTGGTTTCTCCATCTCGCTATATTCAAGTCTCGATATATAAGAACGCTCTTCAAGCTACGGCATTAATTAATATAGCCGTTCAGACACTTTCAGTGGTCTAATTGATCATGAATCCTTTCCCTTCTTCTGCTGTGGATGTGATGGTTGTGGTTCTGCTTCTAAGGTTAAAGTGAGTTTTATTCGAAATGAAGCTTACCAATGCTATGCCAACGAGTGTCATGGGTTTCAAATCTTAAAACAAAATCTTGTATGCGTGCAGTTTAAATTTGGATCGTGGCCTTTTTTTTTGTTTGGGTGGAACCAGCCTTTTCTTTCCTATGTCTTAATTAATGGACTAATGATCCATACTTTAGATGAAAAAGAACTCAAGTTTTACATACCTGAACACCCGCCATAGTAAAAAACTTGCAAAACTTGCAAGTGCAAACATTATTAATCCACCTTGTATAAAATAAACTAATTGAAACACAGTGAACTGTACCTATATTTCAGTTGTTGAACAATATTTTCAATATTTAAGCAACCATCAAATTTTTGAGGAAACATCCTCTCATAACTTGCAAGTTTCCACACTATCCATTTAAAATGATTCCTTATCCAGCCTTTTGGGACGAGATTCGGATCAACACCGTCTATTAACTTAAAACTATGTTCGATCTCTGTAATTCCTATACGATTATCCACGTTGGGAATCAAAATAGCTCCATCTTGAGTATCAACATGAGACACTCTACAAAATCAAAAGAAAATTACTGGATATGTGGGAAAAATTAAGTCAAGGTTTTTTGTGGCCTTTTAATAACCAATACCCACAACGCTGGTTTCGAACAACCTCTCTATTTTCCAGATTTGATCTCTTTTAAGAATTTGTATTTCTCAAACTGGAGAAACATTCATGGGGAACTTATTTTTTCGACGACGAAGACGTTGCATTAGATAGTCAATCTTTTCTATGACGCTTTATAGTATTATTAGAAACAGGACTTGCTTTACATAAAATAAGTTAATAAACCGTATCTATACACTATATATCTATATAGCACTATATGAAAAAAAAGTGCCCCAAAATACAGTTTCTTTTTGATATAAATAATAGAGAGGCGTGAGAGAAAAAAACCAATTGAAAACTCATCGACCTCGATGCAAATGCTTTTCTATGGATGATGCAGTGGGTCCACATAGCATGCGGTGCTTTGCTACAGGGAAGTGCGTTTAATCCTCCATAGCGACCAGACATTGATCGAGCACCATCAGTACATACATTGATCAGTGGCGGTTCGTGAGGGAGGGCGTTGGGGCGCCGCCCGTCCAGCATCTGTTCAGTTTCGTTCCTTTTATTCATTTTAAGATACTAGTAAAAATTAAAATCTCAAAATGTAGAAGATCGTCTGTCGACCCATCACATCATATAATCCAAATAAAAATTCAATCCTCCCGTCACAATTTTTACATCGGTGGTCGGACGTTTATCTCCAGTGACCTTATGCCACGCCAAATTATCTCGCCGTTGGCGTTACATGTATTGTTGGTTGTCAGAATTCGGGGGTTTAACGGCTTCCTAAAACATGCGATTTGGACGTAGATTCCTTGCGACTGAGCGTATCGGTAATTAGTTATAAACGCCGATTTGACAGGTATGGAGCGTTTGATGTCTCGGGTCGCGTATTTCGTTCTCCACGCGAATACTTTATTGATATGGGATTTGCTACGTGTGTACACATTGAGTAGTATTTTTTAAAGAAAAAAATAGAAGGTGTCTGATTTAAAACAGTTAATAATGATTAATTTAAGTTTGGAGGAAAAAATTGAATTAAAAACTAACGGTCGTCCCACGCCCGTGTTGAATTTGAGTCAAGTTCAAAATGAATGTAAAAACAGGGCAAGTTTTACGCGAAAATTTGACAGTAAACTAAACAATAGTATATTGTGACTATGTGGTTGTGAAGACACTAATTCTCTGTGTTCTTTCGTGTGTTTATTGTTTGGTGGTGAGCGGCAATAGACTCGCGAAGGAGCGAGGGATATAAAACAGTTGTGCTTTAGGTATGTTAAATATTGAGAGGGCTATGGTTGAACTAATTCCGGACTTTAATGAAAAAGTTATTAAAAAATTTATTTGAGACAAAAACAGGCAAGTCTATGTTGGACAAAGAGGAAGATCTTTCTCTACTAGGCTCAACGAACATAAAACAGGTTATAGTAAACAACAAAATAATTCTCATTATGTTAACCACTTAATATTAGAAAAGCATTCTTTCAATGATAATTTTATAATGTTACATAATGAGAATAAATAAAAAAACTTAAATCTTTTAGAGGGCTTAGAGATTATTAAAAAAAAAATTGGATATTTTGCTAAATGACCAGCTAGACTTGAATAGTTCACCGTTATTAAACTTATATTGCCCTCCTAGACGTTGACAAAAAAAAATGGGTTTCCCCACTATCATGTTTTATGGTATTATTAGGTTGTAATTACTTTTCTCACTGGTAGTTTAGTATAGTTTGTCTTTTGTTGTTTTTGTATAGTGTGAAAAAGGCACTGTGTGTCGAAACAATTGTTATACATACAATATTAAATATAGTGGAAATTTTTAGACATTAATCTTTGCTAATTTTAATATACAGTTCCTCAGACTTGGCCTTTTCGGGTTTTCATTTCTTTCGACCCCTACAATCTGATCACCTGATTGATAGCCGCTGTCACAGTTTGAAAAGTGGCGAATTGACGGAGATTATTTTAAAGATTAATTTTGTATTATTTTTTTTCATAAATAAATGTCTAAGGTGGTCATACTAGCCACGAATTCAGTCGAGGTTTCAATAAGTGAGTAACTAGTGCACAAGAACGCACTATTGAATGTTCTTGTCATCGATATACAAAATGTATTAATTTTTTAGACAGTAATTCGTGACCTCTTCTCGTTTATATTTTTGAAAATTATTCTTTAGCTGTATAGTGGGAAATAGTGTGTGATAAAGAAGCATTATCATTTTTGATCGTTTATGATTATTTCTTTAAATAAAATCATAAACTGTTTACAAATCCCAACTAACCATAAAAGACCCTCCATAGGACTTCTACGAAAACAACACGAACTTATATGTTTACCTGACATTATGTACCTTTTATCACCCAGAGTAAAATGAAATAAATGGGCATTTTGTGGGTTAACTTGATTCAGAAGATCTAATTCACCCCTTTCCGTCCATGCATTCCCCACAAAATCTTTCAAGCTTTGCTTTTTGTGTTTGATTTTAGAATTGTACAAAACTCCAGTTTTCATTTGGTAACTGCAACAAAAATAACAGCAGAGATTATATACAGGTGGTTTAGAAACACTACAGAAAGTATCAAAGAACACACAAAATTAAGAAATTAGGATTTTCTCCTCATTAGCTTGATTTATAGTTTGATGATAAAACTCGATAAAACTTCTTTGAAGATGTTGATTCATAATAAAATAAACTGAAATGCGAAAACTACCATTTATAAAGTTCTTACCACCTAGCAAGACAAACATTTTTGGTGCTGAGAATAATAATAAAAATTGGACCAATATATATATATATATATATATATATATATATATATATATATATATATATATATATATATTATATATATATATATATATATATATATATATATATATATATTCTTCATTGAATAAAGAATGCAGAGAGTCTCTTTGACAGGGTCGAGTACGTTGAGCTTTGCCAAACTATTCGAGAGGAAACGCGTCGGTTCAACATGCAGCTAGTGCAAAAAAAACTAGAAGAAAACAAAGGAATAAACAGCCAAACGTCACTCAATCTATGTAAACAAATGCGACCGATGAAATCCACTTACTAGATATAAGTTCCAAGTGATCGAGATCGAAAAAAAAAATTTTTGTACTTGATAAACTGATTGACGTACACCCTACTTTTATTTACATTAATGATTTCAACAAATATAGATTATGGTTGTCGCAAATTTTGTTCGCCGCCCTGTATCTTCGAAACAAAAGGGTTTTTCAAAATTCGTCATAGGACAAAATATTCTTAGAATAGGACAAGGAATAACCCCTTGCATATTTGCCGCATGTTTACCTAACACCCTGTATATATATATATATATATATATATATATATATATATATATATATATATATATATATATATATATATATATATATATATATATATATATATATATATATATATATATATATATATATATATATATATATATATATATATATATATATATGTATATATAAAACTTTGGTCTTAGGGAATTATACAAAGATCTGGATATGGCAGATTTTGGGAGGGTTCAGCAACTCAGATGGGCAATAATGTTATGTTAGAATGCCAAAAACCAATGGGAATTATGGAGGGGCATATAAAGGGTAACAAAAATACAGGTAGAACAAGGAAATAATAGTTGGCCAATGTAAGGGGCTACTGGAGATCGATTCGGTTGGAGGGAAAGGTTGAAGGAGGTTCACTGCTATAACACCACAGGAAGTACAGGAAGAAGCTAATTGAACTATATAGAATAATGTCAGAATTTTATCACAACAATATTCCCATCAAAAAGAACAATCACTGAAGGATACTTGAAAGATATTTGTCTGCATGACAACTTGAGTCAACATTACTTTTCATGGTACGCATCTTTTCTAATTATGAGAAAGAATTTGCCTGAAAGATGAAAAATATTTTGATTTCTATAATCATTTTTCTGAAGAAAATCCTAGAGAAGAAAGTTAATCTGTTAATGTTAGGGTCGTGCTAATATTAGTGTTTCTCACCTACTCCAGGCTGAAACTGAGCTGCTTTGCACCAATATGTTTCTTTGATTTTCTAATATTTTTTGTTTCTCCTTGTTAATTCTTATTCTTTCCTCCAGGATTCTTTGTTCAGACTGCAAATTTGCTATCCATTCATTCAGATTGCTGTTTGAAGGTTTATTCAGGTTGAATCTTGTAATGTTACATGAGTGGTTTACTAGTGTTTTGTCGCTTAGAACAGTCCTGAATGTGCCAGAAATGCTGTCTTCTCTTCTATAAATGGTTTTGTTGATCTGAATAGGAGTTAAATCGCATGCCATGAGTGTAATAGGGGCGGTTTCTGCATTATGTTTTACTGGAGTGGAAGTAGGAAAAATATCGTGGAACAAATTCTGTGCTTTGCTATAGTCTAATTGTTTTATATGAATAGTAGGAGAGAAATGGCAACCCAGTCGTTTTGTCTTCTTAAAACTACTATTTGGAGTGTGTTCTAACTTTGGATACATCGAAATATGATCAGATTCTGATAATTTCCTTTTTCTAACCTGTTTAACACTTTGATTTTTAATACTGAACTTTGGTAACAACATGCTTGCTTTTTCTTGAATAGTTTTACTACAGTTTTCTAAATCTTTCACCACTATTGAAGGAATTACATTATCCCTGATTTCAAGATATCTTTTTTTTAATAGACTAATCAAGTCACAATAACTTTTTGATAAACTTTTTGTTGTTTTTTGCTCCGTAGAGAAAAATCCTGAGAAATCTTTTTGCTTGTTATCCTTCATACAGGGACTCACGAAAGAATTTTCTACATTTAGCAATCTGTTCTTTGATGCAGGAGTAAAACCACCAATCTTTATAGCTGTAAATGAAAAATACAATAATATAGTTGGAAATTAATTTGATACTCCAGATCATAGATTTCGGGTAGATATATGACCGTAAAGAAAGGGCTGTAATATATAAGACCATAGAGGAAATGCAAATACCAATAAAGTTTAGTAGGTTAAAAATTATCTAAACTTAATAACACTATCAAAAAAATTATTATAAAACATCTATGATGAAATAAAGATGAAAACGAAAAGAGATGGTTTAAAAATAAATTAGAAAAGTTACATATTCCCTGCATTCTGTGCTAAATTCTAAAGGAACACAAAAGTTGGGATTTATAAAACACTCATTTGGATAGTAAGTTGATGTTTGAGATCTGTGACATTGTTAAAACCAGGTTTCTTTTTAGATAAATTGGTAATGTACCATTTAAGTTTAGGTCATCAAAGTTTTCTCCATCAAATATGTTTCTAAATCCTAGTTTTGAAACATTTCCTGTAGGCTTAGGTTTGGTGGAAGAAGCTGTTTTAAATCCTTCAAAATTGCTTGATTTCAGGTCATCAAAGTTTTCACACTGAAATATACTTTTAATTTTGTTTGTACTTGCAGGAATATTTGTAAATTTTGACATTTCTGTTATATTTCTTGATGTTCCTGTAAAAGGAGTTTAATCATTGTTCTATGATTAATGATCTTCATGAAATTCTTACCTGGGAAATTTTGATCACCAGAACTTTCCCCATTAAAAATACTTCCAACTTCTGCTTGCTTAAGCCTGCTGGAAGTTACAGCCAATCCTGGTATTGTGTTTATAAATAAATCATCAAAGTTTTCTCCTTTAAAGACATTTTTGCTGTTAACTCTTTCCATATTATTAATTTTATAATTCTGTAAATAAACTTCAGTGCTCTCTAACATACTATTGGCTGATTTAAAACCTTCAAAGTTGTTTAGTTTCAAGTCATCAAAGTTTTCACCTTGAAATATTTGTCTAACTTTATTTATTTCTTCAGGTTTATTCACAAATTTTGATATTTTATTCTCAGTTGGCTTGGAAATGTTATCATCATCAAACAAGGTTTCTGCTTCTGTTATACATGCAGAAGCCGATTTGAAACCACCAAAATTATTTACCTGTAGATCATCAAAACTTTCACCCTGGAAAATATTCTTTAATGTAGGTCTGTCTACATTTGGAACCCTACACACTGCTTCAAAATTACTTTCCTTTAGTATTTTAATATCACTAAAAGTTTCATCTTTGGAGACCTGAAAAAGGTTTCTTGAGGCTGTTTTTAATGATTTTAATTTGGTTTCATCATTTTTAAAATGTTTGTCATTATTGTGAGGTAGTTCTGATTTGACAGATTTATTACATTTTCTTAGGAAACCAAATTTGGGATTCCTTTTAGTAATATCTCTGCCATGCAATATATCTTCAAATAGTTTAGAATGTTCCTGGACTTTATCCCGAGGAAGATCAATTTTTTCACCTGATCCAGTTTGAAATCCTATATTATCTTTGCGGGGCAAATTAACATTATTTACCTCCAGATGTCTGATATTTTGTTGTGGTAATATGTTCAAAGATATTTTATTTGGGTTATTTTCATATTCTGTTACTTTTACTATGTGTATTGGAATTTTTGAACTGCTGCTTATGCGTTGAGTCAATGACTCTTTGTGTTCTTCTAGTTGTTCAAGGGCTTTGATTCTGTTAATTAAATCTTCTTCTTTATTCAATACAGTCACTTCATGCACAGGATTACACTTTTCATTTATATGAGCATCTAATTGTTGAAATACGTTTTCAGGCTCAGAGGACAAGATACACTTTGATTTTGGCTTTTTATTCTTGCGAATCTTTCGTATAGATTTTGCGCTTGAATTCAAAATGGGAGATAAAGGCAACTGTGTGACTTCTTCACAAGATCCAATCGCTATTTCTTCCGCCACATTTGTATCCATAATTGCATATTAACTTGTTATTAAAATTTAAACTTAACAAAAATGTATTCGAAATTTTAAGGTTAGAAAGCTTAAAGTGGACTTTACATTTCAGGAATAATTTAATGATGTGGATCAATGTACATTAAACATAAAATATTCATTGATACATTAAATTTTTAGTTTCGACATTGTTATCAAGATTATATTTAAATCCTGAGTATATTAATATACTTCTATGTAAATTTAGCTTAAAGTAATAAGTAGATAACCACAATGACAAGGCCGTGTATTGCGGGTTAACTATAATATCAAGTAATAATTTTATATAAAATAAATTATTTGAACAATTTTTATTCATTATATTCAAAGTAACGGCTCTTCTGTAATATTGTTATTTAGGATTTTTTTCGTATCGACAATTAAATTAATTTTTTTAATGCCCTATTTGCCTTTAGATAGCGAGACATGCGCATAAATGAGAGGAGCGCGTGTTGACTCTTTTTAAAATCAAAGAACCATGAAGAAGTTTTGTTTACCTGTTCAGTGTGGCGGTTTTTGTCGATGAGGAGACACCGGAGAAGCGTACTGTGAACCAACAAACTGTACCCTGTCGAAATGATGTGAGATAATTAATGTGAAAAAGTGTCTTTGTTTTTCGTGTACATCAAAGCTTCAAGAGCAACATGAGTGATCAGAAGAAACCAAATTACGAAACAACTGACAATTTTTTCGATAATGAAAATTTTAAGAGTTGTTTTGCGCGTAGTGTTGTGGTGAATTCGCATTATAAACAGACGATACATGGAGATTTTGCAGCAAAATCAGACTGTACTTTAGTCAGTACCAACACTACCCATCAGATTTCTAATTCGGGTATTGCTCAAGAAACTCCGGTAAGATACAGAAAGGTAAGATATTTGACAATATTTCTAAACATATATATTTTTTTCTTTACTTGGAGTAATAACCATACGTGCATTTTCTTCTGATCTATATTTATCCAAGTTTAAAATATCCCAGGCAGTAAAATTTGAAATATTTCTGAAAAAAAAAACCTTGGTCTAATCTCTAAGTTAAAAATAAAAATATGTACGCGTCTTTTTGGAAATTAAAAGGTGTATTGTTAGGGGGCGATTTTTTTTTATACAGAGAGGCGTAAAAATAGGTATATCAGTTAAAATAAAAAAAAAATCAAGTAAACTAAGATAAATATTTATCATCAAACTTTAGATTATGATTATTACTCGCGATTACGAAGTTTTTAATTAATTATTTTCGTAAATCAATGCCTGTTAAGTGGTAGTATTTCTTGACATTCCCACTATTTCTCGTTGAATACGTATTGTCTTTAAATTGATCTGGCGTTTAAGGTTTGTTTGTAAATGCGGAGGTAACCACAAAGAAATAACTCAGAAGCGGTGAGATATAGAGGTAAGCAAACTAAGATTTTAAAATTATATGAAGTACAATTGTTTCAACACACAGTGTAGTTTTCAATTCCGCATTTGAAAAAGGCACTGTATATCGAAACAATAGTAATACATCTTATTTTAAATATAGTGGAAATTTAAATATAAATCTTAGTTTGTTTACGTAAAATGAATTTCCATCTAGTAAAGGCTCTCTCAGTTAAATATATTTTTGAAGGTTCAACAATTATTTTAGCCTTATATTAGCCCAATGCTTCTTTAAAAGTGTTATGGTAGGCCTTGTGTCTATAGCTGTGTGATCTGAATCTTTTCTATGGCATGTAGGGGGAGAGTGGGGGAAACACAGAATCTTTAAAGTCTTTAATATTCATAAAATGTTTCAGTATTTTTCTAGTTTCATTGTTTTAGGATTTCCCGTCATCACACATTTTCATTTCAGTTTGTTTCCTTGGTACTTTTTTAGCTGTTCTGTTGGTTTCTCCTTTTTTAGCCCTATTCTTATTTTCCTTTTCTTCTAGTTGATCTTTTACAGGGGTGCTTGTTAAAATAATTGATTTTTCTGTCTAATGTTGCGGTTATATGTTTTTTTTTCGCCTTTTGCTGTATATTATTTGCTGAATATTTTCGAATTTCTTTAAACAGTTGACATACCTGTCTCATCAATGTTACATTTTATCAGGTTGAATGTGATTTTTATTGTATCACCTTCAAATTATCAAAGTTCCCTCAAGTGTACTCAAAAACCTTCTGGAATGTCTGTTCATAAAATTATAATACCAGTCTTTTCCCGTTAGCTGTTTTAGTCGGTCAAAGTTATGAGGAAGTTTATTCCGCTCTGCAAATTGAAAAGCTATTTGGCGAACTTTTTGTTTGCCAAATATACCTTCGATCACAATCTTGACAACTAATTTCGTGAATCCCCGATTTTTCCTATTAATACTTTATCTTTTGGGTTACCCAGGACTTATTTTAATTTATTATTTGGTTTGTACACAACTTTAATGTATACTTTAGAAAAAAAAATCCAACCCTCGTGTTAATTGGACATTAAACGGCATTACCATGAATTTACTTTTGTTTTTGTCAAGATTGTCATCGAGGGTATATTTGGCAAACAAAAAGATCCATATTAACGAGATTTAAAGAACACATTGCCCACATTAGATATGGGAGAAATGAAAAATCACACATGACCACAATATAGACATTAGTAATGGTTAAAAGTCTAATTAACAACAGGGCTTTGGATGCATATGAAAGCATTCAAATAGAAAAATGCAAGAAAATAATGGACCGGGATAAAGGACCTATTCCGTTCAGTCAACTTTTCCAATTATTATTGTAATTTTTTGTTTTCTTTTCTCCCTTTTTTTTCCCTTTTTTTCCATTTTGTATTTTTTTACACGCTTTATTAAGTAGGTAGTACGCTTCGTAGGTAGTAGGTTAACAATTAGTAGAACATAGTTTAGTTTTTAAAATTAGATTAAATCATCAATTTGAAAGGCCTGTTATAAAACAAATAATTCGCTTAATTTTGGAGGGATTTTAATTTTTATAAGACATTCTGCTTACATTTTTAACTCTCGCTATTTAAAAAATATTATAGACTATATTTTATCGAAGGTATATTTTTAGCTCCACTCTGTAATTTCTAGGTAACTTTCTGTTCAACTTTTTCTGAAAGCCCAACCATTTTAAATCTTGCAGCTGCTCCGAATCTGTTGACTTGAAGATTGTTATTTGTTCCTAGAAATAAAAAAGGCCTTAAGAATCCGATGACCATGTCATATGTTACCGATAAATAACTTTTACGGCGTTGTTTTGTCGTTTCTCTCTCTCGCTTTCCGTCATTCTTTCGAATAAAGGTTTCTTCTGTATCCACCGTGCATGGAAATTACCGGAAAGTGATTTTTTCCAGTTGAAAGGTTCCAAGGGGACATTTTACATCCATTTCGAGCAATTAAGCGAAAAAAAAAGGACGAACGCTATAATTTCGTCGTTTGTCTTTGTTCAGAAGTCTGCCGTCATAGTGACAAACAGACAAAGAAGTTTTTAACAGTGGCCCGAACAGTCCGGATTATGTTAGTCAATACGAGGGTTGCTATTTATGTATCCGGAATAACAAATAAACACAAATATTTATCCTTGAAATTAGTTTTATTGTTTTTCAAAATATACTTCGCTATGATCGATGTACTTTTGCATACGTTAAACCAATTTTCATACTACTTTTTCCATTTCGATTGAGGTATCTCCACAACACGAATTAACCGCTTCTTCTGGTGTGGAAAATCGTTGACCACGTAGTTTATTATTCAGGGATGGGAATAAAAAGAAATCATTGGGTGCCAAACCAGGACTGTACAGAGGATGATCCATTAATTCGATGTTTGGACCATCATACAGGGTGTAAGGGAAAGTATTTTCGACATCATTTTGAACAAAAGGTTTCCTAAAAACGTGTATTCAGGAAGGTATGTCCACACTTATTCAACATTTGGTCGTCAAGACGCATGTATCTGTTGAAAGATTAGACGCATGTGGTGTTGAACGAGAGGCATGTAAACACGTAAAAAAAATCATGATGCACGAAGAGACGCAGTCGTGATGCACCGACTCTCACCCTGTTGGGTATCTTGAACTTTTGCCTTCAACTTCTTGATATAATTTGTAAGTTTTTGCAATAATTTACAAATTTAATTTAAAGTAAAATAGTTTAATTTTATTAAATTAAATAAATACATTAAATTATATATTTAAGAACATAAAATAAATATATAATTTTGAAAGAAAGATTTTTTATTTATTTAGCGACTATTTAGCGACTGGACCTACAGCTTAACGTGGGTTCTGAACCACGGTCATCAGCTACTGAAAACCCCGATCAGCACCCTCCCTTGGGCTATCCAGCCTGGGTTTTATGCTTAACCGAAATTATCTCGAGAAGCCTATTGACTGGCGAGTGACCAACGTAGAAAATCTCTCAGAAGGCATCCGGCCTTACCCAGCCTCGAACTGGTGTGACTGAGGGGTGATTCCTTGTCAGATTTTACACACTTACCTAGAAACATTCACAAGAATTTTCGAAAAACTTTTTTGCCTAGTACGGGCTTCGAACCCGCTCCACATTAACAGGCCGTATCGTAAGGCTGACGCCTTAGCTAATGTGGCTCCTCACAGCAGAAATGCTGAAATATTTGAGAGAGAAATAGCGAAGGAACAATTTTTGCCCCTGCTAAACGATATCATAATAGAAAATAAAGTATCAAGAGGCTGGAATATGGGTATAATATTGCCCTTGTTTAAAAAAGTTGGTTTCATCTTTCCTTAGTCGCTGTTGCAATGAATGCAATGTAGGCACAGTTTGCTCTTTATACATAGCATAAATTTTCCTTTGAATTAAGTCGCATTAAAGTCGTATTACATAAGTTGTATTACAATATACTTATGCATTATACTTACACTATACTTACAACTGACCCAAACATGTTGACAGGAAGAAGCCATGCGTCCCCTGTCCCCCCCCCCCCCCCCCGTTAATACATTACTAATATATTTTATGGTATAGCGTTATGGTAAAACTGGTTCTTTATTAATTGTAATTGTGCAAAAAATATAGTTTTTCATAATTTGAATGTTGAATTATGGAAGTTTAATAACTTTCTTTCATTTGAAGAAAACGGGAGCTGAAGGTTATCGGTTGAAGCTTATGGTGAACATGCTTTAAGCCACAAAACTTGTGGACGATGTTTTAAACGCTTTAAAAGCAGTGATTTTGATATAAAAGACAAGGAAGGTCCAGGACAACCGAAAAAGTTTGAAGATGCAGATTTGCAAACATTATTGGGATTGTCAAAACAATTGTTGTTTGTTTGGACCAGTCAAATATTGAGTTGTTCGGGTCCGATGTGTGAGAGCTCGCGTTCTTGTGGTGAAGAATGAGCCTGCGTTATTTTTTCTTATTTCTTCAGACTTCTAGCAAACAAATGGTTGTGTAACATTCAGAATTGACAGTTCCCAGTAATTGACAGTAAATGACGTTCAAATTCCGCGTCGTTAGGACAGTTGTGTGAACTTAGCGATATAAAAAGAGTTTTGAAAATCCCTTTAAGCGGGCTTTTCCAATGATCAATCCCCGGTACTTTTTTGACAGAATGTATGTTAAATAAATATTAGATTTTAAAAATATATCATCTTTATTTTGTTCCCCACCATCGACCCCTGTACAAAATATTTCATATACAGCTATTTTCATCAGTTTTCATCAGTCAGTCAAAAAAAATTAAATTTGTTGACCTGTGTTATTATTATATTAGGTCCCCAACTTAAATATCGATTTCTACTTTGTTTTATCTGTTGTTTAACGAAATAAAATAAATATATTTGTGGTCGTAGCATTACGAAAAAAAGCTCTGCGAAACTGGCATGGAAAAAAAAAGTTAGTGTACGGAATCAAATAGCATGGTTCCGGTAGATAGGGTGGCGGCGGCGGCGGCAACGAACGAGTGTGCTGTGCCCGGTGAACGATTCTCGTTTGTTTTTCGATTCAGTGGCGCAGCTCACAAAACCTTAGCCTACATTAACAAGCTAATAATATTCATTATTTTATATAATCCGAATTTTAAAGAAGCAGTTTTTCGTCATGGATTATGTACATATTTGAATTAATCAGTGTAACAGATTGTTTATTTTTAAATTGTTAAAAATGATTTTTATCGTGTTATTTTCTCCGAATTTTAACTATTACGTTACCGGTACTGTTGTAGGAGATTAATATATCCAAAAATATTCGAACACCTTATTTAAAAATCATTCCAGCAGTCCCGTAATATTTCCGTAAAATTTCTTCCCGTATACTTTAACGTTCTTACCTTCTTTTAACTTTTCGTTTAATAGAGTTCTGATATCATCGGTTAAATTTTAAAATTTTAAGGGAAGATCATAAATATTGTTTTTAAACAACTCAAACATTTTCTGACATGCAAATAAAAAAATAAATCTGGATGAATCTGTATTAAGATAAGGGTCGTATCAGTGGCGGCTGAGTTTTTAAAGTGGGAGGTCGTTGAAGAAAATAGTGCTGCTGAAGAATTTTTTTGCTTTCCCCACACACAACAAGATTTTTCATATTACCCATATCTAAAGTCGGCAATGTGTTCTTTATATTCCGTTAATATGCATCTTTTTGTTTGCCCAGTATCACAACCTTGACAACTAATAAGTTTTTTATTCGAAAAATGAATATTTAAATAATTTTATTAAGAACTTAAATAGTAAATATCAAAATATAATATTCACGCATGAACTCGAAAACAACGATAGTTTACCATTTCTGGATATTTTAGTCAGTAGAAACAATAAAAATAGGTTAGATTTTGATATTTTCAGAAAAAACACCACCACTTCGAGATACATTCCTAACGATTCAAATCATAGTTTCCAAAATAAAATGGCTAGTTTAAATTTTATTCTAAATAGATTAATCAATTTTCCTTTAAACAAAGATAATTAAACTAAGAATTAAAATTAATTAGGGAGGTATCCGAATTGAATGGTTATAATAAGGACATTGTAGGTAAATTAATTAGAAAACATAAGTTTAGAAAATTATTGAAAGATTCTTCGACTTTTCAAACGGATCAGAATAAAAATAAATTTATGGTAATATCGTTTGATGCCTAATTAACACGAGGGCTATACAACATTTTGAAAAAAGTGGACATTAAGGTTGTGTACAAACCATATAATAAATTAAGAGAAGTTTTGGGTAATCCAAAGGATAAACAGGTAAAACAACAGGAAAAGTCGGGGATTTATGAAATTAGTTGTTAAGACTGTGATCGAAGGTATATTGGGCAAACAAAAAAATCCATAGTGACAAGATATAAAGAACATATTGCCCACATTAGATATGGAGGAAATGAACAATTTTGTGTTGCCTAACATGTAATCGAACATGACCACAATATAGATATTGGTAATTTAAGACTGGGTAAAAGTTTAATTAACAATAGGGCTTTGGATGCATATGAAAGATGCAAAAAATCATAAAAAAACTTCTTCAATTATTAACATAAGTTTCAGTAAACTTCACGGTTTATTATTTTTAAACGCTTCATTAGGTTAGGTTTTCATATAAATAGAGCATAGTTTAGTTTTAGAATTAGATTAAATAATCTCCTGATGATGTTAACATGGTTAGAGAAACGTGCGTCGAGAAGTTTAAAAAATTGATTTTCAGTTTATTGGTAAATCTCTTCGAGTTTTAATGTTTCACACCGAAAGTTCCAATAGAAAAATTAATATGGACTTGTTTTAATAGATGACGCTAGTTGTTTTTTTTTTAATTTAAAAAGTTTCGTTATTTTTTCGACATACTGTATATATTTTTGTGATGATTGTGAAAGGTGATCTTTAACTTTATTTTGAAACCGTTCTTCTGCTGGCTGAGGTTCTTACATGCAGGTCTTTTGTGCCTGATGAGGAGAGACCGCCGTCATTGACGATTTTTTTGTTAATTTATAACAATTTCGCACTTTTGTTAATTTGATGGAACACCGTTTTGAATCTTGTGTGTCTGTCCCGGGCTTTCACTTCCCATGATGAGAAACATTTTCGCGAAAGCATCGACCATTGTCTTCGAAACAGTACATCGGCGAATTGGTTAATTTTTGTCAGGCGGGTTGGGAAGTGCCGATTCGTCACATGCTAATTTCTTTCTTTAGTCCCATATGATAAACATTTTAACGGTTTGTCATGTTTTAGTTTTTTTACAGAGCTTTCCTTTAATCCTGTAACCGATGTGATTAGTGATTGATTTACATAGTTATAAACATATTGGTTACAATGACTTATCATTTACTAATCACTTGTAACTCATGAATATGGATTAATGACGAAGCACACAAAAATAATAAGACATTCCTGGAGTTAGCGCTGCTTTTTATTGATTTCATTTCGTGCACGCATTAACTAGTATGCTTTTGCTTGTTTGCTTAATTGCGTGAATCGCGTCTTTGCTTACCAACCTGCAAAGACCTATTATCACCGACAATACTAAACCGAATTAGATATGCGTATACCTAATGCTAATTTAAACTTTTTAATGCTTATGGACGTGATAACAATAGAATACAAATTTTCTTCTTCTTTTTTTCTTCTTTTCGGTTTATGATTCTGCGGATACACAATTTGCCAGCTCATTTGAGGGAACTGTCAGATGATCGAACCGTACTCCTAGCGATTCGGATTATACATTCTCTTAAAAAAGTACCGGGAATTGATCATTTGAAAAGCCCGCTTAAAGTTGGCATAACTGTCCTCTATACTGACGCGGAGTTAAAACGGCATCTGTCATTTAGTTTGTTTACAGTGCTCGATTTTGTCACTTCATCTCAAGATTTTTACAATGGATAAAAACATCGAACAAAGAATTTTGCGTTGCAAATGGAACTTCGTGAGCCGAGTCTCTGAAGGCTTACGGTGAATCGACTTTATCAAAAGTACGTGCATATGGTACAGTGCATTCAGAAGCAGTCGAGATGTGGTGGAAGATTTGCATCGCTCTGGTGGGCCATCAACGTCTTCAACTGAAGTTAACATCGCTAAAGTGAGGGAAATGGTGACTGAAAATCGTCATTTAAGTTTGAGAAAGATAGGCGCTGATCTTTCTGTGTCTCTCGAATCAATTCGTACCATTTTTAACGATTGTTTGGACATGAAACGCGTTGCCGCTTGACTATTGGCGAAATATCTGAATTTTCTTGGGAATCTCAATCGTGTAAAGGTCGCTGAAGACATGCTAGAACAAGTCAATTTCGACACCACATTCATAATACCCATTGTAACTGGCGATAAGATATGGGTATACGAGTTTGACATGCAAACCAATCAATAAGCTTCGAAATGGCGCCTTCTAACTGAGTCGAAAGCGAAAAAAGCACGTCAAAGTCGATCATAAGTTAAGGTGATGTTGATTGTTTTCATTGATTATGACGGTGTTCTGCACTCGAAATTCTTGCCAGAAGGTCAGATGGTAAATAAAGAATATTATTCGAACGTTATGCGGCGTTTGAGAGAGCAAATTCGTCGAAAAAGGCCAGCTTTGTGGAAAGAAAACTCTTGGATTTTACATCACGACAATGCTACAAAGGCTATCATTGCGAACGAATTTCTGGCCAAAAACTCAAAAGACACCATCGAACAATCACTGTTTTCACCAGATATGGCTCCGACCGACTTTTTTAACTCAAATTTTCCATTTCGAGTCACCCGTTTTCAGTCGATAGAAGACATAAAAGAGAATTCGCGACGAGAACTGAACTCGATTCCAGAAAATGCGTTAAAAAATCTTTTGAGAATTGCAATGACTATACAATAAATTTGGATAAACAATAAACATTTTGAGTTTTATTGACCAATTTCCGGTACTTTTTTAACAGAATGTTCATGATGCTGAAATTAAATCTGTCCTCATACAACTATCCGGGTAGAAGTTACGGAACGATACAAACAGAGGTAAAGATAAGTACTGAGGAGGTGGATCTGTGACGTCACACAATCTACAGAGAGGAGAGGGACTGAATTATTTAATTTGATTAAATATTTAACTATGTTTGTTGTTAATGGTTTTATTATTGTTTTTCATTGTTTTTTATTATTGTTTTTCAACTTGTATAGTATGTATATTGTATAATTGATTTTTTTTTTGCTTTTTTACCATCAGAGCTCAATTCTTTTCAGGGCCAAAAATTTCGTGATAAATTCAAACTTTAGTTAACCTAGATTAAATATATATTCATAAAAACAGTTAGTATTTTTAAAGAATTTTATTATACGAAGGTGAATCAAATATACACCAGAATTGTTTTATACGTATTTATTATTTACAAAATAATATAAAAAAGTTATTGATCATTTTTTCCCAGCGGTTTGCAATCTTGTGAATTCCTTGCTCGTAGAAACTTTGAGTTTGGCCATCATCAGTCAATCACTTTTATTTTTCCACAAAATTTGTGTGACTATAGTTTCGTAAAACGACTTTACATTCTCAAACACTACTTTAAAACTTTTTAAAATCTTGATCGTTGTCGAATCGTACCCCTCCAAGTGCATCTTTCAAGGGCGCAAACAAAAATAATCGCAAGGTGGCAAATCTGGAATGTATGGAGAGTGTTCAAGAGTTTCCCAATGCATATTCTCCAGTTTTTTCTTCATCAAAACCGCTGTGTGTGGCCTGGCGTTGTCATGGAGGAGGAGGACGTCTCTGATGGGAACACCGCGTCTTTTGCCCCTGAAAGTGGATTTTTTTGCTACCAACAGTTGGTAGTAGTAGGCAGCGTTAACCGTACTTAGATCATGTAGAAAATCAATCAGCAAATCTCCCTTTCAATCGAGAAAAACGGTCGTGAGAACCTTACCGGCTGATAGATGGGTTTTGGCCTTTGCAGAACAGGTTTCGCCATTCCTTTCTCGCCATTTTTGATTCTGGAGTGTAATAATGAACCCACGTTTCATCACATGTCTCGATACGCTTCAAAAATGTCTTTTCTTTCCGCCGAAATCGATTTAGAAGCCAAGATGATTTCTGATGATTCTTTGAACACGTACAAAGTTACCACCCACCTTTAAAGCGATTTCATGAATAGTGAGCTGCCGATAAAGTCATCTTCGATAAGGTCGCGAACACGTTAATGTTGTCAGCAGTGACACTTGACCTGGGACGTCGATTATGACTTACATTTACACTTTCTCATCCACTCTTAAACCCCTTGACCTAACCAAACACTTAGGTCTTAGACAGGGTATCGTCTCCATACTGAACCTTCAATCGAATTCATATTTTGGATGGTTTAACGCCTTCCTTCGTAAAAAACTTTATTATAATTTTGTTCACTCATGGCTGTATTAACAAAATAATTGAGTGAAACAGCTCACCGAGCGCTTCCCCCACTCCTAATACATTGCACTGCAACGACCTACACTGACAGCCCTCTCGTGATTGGCTGAGGAAAGTAATTGTAAAATTCCGGTTTATATTTGATTCACCCTAGTAATAATTTCCGCAGGCAGGTACGCTACGGGGGGCCCTGTACTCTCGTAATGCACACCCCGTCGCCCCACTGCTTCTGGCTTTGCCTTCTTAATTTTGTTCTTATGATATTGACAGCATGGGATCTACAAACAATTGCTCTTGCTTCGTCTTATTGTTTCCGAACAGATTTAGAATCTTCTCATTGAATAGTTTTCAATTCGAATTCATTTCCAAGAAACTTTCTAAATAAATTTAACTTGTTCAAATAATTGTTTCTAACTACTTTATTATTATGATTATTTCAGAAATAACAGAAAAGTTTTGCTATTGCGGAGAGGATTCAATAAAGTAAATTAACACTGGCAACGTAAAATTATATTTTGGTTTCATGTTGTCTTAAAACTGTTGTAATTCTAAACTCGCCCGTTTGATTGAATCATCTCCCGATGATGCTAACATGGTTAACGAAACACGTGCCGAGAAGTTACCAGGTATGTAAATATGAAAGACCAATATTTAAGAAAGATCAGAAAAGTTTTTTTATAATGTAGGGGGTTGAATAGCTAAATAAATAACACTGGAAAAATTATATTATATTTTGATTCTCTTCTATTAATTCACACTCTCTGGTCTTAATACTGTTGTAGTTATTAACAAAAAAAATATTACACTATATCCAGTTTCTCTTTGCTGCCTCCACTGTAATCCAATCGAATTTTCGTATATGTCTTTCATTTACTTTGAGACTATGTAAGTCTGGAGTCTGCAGGGTAGCGTTGACATCACTATTGTCCAGCGCTGATACTCCTTTTTCGCTCATCATCATACTGGTGTGACCCAAAGCGTGGACGTACTGTCCCAGCCGGGACACTATATCCACTTCTTTCAAAAATCCCTCATAGGAGAACTCTTCAACTGCAACTCCCAGAGCTTTTAATTGAGACGTAAACTGATCGTAGTAATACCTCAAAAAATAATCGATTTTATCTCTGATAACATCCAGCTGAACGGAAGTGAGCAGTAAAAATATTACGTCTGTTGCTGGTGATCCCACGACAGTTGTTTGCAAGTCTAGAATGATACTTTTCGGATCATCATCTTCAGTAACCATAACGTTGTTACACCAGAAGTCATGATGTATCACCGTAACCCAAGGACCCTCTCTATACGTCATATCAAACTCATTCGAAGTCTCGATACTTTTTCTGACTCTGTCCATGAGATGTTCACAACTGGGTATATGATCGAACATCAGCACAAGCTCCTTGGTGAATTCCTGCATCTCTTCGTCGTCTCCTTTAAACAGGTTTAGATACGGAGCGATTTTCTCATCGAACAGTTCGGGATTTTTTCGTCGTATCGCCAGGGGGATTGCGTGGAATGTCGCCATGTCCCTGAGGACGGCTTGCGTCGTGAGCAAATCGAAACCTTGGTGACGATCTACATTTTTGTAACCTGGAACAAAAAAAGAATTTTTTTGCTTTATATTTAATAATCATTAGTTATCCGAAAATAATCGAAAAATAGAATTGCAAAAAATAAAACTAATAGCACAAAATAACGACTGCAATGAAACATAAAATTAGCTATTTAATAAATAAAAAACGGAAATAATTATTAATTCATCAAGTATACACAAAAGTAAAACAAACAAATGATAAAAAATACTGTAAGATCACATATTTCGGTCCAATTGCAGAACAAATAGCTCGCTCTTTGAGGAAACATAATTTACAAATAGTGTTTAAAACCCCCAGTTTATATTGTCAAGTTACAACGAGTACAGTAGCTGCTATGCGGGAAAAACGGACCGAAAGTTTCAGACCAGATATAAAGAACATAAATCTGCTTATCTATTAAAAAAACTTTTGCTTCTCCTTAGCATCCATAAAGCATTATTGGACACACAGGTTTTTTTGTGTTAATTTTTAAATCTTTTTTTCAAAAAATCCAAAAGTCAGCTTTAAAACTTGAATTAAAAAAAAATATTGGTATATCTTCCAAATTATTATTTTATTTTAATGTGTAATGTTGTAGGGTTCTTGATAATCAAAATTACATGTAAGTGACATCTAGTTTTTTGTGGACTCGCAAAGTTTTTGGAAGAAGTAAAATTAAAACAATCAGATCTCCGAAATTCCCACCTATTTAGAATATTGTAAAAAATTAACCCCAATAAAAGTGTAACATTAGGTACATAGGATAAACAGCTGAAATACCGTAGTTTTAAAGTCCTGATTGATAATGTAACATTGTTTTACGAAACCATAGTCACACAAAGTTAAAAAAAAACTGATATCAATGTAAAACATTTGTTTTATTCGGTTTATTTTATTTTTAATTTTCGCTCATTTCTTTGACCAATTTTCTGTTCCTTAAGTGAATTTTGAAAAAGCAAAGAAAATTCCTCCATGTTTCCATTCTTGCTAATTTTTTTCAGTCAATATTTATAAAGAGCAGAAAAGTTTTTTTTAATGCAGGTGTTGTGTAAATAAATTAATAACGCTGGAAACATTAAATTATATTTTGATTTTTTTCTACTAATTCACACTTTCATTTTATCTTAACACTGTTGTAGTTTAACATAAAAGTACTACTATATCCAGTTTCTTTTTGCCGCCTCCATTGTTATCCATTCGAATTTTCGTATATGTCTTTCGTTCACCTGGGGACCGTGTATCTCCGTACTTTGCAGCGTAGCGTTGACATCACTATTGTCCACAGCTGAGACTCCTTTTTCGCTCATTATCATACTGGTGTGACCCAAAGCGTGAACGTACTGTCCCAGCCGGGACACTATATCAATTTCTTCTAAAAACTCCTCATAGGAAAATTCTTCAAGCCCCACTTCCAACGCTTTTAGCTCAGACGTAAAGTGATCGTAGTAATACCTCAAAAAATAATCGATTCTATCTCTAATCACTTCCAACTGTACGGAAGTGAGCAGTAAAAATATCACGTCTGTTGCCGGTGATCCGAGCACAGTGGTCTGCAAGTCTAGAATGATACTTTTCGGATCATCATCTTCAGTAACCATAACGTTGTTACACCAGAAGTCATGATGGATCACCGTGACCCACGGAGCCTCTCTATACGACATATCAAACTCATCCGAAGTCTCGATACTTTTCTTGACTCTGTCCATGAGATTCTCACAGCTGGGTATGTGGTCGAACATCACCACAAGCTCCTTTATGAATTCTTTCATCTCGTCCTCGTCTCCTTTGAAGAGACTTAGATACGGAGCGATTTTTTCATTGAACAGTTCGGGATTTTTTCGTCGTATCGCCAGGGGTATTGCGTGGAACGTCGCCATGTCCTTGAGGACGGCTTGCGTGGTGCGCAAATCGAAACCTTGGTGACGATCTACATTTTTGTAACCTGGAACAAAAAAATATTTGGTTTTGGCTTATTAGTTTTTTGCGGGGGCAGTGTCAAACATTTTTTTCCCAGTTATTTTGCTCTATATTTAATAATTATTAGTTATTACCACTAAGCTAGTGGTTCCTTAATAATGTACAAAAGTTTATTTTATTTTTAATCTTTGTCCATCTATCTGACTAACTTTCTGCCCCCTTTCTGTAAAATTATTTTCACGAAGGAATTCCTTTTCCCTTTCTAGTTGTGAACCCTGGAGAGTAGGCAGATCGAGGCCTTGGAATAAATCAACTAGATTTTCTTTATAATGGCTTCAAAGTGGAAGCTGAAATGTCATGACTTTGCTAATCTAAAACGCATCATCATCATCATCTTGATCATCAACAACCCATACCAACCCACTGCAGGATGAAGGTCTCTTCAGCATGCTTCCAACTCTCGAGGTCCTGAGCTCTCCTCTGCCATTCGGGTCCAATATACTTAATAATGTCATCAGTCCATCGTGTTTTCGGTCTTCTTCGTGGACGTTTGTGATCAAGCGGTATCCATTCCAGGACCTCCTGGTCCATCTTTCGTCCCATCGCCTCGCTGCATGGCTTGCAAACTTCAATTTCAATTCCTTTATTCTTCCAATGATGTCGTTCCCTGATCCATGTGCAGGTCGTTCTATCCCGTCTAGTAATGCCAAGTATACATCGTTCCATTCCCCTCTGTGCTACTTGAAGTTTTTGACTGACTGTGATGTGAGTGTCCAGGTCTCACTTCCGTATGTCATAACGGGCAGGACACACTGATTAAAGACTTTTCTTTTCAGGCAAAGTGGTAGTTTACTCATAAACACTATGTTGAGTAAACACTATCAGGAGATGATTTAATCTGAATGAGATTAAATCATCTCCTGATGATGCTAACATGGTTAGCGAAACGTGCGTCGATTTGTGTCCTTTTCTTTCTTAGCTTTTGCTTAGCTTTGTTAATTTCCCTGTTTTCTTTCAGAGTCTTTTGTACAAGCTACATGTTGAATCGGCGCGTTTTCTCTCGAATACGTTTTCTTATAGTTTTGCAAAGTTCAATGTCCCACACACATTAGTTCAAGTCCCACATTAAAATGGTTAAGGACACTACAATTACAAAATATTGCTTTATCGTTTGACATGATGTAACAAATTTCACTTGTGAGTCCATATGGACTTTTCCATGTCCATTTTCTGTTGATCTTTTTCTTGTAAAATGAATTTATAATATAAAGTTCTTGTCCTTCAGTAAAGTCAACCAGCCTGTCACCTCTATTGTCACGCTCACCATTTCCATATAGGCCAGTTGCATTTTCACCAGTTCTTGCTTCTTCGATTCAGGCATTAAAGTCGCCCGTCAGAATTTTATACCTACACTTCTCTTTGTCTAAAAGTTGGGCCACATTATCATAAAATTCCTCAATTTCCTCATCTCTATGGCTTATAGTTGGTGCATAAGCTTGGACGATTTGAAACTTAAAATTTTTATTCAGCTGAATGACGCAATGGGCTAATCTGTCGGATATACTTTCAAATTTGACTACACTGTCTTTCAGCTTTCGATTGATGAGGAATCCAATTCCACCACATCGTCCATTCTCCGTATCTTGGGTGTAGAGTACGTGACCAGTTGGTTCTAATTTGATTAACTGTTCGCCCTCTTTTCGTGTTTCACAGAGCCCAATAATATCCCAATGTATGTTGTCAAGTTCGATTAACAGTTCTTGCAGTCGGGTCTCCGTTTTCATTGTTTGTATATTAAGCGAAGAAATGTCAAAATTCCAGTGGCAGGCTGATCTAACCCGGTGATTCTTAGCATCCTCTGCCTTGGGGCAGATCTTCCCACTGCCGTAGGTAGTTGCCCCTTGGCCTACGGGGAATGAGGGCCGTGTTTGAAGTTGTACTGTCATGTTGAAGGCATGGACCGTAATCTGTCACGCTGGTCCAATGCAGGTTGGCAGATTTTGTATCATGTTAGTCTGAGGCCTCTGCCTCGATCTGTCCGCAGGGGTGACTCTCCCAGGAACTTACGCTCCGGACGGCATAGATCAAAGCTTCATTGTATATATATATATATATATATATATATATATATATATATATATATATATATATATATATATATATATATATATATATAATAATCATAAGGGATTTCCTATGGAATCAATATCAAGAACATGTGGGGAATAGGGGGAATAGTGGGGAAATTTTTCAATTTTTTTTATGTATGAATACTCGCTTCTAGAGTCTTACCTATATATTTCAAGTTTTCTGTTAATATCACGCCATCAGCGTCCACTTTTTCGCTGGAAGGATCCAAACTTATCCTGCCACCATAATACTTTTGAAAACAGTTTAGTTCCTTCTGTATTCCTTGATCCTTTTGGAATTGTTTGTACGTAGGTATAACGGTCGTATACCAAGCGATTTCGCCCTTGAACGTTTCCTGGGTGTTAAAGATTTTTTGGGTCAGAGCGTTTAAAGGCGTGCATTTAGCTACGGCGTGATATTCCTTTTCGATGCCGTCTTTTCGTACCTGAAAGTGTAGATGATATAATAAAAATTATGACCGTGATGGCCGATACTTGAAGGAAATTTATTTTAAATATAAAAACTAAAATTCAGTGGCTAATAGAATAATATATTTTATTTAAACTGCTTTTTATGTTATTCTAGACGACAATAATAATTTTCGGCAATGAATTTATTGATCATTTAAAGGGCATACGTTGTATTAGTTTGAATATAAACAATTAATTTATTCATAATTATACGTTGGTGGGATATTTTAACAAATTTACGTGGGAAAAAAATAAAAAATAGATTTTTATTGGGTGAGTTTATTATTGGGTTTAGTGGGTAAATTTCTTTTGTCACATTTTCTTTCATCAAAACTATGGTACCACTACCACGCTTCACCGTACAGTCCGTTTCAAGATATTTCGTTGCCCTTTGGCAAAATGTTAATTGCCCTAATAAATCTCAATAAAAATATTCCTAGTTTCTTAAGAGGCGCCAGAGTCGGAATGGTTTAACTTCAGAATAATTTTGGGAAAAATAAAATATTGTTAAATTATTATTAAATGTCATAGACAATGGTCCATCAATGGTATAATCCTCGAGTGGCTTTGGATACCGTCCATACAGTGTCTGTGGTTTCCATTCGCGGACACAATCCGTAAGTGTTGTTTTACCATCAACACGGTTCACTTTATTTAGGTTCAGCGGAGTGAAACCCCGCTCCTCTTTAGTAACCAACTTCATTAGCGTGCTGCTTGAATTAATGAAGCGCTCTCTCATCTTACTCTCCAGGTTCAGACAGAGATTCTTTATGTTCACGAGACCTCTTGCCAACTTTCTTGGAATGTATAGTCGTTTTATAAATGAATTTGGATGCAGATTTTCCACTGTTCAGTTTGGTATATAAAAGTTTTATGAGCCTCTTTTGGTACATAGTAGAAAAGTTCTTCTTTAATGGTTATGGTTAAATTTCTCATTTTGAGGTATACCTAAATATTTGTAGGATTCTTCTGGTGCTAGTTGTTTACATTTTGATATCCTTACTAAATTCTTCGATCATTTTTATTAAGACGTTTAGTTTTTCTCTAGTTTCTCCATAGAGTTTAAGCTCATCCATATATAGTAGGTCGGAGAGCTTTCGTGAATACCTCATGTTTAATTTATATCCAATATTACTGTTGTTCAATAATGTGGACATGGGGTTTAGGGCTAGACGGAACCAAATTGGAGATAGGGAATCTCCCTGAAAAATTCCTCTCTCGATATTCGTAGTTGTAATGCATTGTTGATCGATAGAGAGATATGTTTTCGATTTTCCCATCAGACTTAATGATGGGAGGGCTTATTTTATAAATCTTCAGGATTTCTAGTAACCAATCGTGTGGAACACTATCGAAAGCTTTCCTGCTCGATAGCCTTCCGAAAGCTTATTGTTATTACATTGTTTTTAGGTATATAAACAAAAAAAAAATATAAAAATAATTATAAAAACAAAAAAAAAATAGTTTGTGTATTTTGAATTTATTAGTATAATAAAAATAAATAAATAAATAAATTTACCTATTAGTACAATAAAAATTATAACTTAAATTTAATTCTACATTTAATTCGGTTTCGCTCTGTCACTTTGATCTACATTAATAACACTGCGGAACAATTTCAAAAATAATTTCTGTTGAGTTCGATATTTAAGCTGTTTTATGCGTAAATTAACATGCTAATTCCAAAACTTTATTTAGTTTTTTTCTATCATCCGATTAAGTTTGGCGAATCACAGAAGTCACTACTGCTCTCCTACCGGCGAACCTTCTTCGACCTAGGAGTGGGGGCGTGAGTGACGTTGCGTCATCCAAAACTAGTTCGGTCAGTTACGCATGAGATGTTAAAGTACGCGGGTCTGTGTCGCTCTGATATAGTGAAGTCAAAGTATACATACACAACTACAGATTTTCGTTATGTCTGCCTCTGGTAGTTCTCGTCGTAAGTGCTTAAGCAGCCCTGATTCATTTTGTTATATATGTGGCAGTTTTACCATCCCCATTCAATGGACTAATATTAGTACATTTGTCAGGCAAGCCTATTTTGCTTATTTTAGAGTAAAAATAGGTGACCAAGATAAATCATGGGCCCCTTATAAAGTGTGCAACCAGTGTGTAGAGAGTTTACGAATGTGGACGAAGAGAACACGTAATAAACTTTCGTTTGGTATACCAATGGTTTGGCGAGAGCCCAAAGATCACTTAAGTGATTGCTACTTTTGCATAGTAAAAACATCAGGATTCAACAAGAAAAACAAACATAAAATTGAGTAGCCTAGTTTACCGTCAACTATACACCCTGTGCCTCATTCAGCTGAAATTCCAGTGCCGGTTATTCAAGAATTACCTTTTCTAGAAATACTAGAATGTGAATCAAGTGAAGATCGAAGTGACTCCACCGACGAAGAATTCAAAGTTTCCAATGATTCTGTTCGTAATGGATTCAATCAACATGAATTAAACGATTTAGCACGAGATTTGGGACTATCCAAAAAACCATCGGAATTATAAGCATCAAGACTGCACGAAAAAATTTGCTTGACAAAGGAGCTAAAGTCACTTACTATCGATCCAGAGAAATTGACTTTAGTCAGTACTTCAGAAATAATGACGGATTTGTATATTGCCAGAACGTAGAAGGTTTAATGAAAGAATTGGCCATTTCTAACTATAACGCAACTGAATGGTGATTGTTTATAGATAGCTCCAAGCGGAGCTTGAAGTGTGTTCTCCTACATAATGGATTTTTTTACGGTTCAGTCCCAATAGGTCATTCAGTTTCTTTGCGTGAAGAATATGGCGACATAAAGAAAGTCGTTGACTTGTTGCAATATAACCTGCACCAATGGATCATCTGTGTTGACCTTAAAATGGTCTGTTTCCTTCTTGGCCAGCAACGCGTGTATACCAAGTATCCCTGTTTTTTGAGCATGTGGGATAGCAGAGCTCGTGAGAAACATTGGGTGCAATCGAACTGGCCGCCAAGATCTGACCTAAGACCTGGTGATCCAAACATTTTAAATCAGCCACTTGTCGACAGAAAAAACATTGTATTTCCGCCTTTGCATATAAAACTAGGTCTCATGAAGCAGTTTGTTAAGGTTTTGTCAATTGAAGGAGACTGCTTTAAGTATATCATTTCGGCATTCCCTAGCCTGTCGTATGAAAAGATAAAGGCTGATGTGTTTGATGGTCCACAGATTCGGCAACTCGTTAATGATGAAAGTTGAACTGAAACTTGAAAGGAATGCTTGGTTGGCTTTTAAAAATATTGTTAAAGACTTTCTTGGAAATACAGGAGCCCCGAATTACATCGAAATTGTTCAACAACTTTTGGAGAGCTTTAAAAAGCTTGGTTGCAACATGAGCATCAAACTGCATTTCTTACATAGTCATCTTGCTAACTTCCCAGAAAATCTTGGTGCTGTTAGTGATGAACAGGGCGAGCGATTCCACCAAGATCTAAAGGTTATAGAAGCGCGGTATCAAGGTAGATGGGATGTCAGTATGATGGCTGACTACTGTTGGAGCATCAAGCGAGAATGTCCACAAACTGAACACTCCAGGAAAAGCTATAAGAAGACATTTTTACCATAATGTTTTATTTATTTTTTGTATAAACACAATGTAACTTTTCATAATATGTTAACCTCTGTATGAATAAAATATTCTAATCTATTTGGTCAGATCTCACCTTATTTCCTTTCGTATGTACACTTTTAAGGTAAAATGAGGGGTATGCTGTAGTTTAAGAACTTGACGTGATAGAGAAAAACTGTGAATATTTTTGAATTTAGAGGGGAAAAATTAGTCAAAAACAAGTCACAGATCCAAGTCAACAAAATTGCTGTTCCCCAGTGTAATAAGCGGTTCTATATTCTTAGTAAATGATATATAGGAATCTTCTGTTTTAATAACATGGTTAATCGAATTTATCCAACTTTGGGAATACTATCTATAACCTTCCTAATTAATGTTGCAGCGCTTGCACTTAGAGTCGGAGAAATGTTTTCTGCTCTAACATTGGATTTTACCTGATGCCACGTTTGCTCAACTGAATTAATAATACAGTAATCCGGCGGGAGGCGCAAAACCGCATGTCCCATATCGGCAGCAGTGGTATCACATACATATTCCTTTTTAATATTAAACGTCTCTAATATTTCTAGAAGATTCTGGATATTATGACTAATGCAAAGTGGCTAATACAAACCTCTCCAATATTTTCATTATTTATTATTCAAAAAGGATTCAACCTGCATTGAAAGTCGAAATTCTTTCATTTTATCGCCAGTTTTTGTTTTGGGAATAACCAGAAATTGTACGGAATCAAATCAGATGAATATGAGGGCCGGGGATTCTTTTGGCTTAATTTTTTTTTTAATGGATTATCAGCAAACATTGTATCAACAGAGCGATATTTGTTTCGTTATCTGTGAATAATATATCGCAATGTATTTTCAGTGGGAAAAATAGATAATTGATTGTTTCTCTCAATATAGATAATTATCACAAAACAGGACACACTGCATATTTAAAAACCCTCCACATAGTCCTCCTTATAGTCCAGACCTTGCATCCAGTAATTTTCACTTGTTTCGGTTCTTAAAGGAGTTCCTTTGTGGTCAACGGTTCAGTGACGACAAAGAAGTTAAAACTGTAGTCATGCATGGGGCTCCTTCATAGACGGCAAATTTCTTTGACGTCGGAATTCAAAAAATTGATGAGCGGTATGATTAATGTTTGAACAAGGATGGAAATTAATAAAAAAAATAATAATAAAAAATATACCTCGTATGTTTTTTGATCTTTTCTCCGGACATAATAATGTCTATATTCATTTAAAAATTCTCCAAATTTTAAAGAAACCCAATTTATATCGGTCAGATACTTATTGACCACCCGGTATACATTACGCATTTTTTTCAAAATACAGTTTTATTTCACCAGTTAACAATATTTTTTTAAATTTACCTTGAAATCGACTTTGTTCATGATGCTACCATAATTTTCCCCAGGAGGTAACAAGGATATAACGTTTTGTTCAATCACCTCTCCCCCAATGGTATCTTTAATAAGCCCTTCCAAATCAGCAATTTCCTTTTTTTCGCCCATAATTGATCCGTTGCACTGACCTAGCTTATCAACGCGTTAATTTTACGAAAGTTTGAACATACGTATATATAGCCCGACCGCTGAGCAGCATTGGATCGTGATCGTGCCTTGGTATAGACTAGTTTGGATCGGCTACAATAATTTGCTGTCTGCTCAAGTGATATCGGTAAATTTTTCGTGCTATTCGAACTGATTATATTGTTATGTCCTCAACGAGGATGATGAATCGTGTTTTTATAGTGACGTATTGAACGAACGGATGAATTGAAATAAAAATAATTTTTTAAGAGTTTTTATTTGAGATCTTTTGTGTTGTATTAATTATAATAATTATATTAATTATAAGCTGAAAAAAATACTTTATTCTTTCGTATATTCTCCCTTAAGCTCAATACTTTTTCTCCAGCGGTTCCCCAATTCATTTATTTCATCTCTGAAGTGATTTTCCGGAAGCCCTTCAAAAAAACATTCAATCACGTTCCTAAGCCTAAGGGCGAGCCACATCGCGCCGAACATTAGTTCTAGATAGAGAAAGGAAAGGAAAGGATTTACGGTTAGATCATCAGCAACTACAAGACTCTTTAGCGACTGGATCTACAGCTTAACGTGGATTCCGAACCACGCTCATCAGCCACCGACAACCCAGGCCAGCACCTCCCTCAGGCTATCAACCCTTGGTTATGTGCTTACCCATAAGTCTATTAGGAAGCCTACCGACCCCCGAGTGACCAACGTAGAACACTTCTCAGAAGGCATCCGGCCTTACCCAGCCTTTAACTGGCGTGACTGAGGGGTAATTTATTCTCGGATTTTACACTCTTGCCTAGAAACAATCATAAACATTTAGTATACAGTAAGAAGTGTATATATATATATATATATATATATATATATATATATATATATATATATATATATATATATATATATATATATCGTATATGTATCGAATATGTTGTATATGTCGTTTGACCCATTTTATCCATATCTTGTAGGCTTAGCTATTTCCAGAAACTTTTACGAACTGCTTCTACCAATAATTTGACTCAGAAAAAGTCGATAATGTGCGTCCCCATGTTGCAACACATTTTCCAGACTTAACGCCATTGGATTACGATATTTTGCTATTGAGATAATACGCTCTCTTTGACGCATTTTTTTTAGTACACCATTAATAAACATTACAGAAACAATAAACTTAAAATACTTTAATTTTTACATTAAAAAATTATCAAACTGATATCTCTCCTACCTATATAAAGTGCTGATTTCAAAATAATCCTTTCGATTGCATGCTGCTACGCACACTTCGATCTATCGACCTGGAAAACATTCGAAGAGCCTTATCAACAAATGAATTCATTTGTTTATAAATTAAACAGCAGTACTCAAACAGCGTTTGGATTTTTCCAAAATAAACTTAAATTTGTTGTTAAATAACTTTGTTTGATTGAAGATCGATTCTTTTGTAGGAACCTTCAATGTGAGACACTAAACTCAAAGAGATTTACCACTAAACACCAAATCATTTCATTTAACTTCTGGAGGCGCGTCTCGCTAACCGTGTTAACATCATCAGGACGAAAGTGTGAATAGCCAATTAAACCAATAAGTTTTTTTGTCCTCTGGTATAACGAGACACGTAAAAATAATTGAGTATGGAGTGGAAGGAATGACAGTATGTTAATAATAATAACAATAATTACACACGACAATAACACCGGAAACAATTATGTTTTATTCACGCCACAGCTGAAGAGACAGTTATTTTGTGGAAGTAAAAATAATTAAATTTAAAAAAATGCCAAAAAATAGTTTGTTGTAGACAAAATAAGGGGTATTACGTATAGATGTGTACAAACCTGCAATTTTACGAAATATCGCACATACGAGGGTAGGTCGTTTTTGATTTGATTGTATTTTCTTTAATGGTCATTTAGTTATGTCGCAAAACCAATACAAAAAGCCAATGATGCAATGGCTTCAAGTGAGGAGAATATGCTGGATGCTGGAGAATATTCTGATATTTCAGGAGATAATTGTTAATCTATTCGAATCAGATTTTTTTCCCGCCATATAGTTATTTTAAAGCGCCGGGTATACATTCAAGCCTACTGTCAATATAACTTGAAAGATCACTTGTAGATGCATTGTCGTTCGAAATTTCACCTTTCAACTGGGAAAAAAATGCTACGAAAGCTGACGACATGACTTGTACATGTACAGTACTTGTATATCATCTTATACTATTAAATATAACTAATATTTGAAAGGAAAAGTAAATATAACTTAAAAAACCGGTGCATTCAAATTTTTTGCATGCAAAATCCTTAACAGTTGTGTGTTATCAAATTGTTTATAAAATAAACTTCAAATCTACTCAGTATGTCGGAAAAATAACATTAAAGACAACTACTAGCGCCATCTATTGAAACAATATAAAATCTGAAAGCTGTATATGTCCTCTATAAAATGAGACCGCCATGATTATAATCGATTAACGGAAAGTTAAATTATAGCGCTTCAACTGACAGTACCTTTCGTCATCTCGTCACAAAAACACAATGGAACTAACAGCTAATATTAAATCTTGTGTCAAGCTCGGTTAAACCCTTACAGAAACATTTCAATTGACGAAAATGTTTATGGTGATGATTGCTTATCCTGTACACGTGTGGTTCGGGTGGAATAAGCGATCCCAGGACAGAATTGCAGAACTATAGGACTATAGAAATTTTTACCGAGTTGGGTTAGGAGATTATATCGTTCCCGACATATTTTCCAGACTTGGCTCCTTTGAATTATCTTCTTCGCCGATCTCTACAACATATTTCAGTTGATAACCGCTTCACATATCTTGAGCAAGTCGAAAATACCTCAATACTTTTATCACATTAAATCTTTTTCGATCTGGAATTCGACAGTTGCTTGAAAGGTGAAAGAGAAAGTGAGGTTTCATAAATAAATGTCAGAGGTAGTCAACAAATTCAAAGTAGGTGACAATAAAGGGTTCAATGTCACCTTCTGACAAGTCCTTTCCCCAGATGGTTGCTGCAATTGTAAACTGTTTAAGGTAAAATATATTAGTTTATTCAGTGCACCATATTCACCTGATTTCGTGTCGGGAGATAACACGTGTCAACAAATTTAAACTTTTTTGAGGTAACATTGTTGAAAATATGTATATATATATATATATATATATATATATATATATATATATATATATATATATATATATATATATATATATATTTTTTTTTTTTTTTAATATTTTTGGAGGACAACCGTAAACAATTTGGAACCTATCCATCCTCAGTTACAATATCTTTAACTGTAGACAACGGAGTTTTCGTTAATGAAGACTTTTCTGCTGCGGCTGCTTTACATTAAGCCCCTATTCAATAAAGAAACATACACTTTTAACAATTTGCTTAGCATCGGGTGCTAATTGCAATGATCATTATCTTGCCAAGAACATCAAATTTTTAGCTCGTTTGGAATAACAAAAAATACGATCGAAATTATAGAACTGCACTGTTTAAGAAAATAATATTAGCGAACTAAACTAAAATATTTCTAAACTAGTAAACCAGGTATAAAATTAATTTTATCATTTTACCTGTTATTTTATTAGGCCGGGCCCTGTTTACGTTTCGTTACGACAGGGGTTGTTAAATGTTTATTGCAATCAACGATATATCTTGAACCGCACTATAAATTCTGCGTTTTGTTGTCGTAGTTCAGGATCATAGTGGTAAATCCAAGTTTTATCCATAGTTACAAAACGATTAAAATCTATTTTATTCTTTCGAAAAAGATTTAAATGTTGATTGGAAAGTTTTACTCGAAGTCGTTTTGCACATAGGTTTCTCAAGCCCAAGTTGTCTTTCAAAATATGAAACATTCGTTCAGTTGAGATGTCTATGCTCTTAGCAATTTCACTTAAAGTCAATTGTCTGTCATCCATAACCTTATCGTTATAGAATTAATTATTTGTTCAGTAGCTGCCCTTATTAGACGTCCAGAACGAGGATTATCATCCAGGCTTGTACCATCATGTCGAAACTCACCTGCCCACTTACAAACCATTGTTTTTGAAGGCATCCCTTAATACATTTATTGAATTTCCATTGCCTTTAAAACTTTTTTTTTTAAATAATTTAATCACTGCACGATTCTCAATATTTTCCATTTTAAAAATAACACTGATATAAAGTATTTTGTAGTCTTAAATCCGAAAATGATAAGCTAATCATGCGTTTTATGGTTTTCATTTTTTTTGTTGTTGCACAGAAATCCTTTGAATACACTTACAAAACACTTCCAAACTGCCAATTCCTTTTTATTTCATTTTTCTTGAAAACGGAGATAACCTTATTTGCCTTATTTTAGTTTTGCATCACTCAATTGAGGAAATAAAGGGTATTTCATTAAGAGGTTTCGAATGTTGGTAACGAATAAAAGAAACGTTTCATAACAACCTGAAAGTTATTTATGGCAGTGCGAAGCTGGATAGTGTACAATTATACGTGGAATACAACATCTGTCAAATGACCGCCACGACTTCTCTGGCAGCTCACAATTCTTTTGTTGAAATTCTCGATTACTGCTGAACACATTTGCGGAGTTATGGACACGAATTATTCGCCTAATTTCTTCTTTCAACTGTTGAACGGTTTGCGGATTATTTTCGTAAGCTTTGCTCTTCACATAGCCCCACAAAAAATAGTCTAGCGGCGTCAAGTCGCATGACCTTGGTGGCCAATTTACGTCCCCATTCCGGGAGATCAGCCTGCCTCCAAACTGTGTACACAATACAGTCAATGTTTCACGTGCTGTATGACATGTCGCACCATCTTGTTGGAACCACATATTCTCTAAATCCATGTCCATTATTTGATCCCATAAAAAAAAATCAATCATCGTTCGGTATCGTTCTCCGTTTACTGTAACAGCTCGTTCATCTTCATCTTCAAAAAAATACGGTCCAATGATACCCTCAGCCCAAAAACCGCACCAAACTGTGACACGTTAAGCATGCATCGGGATTTCGTGGATTTCTCTAGGATTTTCATTGCCCCAGATGCGACAATTTTGTTTATTTACGTAACCGTTTAAGTGGAAATGAGCCTCGTCACTGAAAATGATTTTATCGCAAAAATTATTGTCATTTGCCTTCATCTGTAGGATCCAATTGGCAAATGCACGGCGTTGCCCATGATCGGCTGGCTTTAGCTCCTGTGTTAGCTGAATTTTGTAAGGACAGGAGAGGCTGATCTCCCGGAATGGGGACGTAAATTGGCCGCCAAGGTCAGGCGACTTGACGCCGCTAGACTATTTTTTGTGGGGCTATGTGAAGAGCAAAGCTTACGAAAATAATCCACAAACCGTTCAACAGTTGAAAGAAGAAATTAGGCGAATAATTCGTGACATAACTCCGCAAATGTGTTCAGCAGTAATCAAGAATTTCAACAAAAGAATTGTGAGCTGTCAGAGAAGCCGTGGCGGTCATTTGACAGATGTTGTATTCCACGTATAATTGTACACTATCCAGCTTCGCACTGCTATAAATAACTTTCAGGTATGTTATGAAACGTTTCTTTTATTCGTTACCAACATTCGAAACCTCTTAATGGAATACCCGTTATTTTTTATAGGTACTTGAAACCATAACTTTCCTTGTCCATGGCTTTGACAAAGTTTTTCATTAGTCTACACTTCATGTGGAGAGGCGGAAGAAGCACCTATGTGGTATCTATGCATCGATGAGGTCAATCTTTTTTCTGTAATGTTATTTTGTTACACTACTGTCCTATTTGTACTCCAAAGTCAGGTATAAATAATTTCAATAACCCCATGATATAAATGAGACGCAGGTGCTTTAGAAATGGGACGCGCTAAGCCATTTCTGTGAAAGGGTGTTTTAATAACTACTTAATTGAAAAGAGGATTCTCATCGATGTTACAAAAATCATTTCGACTTGTGTAATTTTAACCCCATCATGATGAATATCCCTCGTAAAAATTATACCTTAGTAGCTAGTAGCTTAGTATTATTTACGAAATTTTACAAGTACTAATTAATTATAAGATGTTTTTTCTAGATAGGCGTAGTTATTGTTTTCGGTGACATTGTACTGTAACTAATTTCATTACGTGAATCATTATGTTGGACTGATAATTTCAACGGTTCCTGGACATGGTAACGCTCTCTGGTGTCATTCCACCTAATGAATATCATCATCCTCACTTTTTGTTTTATGCTGTCGGATGTGTGTGTCATCGTCATAAAAAAAATGTAGGCCGGAGAAGGACTTTTATAGATAGTATTTGTTTTGTTTCTTCAAAATACTGCATCTGTAGACTAGCTTGTTTTATTGCTAATGCACACCTGTTAAACTATTCCTAATAAAACAATCCAGAAATCTTTTTGGAGGAAGACAATAATCATTTATTAATTAATCATTTCACATTTGTTTTATCACTTTCAAATTAGGCCGTCGTTTGGTGTAACATAACATCTGACTTCTGACATAAGTGTACAGAAGCACAACCTATAAAGTTTTAACAAACATACTAAGGTAGAGTCATACTAAAGTAGAGTCCTACAAGTCGGGATTTACCACAGGAAATTTCGTTTATACCATAAAATTTGAAACAGAATTGGGTTTTTGAATTAAAAATAAATACCGATTTTTTTAGTTTATTTTAAAACTTTATCATAAATAATATTAATAATCGAGGCGAAAAACTTATTTTTTTACAATTAATTATGCATGAATTCAAATTTATAAAATTAAAAAAAATTACGTGCCCACGAACGCGCCACGATTGGCTGTCATGTTTGTGACGTCATTATGGTAAGGTATTTCCATAACCATCCCTGATGTTTTTGTCGGTGGTCGTCTAGAGTCGAGTCTACGATCTTTTTATACTCGTTTATAAGAGCATTTGTTTGGCGTCTATCTTTTGAACTTGTGGGCTATTTAGCCAGATTGGAGTGCAGTACTCAGCTGTCGAGAAAACAAGGCCAAGAGTTGATATCACGTGGCTTTTTGAATAATGTTGTTTTTCGACAATTTTTGTTAAGTGTTCTCTGAATAGTAGTGTTCTATCAAGGATTACTCCTAGGTTTTTATTGTGGGTAAGTATGGTGTTTTGAAACTGTATGTTGAGTTTTCTTGTAGCAAGTTTGTTGTTGAGGTGGAAGTATGAGGTTGAGGTGGAAGGATTATCGTATGAACGAACCTGTTATGAATGCATCAGACGACACATTGTATATTATAGTAGGCATTGTTTATTATAGACATACCACCTTATAGGGAGATTAAAAACATTCAAATTTTATGACATCATATCGATAAGTCTCTGTTCTTTAAAATTGAAAGGTAAAAATATTAAGATTGTAGATTATGTTGAATGATTTTGATATATTTTATCAACCGTTTAAATATTTACTGATAAAAAAATTGCATCGTCATGGATCCAATATAGAATTGAGGCATTTTTTCTCACGTAATGTATTTGGAAAAAATTTTAAGTACATATGTAAACGTTAACGAATTATCAAAGCTACTGTTTCTAAGGTAAACAATGGTGCGCTTATAGTTTCATGACAAATCTAGGCATTCTTGGGATTAAAAAAATAAACTGACATAAAAATGTTGAACATGAAGTTTTTTTTTGTAATAACTTGACGTGAGAAAAACAAACATATTTTATTATTATTATTATTATTCACGTATGGGGCCTAGTGGACCACGCGAAGTACAATTAGAGGCGCTTGTTGTTGTTTGCCTTCCTTTACGCCCATACTAATTTCATTCTTTCGCTATGAGCTTTTTTCCTTTCGTCAGACCAAGTTGTTCCAGTCTTCCTACATTTTTCTCTCTGGCCAACCTTCGAAACGTTAACCTTGTGTCTGAAACAGCCTCTATCCTGAATTTCACTTTGTGTAATATTTGCTGATCTTAGGTCCTCTTTAATTGCAGCATTCCATTTAATTATTTCTACTTTAGATTCTCTACTCCTATTTTCATAAAATTCGACTATTTGTCTAGTAAACCTACTCGGATTCATCCATTTTCTGTGTCCGTAAAACTTAAGTCTTCTTTTTCTCATATCGCTATGTATATCTGTGTATTGTTTGATTTCTTGGTTTTCTCGAAATCGGTATGTTGTGCTATTTATTTGTTTGGGGCCTAGGATTTTTCTTATCTGCTGTTTCTTTTAGGATTTCAATCTGTTTCTGTGCCGTTAATACATCTTGAGCTAGAATTGCTAGATCATCGGCAAATGCCAGACAATCAATTTTGATGTTGGTTCTACCCAGTTTAATGGGCTGGTCAATATTCAGGGCCGACTTTTTTTCACGCCACTCCTGTATTACTTTTTCTAGAACACAGTTAAATAAGAGTGGCGAGAGTCCATCCCCTTGTCTCACTCCAGTTTTAATTTCGAAGGGCGCTGAGATGTCACCCATAAATTTAACTTTAGACCTTGTGTTAGTTAACGTTGCTTTAATAATTGCCAGCGTTTTCAGATCTAGTCCTTGTTCTTTCAAGATTCGGAATAAAGATTCTCGGGCAATAGAATCATATGCTTTTTTGAAATCCACAAATGTACAGACGAGATTTTTATTGTACAGCTTTTGATGTCTTAGGATCAAGTTTAGATTCAGGATCTGTTCAGGGCAGGATCTGCCCGGTCGAAAACCTGCTTGAACTGAAAAACTGTCCCTGTGCTCTGTCTAGTAGACATTGAGATAGAATCTTGTAACAAACTGGGAGAAGAGATATCCCTCTATAGTTGTTTACATCCGTTCTATCTCCTTTCTTATGTAGTGGATGGATTAGAGCATCTTTCCAATCTTCCGGAATCCGTTTGGTTCGCCAAACTTCTTGTAGAATTTTGGTTATTTCCTTGATTGTACCTGGACCAGCGGATTTTGACAAACATATTTTATTATTTTTCAGTTTTTTTATTGTTCTAAAGGCAAGAATTCGCGAAAATTCAACATTTAATACGATATTTTACTTAAAATTTGTTTTTTTAACGCGCTTTTATTAGCTTCACCTGTATCTATCTTTGACCTTTCTTTTCATCCACTTCAAAACTTTAGATTAAATTGAAACTTTGCACACCTATCAAGGACCGATGACGATACAATAATTTAATAAGTTCGTCCCATTATGCTGAACGGGATCGTCAGGATCAAGGATTTGCTTTCGGAGAAGTTCGAGAGGAGTTCGTACAGAAAATTTTCGAAAAAAAAAACAGTTTAAAATACTAAAAAACACGCTTTTATAGCAGATCAAACTAAAAAAAAGAAAAATAAATTATACTTAAAAAACACGCTTTAATGGTAAACCTAAGAACTAAAAAGTAAAGAATAATTTTTAGTATAAGAATACAGTGATAAACGAGAAAATTAATGTCATTGACATTATAATAATTAATGTCAATACAGGTAGTACGTTTCTTAGGTAGTAGATTAGTAATTAGGATTATCATAAAATTAGAACATAGTTTAGTTTTAGAATTAGATGAAATCATCTCCTGATGATGCCAACATTGTTAGCGAAACGTGCGTGTGAAGTTTAAAAAAGTGATTTGGCATTTATTGTTATGTTAAAATACTCAGTTAATTTTTCACGTCTTTAACGAAGTTAAGCTGGTCAATAAGTTCCACCCAGTTCGTTTTGATTTAACTTTTCTACCTAATGTAATAAAACCCATTGTTAAAAAAAAAAACCTTCGACGTGTGCTTTATGCAAATGAAAAGGAAGTTACTCAAATAACACGTCTTTGGTTTATATCTTCGCACCAGCAGCAAATGCATTCATTGTTGAACGGATGTGCTACCTGTGGAAACAAAGAAATGACTCCTGATGTTATCGGACGTGACCAACAACAGAAAATTTCCTTACATAATTGAATTTGCATCTTCTAGTTTCGCGCCGAATATTTTTTTCGTTTTTCGAGGTGCCATTGTTCAGCGATTGTGCTAAAAATCATATCTATAAACTTTAACGTCTTCAGGAAAGACCTTTGATAAGATTTATTGTGCGTTGCGTCGAGGTAAGACAGGATATACCGTATTTGTGTTAAGATAGTTACAGTTGGGTGAGAGAAAAACTTAATTGATAGCCAATTTTTTTGTAACGTCCATCGTGAAGGACAATAATGATTCATAATAATTGCTGGGTAGATCACTGTGCCTGCAAAATACAAGGTGTCCAATACTGTTCATTTCAGTTGGTTCAAGAGTTAATCACACTGGAACCACCTGGACACGTACTCTACACTCGAGGTACGGAAAAGGGTCGATGTGGCGGAATTGGATTCCTCATCAATCGAAAGCTGAAGGACAGTGTAGTAAAATTTGAAAGTACATCTGGCCGACTAGCCCAATACGTCATTCAGCTGAATATAAAGTTTAGGCTTCAAATCGTTCAAGATGATGCACCAACTCTAAGTCATAGGGATGAGGAAATTGAGGAATTTTATGATGATGTGGCCCAGCTTTTATACAAGTAGAAATATAGGTACAAAATCTTGATGGGTGATTTTAATGCCAGGATTGGAACCACAAGAACTGACGAAAATGCAACTGGCCCATATGGAACTGGTGAGCGAGACAATAGAGGTGACAGATTGGTTGATTTTACTTTTATTTTGATTAAGGACAAGAACTATATATTATGAATTCGTTCTATAAGAAAAATATCACCAGAAAATGGACATGGAAAAGTCCATCTGGGCTCACAACTTAGGATTAACTGTCGAAGAGAACGCGAAAGAATGGTAAGATTAAAGAAGGGCAAAGTAGATTCTGGGAAACTGTTGGAGAGAGGAAGCGATTTTGAGTTTACTTTGTCAAACCGGTTTGCTGTGTTACAAGATTCGGAGGAAATGGAACTATCAGTTCAATATGAAGAAATCGCCAACAATGTACTTCAAATGGCTGCTTCAATAGCACCAGAAGAAAAATGTCTCAAACAGACAACAATCTCCAGTGAGACCATTGATTTAATGACGGAACGGCGGGCAATGAGAAGTTCGGGTAGTTCTTTTGGCAGGGTTGAGTACACTGAGCTCTGCAAAACTATAAGAAAAGGTATCAGAGAGGACACGCGCCGATTCAACATGCAGCTAGTGCAAAAAACCCTGGAAGAAAACAAAGGAATTAACAAGGCTAAACAGAAGCTGAGAAATAAAAGAACGCAAATATATGCCTTAAGACGTGAGGATGGCACAGTATGCTGGGCACGTACGCAAATGTTAAAGGTTGTCAGAAAATTTTATTCCCAGTTATATGAAGATCAGAACAAATCAAAGATAACAATACCCACGGAAGAACAAATGCCAGATATCCTAGTGGAGGAGGTAACAAAGATAAAAAAGTTACCTCGAAGGAAGGCTCCAGGAAAGGACTATAACTGTCGAAATACTAAAAGCTAGTGGTTGGACGTTACATAAAACACTGGCAAAATTATATTCAAAATGCCAAAAACTACCTGACTTATGGAAAAATGCAGAAGTAATCATTTTACATAAAAGTGGAGTACAGGAAGATTTAAAGAACTACCGTCCAATAAGCCTCCTATAATGTAATGTACAAAGTTTTCACTAAGATAATTTCTAAAAAAATATTAAAAAAACTGAATGACGCACAACTAAGAGAACAAGCAGGATACAGAAGTAGATTCAGTACAATGGATCACATCCAGGTTGTACATCAGACCATAGAAAGGCACAACGAATACACCATGCCACTGTGCTTGGCTTTTATCGACTACGAAAAAGCATTTGACTCCATCTCAAAGCATGCAGTAATGGACGCACTGCTGAGCCAAGGGGTAGATAAAGCATATGTAAACCTATTAGGATCGATATATGATGGAGCTACAGCCACAATTCACCTTGATGATTTTGAAGTGGGAATTAATATAGAACGAGGTGTACGGCAGGGTGACGCAATATCGCCTATTCTTTTCTCGGCTGGCCTTGAAGAAGTATTCCGTAAACTGGATTGGGAACAGGATGGTGTAAAGATCAATGGTGCAAACTTAAACCATCTTAGATTTGCAGATGATATTATTCTCATTTCACAAGACCCAGAGGAGCTGCAAAGACGCAAAGGGCTGGCGAACCATTTGGCTTGAATATAAACCTGAAAAAGAGTCAGGTTATGTTCAATAACTTCCCTCAGGACAGAAGGATTTCAGTTTTAAGAACGGATTTGGAGATTGTGGACAGCTTTATATATCTCGGACAGAGGATTTCATTGGAGGGGGAATACCGCCCGGAAGGTGAAACGGCGTGTTAAATGTGACTGGCAGGCATTTGACATGCTCAACATTGTGTTTAAAAGCAGACTCCCACTTTGCCTGAAAAGAAAAGTCTTTAATCAGTGCGTTCAACCCGTTATGACATACATAACTGAAACCTGGACACTCACATCGCAATCAATTCAAAAACTTCGGGTAGCACAGAGGGGAATGGAAAGATGTATGCTTGGCATTACAAGACGAGACAGAAAGTCCTGCGCATGGATCAGGGAACAAACGAAAGTTTGTGACATCATTGGAAGAGTAAAGCAATTGAAATGGAGATGGGGTGGCCATATAGCGAGGCGATGGGACGACAGATGGGCCAAGGCAATCCAGGAGGGGATAACGCTTGATCGCAATCGCAAAAACGATTGATGACATCGTTAAGTATATTGGACCAGAGTGGCAGAGGAAAGCCCAGGACTGTGAAAGTTGGAAGCATGCTGAAGAGGGCTTTATCCTGCAGTGCATCGACACGGGCTGATGATGAATTTTATTGTTTTAACATTAAAGTACATGGTTTGGAAATTTAGTTAGCAAAAATAATACTGTCGAGATGGCGGCTTTCGCGGCGCTGGTATTCTTGAACGCATGATCGAAAATGTGCTATCACTTTGCCGCACATATGTCTGGATATCGAGTGAATCTCATGAACTTTGCTCTTGACATAACCCCACAAAAAAAAATCAAGCGGAGTTAAATCTGGACTTTTTGGGGGCCAATTTATGCCACCCCTAGGGAATATCACTTTTTCTAGGAATAATTCCGGTACAGCCTCCAAGGACTCACGTGAGGTTATGACACGTAGCGCCGTCTTGTTTAAATCAACTCTCCTCGTTATATTCTTCAAATTCTTGCAGTTATTGGTGGAAAAAACCTTGCACCATCTCACTATACCTAGCTGAATTAACAATGACCACTTTACCTCTGGCATTTTCAAAGAAGTATGGGCGAATTATGCCTCTAGCTGATATTGCAGATCATACAACAACTTTTGGGTGTTGTTTGGGTTTTTCGTGTTTTTCCTTGGTGTTTTTCTTCGCCCAGTACCTGTAGTTTTGCTTGCTTACATGGTTGTTTAAATGAAAGTTAGCCTCGTCACTGAAGAAAACATTGTCACAGTTGGTAAATCTTTCCAACATTTCATTGACAAATGTCAAACGCATAATAAAATCAGTTTCCTTCATTTCTTGTACAATTTGAATTTTCTTGGTATGAAGACAAAGATCTTTTTTTAAAATGACATGCCGTGAAGATTTCTTAATGCGTATCTGGCTACTTTGTTTACGTACTGATTATTACGGCTTGATTTGTCAATTTTTCAAGACGAGTAATTTACGCTCGAAAAATTCTAGTGGTTCTAGTCTTTCCACGGACAGAACTTGATAACAAACAACTCATTGCGGTTTGTCATCCAAGGCAAGAATCAATATATTAAATATGTTTCAATGTACAATCTGGTCTTTTTCTTTACTGTTTCACCAGATGTAAATGTTGCATTTCGTTTTGTCACAAATTTGTCCATTTTATTTAATATTATTAATTAATTTCATTACCATACTGTTACTAATTTATTTAACACTGAGTGAGGGAAGAAATCGTAGTATTTAACCCTGGGCGAGAGAAGAAATTGTAGTACTTGTTTTCAAAAAAACGTATTTAACCATGAAACTCTTCGTTTCGTTACTTTGTTTTTATTATCAAATCGCATATCTTGTACGAATCAATTCTTCTATTGGAACCTTTGGTGTGAAACACTAAACTTGGAGAGATTTACCACTAAACACCAAAACACTTTTTTGAACTGCTCGACGCACGTTTCTTACGACGCTACGTTTCTTACGCTACGTTTCTTACGACACACGTTTCTTACGTGCTCGACGCACGTTTCTTACGACGCTACGTTTCTTACGCTACGTTTCTTACGACGCACGTTTCTTACGTGCTCGACGCACGATTATTTAATCTGAATTGAAGAATAAATCACACAGTATCAAACACAATAAATCAAACAGTATTTGACCCATTGTCAAGCCGGTAACCAGGCCGGATGAAGCCGGATGCTTCCAGTGGTGATCTTTTTGCAATAGTTCAATTTTTTGACACATTGTCACGCCGGTAACCAGGCCGGATGCTCCCAGTGGTATTTACATTATATAATAAACTGCCATAGTATATTTGAGTGACGAAGTTATGGCTTCGAGCCAGACTAATCTTCGCCACTTTTAATGCGCTGGCCAATTCCCCGCTGTCTGGGGCAGAAGCCAAGTTATTTAAGAAGAAGAAGATAATTCACTTCCTAACCTGTTAAAAGAATACTTTCACTTGACATAATGTGATAATACGTTCGCAATAATATTATTTCATATGATGTATCGTATATCTTCGTTCGTTTTACTACATTGTCTCGCGAAATACCTTAAAAGGTTCTTGAAAATCGATTAAAGCCGAAGGTGAAATATAAACTTGTTCTTGTGCAAAGACACAACATTGTGGCCGGTGATTCAGATGTAATTCAATGCGAGAACGTTACTGGTTCTTTTAGCGCGGTGCATATTGAAATATCAGCGGGTCGTTACAGGGTGAAGATTTATATATATATATATATATATATATATATATATATATATATATATATATATATATATATATATATATATATATATCCGTTCATTCTGTAAACAGTCACCCCTTTTCGCCAAAATCTTTTTTTTAGACTTTTCAAGTTATCTCCGCTTCGACTGAAGGCGACCGGTGACTGTACAGCTTGTATCGGGGTAGTTCGGGACTATTCGCGGCGCTCGGCAACTCTGTCGGGCGTCCGATGATTGATTTTTCTCCCTCGTCGCCACGTTGCCGTGTTTCATATTTTTTCAGAAGCGGTTTCCATATTTTTGGAATATTGCGAGCGTCATTTCGCGTATTTAACTCACCCCTTTTTTCTATTTCGAGGCTTCTCTGATTGTTCGGACATTGTAGTTTTCAATATTCGCTATTTCTTTGGCTCCCTCAAAATTGATTTTATAATTTTGTTTGTAGATGATGCTGGAACCGAGCAGAAGTGATTTGTTTGTTTTCATGTTCTTGTATTCTGGGCCAGATTCGTCTGTTTGTTTGTCCTATGTATGTTCTGTGGCAGTCGGAACAAGATATGCTATATACCTCATGATTTGCTTGCTTGCTTGCTTGCTTGCTTGAGGTCACCTGAAGTGGACCTTTTGGCTTTGCTGCGAGGCAATTGCCAGCTCAATTTTTTAGCAGCCCAGAGGTTGTCGGGCTCTTCGGCCATATCCAGGCCACCGACTATATAATTATTGTAGACGGGCTACCGAAATACTACTTCACTAACTTTCGGCACTACTTTCTCTCGATAAAACCCGTCCGAACAAAACAAAAATGTTACGATATTGAAAGATGCACGTGGATATCACGGCTACCTCATGATTTTCCAGTTTAACTTTTTTTTAGGTTAGGGTTTTTTAGGATGTTTGCGACAGTTTTGCGGCTTGTAGGCTGTTCGTAAAAGTTCACTTCCGTGAGGCCATATTATAAAGATATCATTTACGTAGCGTTTCCAAAGTTTAAGTTTGAAAGAACCAAACAATGGTTTGTAAGTGGGCAGGTGAGTTTCAACGTGGTCGTACAAGTCTGGATGATGATCCTCGTTCTGGACGTCCAATAAGTTCTGAGTGTGATAATCGGTTATTCGTGTTCCATCCACACTCACCCACAATGCATTGTGCACGATATGCATTTTTAAACGGCTTCATGAATCTTGTGTTAAGCGGTTGAAGGTATGCTGTATGAGGGGGTGAACTCATTAATTGGATGTGATGTTCTCGGCAAAAATGTATGGCCTCTAGTGTTTTGTAACTACTATGGTCATCTAGCAGAAGCTGGGCGTAGCTTTTCTTTAAAGGACGTGACAATTTTGAGAAATGGTGCATCCACTGAAGAAAAAGTCGGTTGCTGTTCATCTGACCCTTTAGTTGGGCCACGCCTACGTTTTCAGTCGAGAAATTGATCATAAAACTTTTACTCATTCTTTGTCTCGGAATTACGAAGAATGGTGGTATAAAATAATCGTTGGTGCTCATACAAAACAAGACTTTTAAGTTTTGTCCTCTCTAGGCTGAAGTGAGCTTAAGTTTTCCATGTTTCTGAACGCAGTTGACGTCCGTTTCATCACAGTTATATATATATATATATATATATATATATATATATATATATATATATATATATATATATATATATATATATATATATATATATATATATATATATATATATATATATATATATACATATGGAACGCTGAAGAATTAAAATGAGTCATTAGATTTTCAAGATTTGCATAAAACAGGTCCACTTATGGTTTACTAACACTTGAGAAAGCTATGTGCAAGATGGGCACCGCATTTGTAAAATTCTGATCAAAAACAACTTCGAGTAAAACTTTCTAAGCAACATTTAGATCTTTTTCGATAGAATAAAATAGATTTTAGACGTCGATTTGTAACTATGGATGAGACTTGGGTTTATTACTATAATTCTGAAGTGCGACAATAAATCGCAGAGCGGGCTGAGCTCGGTTGTTCAGTTCCGAAGCCAAACTGGTCAAAATCGACCAAAAAGGTTATGGCATCAATTTTTTGGGATGCAAGAGGCATTTTGTTAATAACAAACCTTTGTATGAATTGGATGCAAAAGTTCGTGAGGGGAGACCTGGTTTAGCGAAGAAAAATATCATTTTTCATAAAGAGAATGCACCGGCTCAAAGAGGTGTACTTGCAATGGGCAAATTGAAGAAGTTACACTACGAATTGTTGGAGCATTGCCTATATTCACCAGATCTGGCCCCCTCTGACTTTCATCTGTTCCTAAAACTCAAAAAATTCCTATGTGGCAAGCGTTTTTCATCAAGTGAAAAAGTTATAGCAGCTGTAGATGAATATTCTGAAGGACTTCCATAAAAACACTTCAGAGATGGATTAGATGATTTGTAGAACCGCTGAAAAAAATCTATGCAGCTAAGGGAGAATTTACGGAAGAATAAAGTAATTTTTTGAACAATGAAGTTGTTTTCCGCTCAGCGAACTCTTCAATCAGTCAAAATAAAAAAAATGATATGACGATGAAAAATGATTAAGACGAGGACCCAACAAGAAAACTGAGTCATGATACTCACGCCAAGCGTCGTTGCGTAAGAAAATCTCGCATGGTTTAAGTTAAAATTGCAGAAATCGCAAGTACATTCATTACGTTTACTATATACCGTGGTACCTACACTTAATTAGGGACATTTATACGCACATGTCATTAGGAACCAAGGACAAGTGTCGTGAATTTCCTTTAACACCGGAAGACGCAGGTCAATGACAATGTGCGTTTACGTCACCGTCATTTTCTAATCGTTTCATTCGAAATATTTGAATTTATTTTTATAGATAATCCATTAATTTACTAGTGTAAAAAACATCGAATAAAACACAAATATACATAAAAAATAGTGTTATTTACATTTTATGTACGGTTATAGAATCTTCATAGTGTTATATAATGTGCTATCAGAATGTGTATTCGCGGGCGATGTCGCATTATTGACAGGGAGTATATATTTGGTATGAGACATATTATGACATTTGATATAATAAAAGAACTAGCAATACAATTAGGGATTGCAATCCCGCAGCTCATTCAATCCCGGGGGATTGATATGCGGGATTACTCAATCCCGCGCGGGATCCCGCAGCTTTGAAATTATGTTATAAACTCAAATTGAAACTACAGATTTTTGTGTAAAAATCAACTTTTATTAAACATTTCTTACATTTAGCAACAGAAATTATTTCTTTTCTATTAATTAAGTATAAGTAATTAGTAAGCTATTTTCTTAGATTCATCTTTAAATGTTTGGCATAGTTTAATAGTTTTGTTTAATTTTACCCTTACTCCTAACAACAGTTTTATATTTTTAATTCAGTCTTATTCATATAATGACTAATAATCAAATTACAACTTTCTCTTAGAAGCTATTAATTACTATGATATCAACCTATGGTGATAACTTTTGAAAATACGATCTTAAGCAATTTGCATTTATTGTATCATCTCCTAGCCTACTTCTGAGTGAACTGCAAATATATCCTGATGCTGGAATCGCTCTCTCGGCTTCTACGCTAGTAGGTTGAACCGTCAGGATATATTCATAGGCGAGCATCAGGTACTCTCCTCTGATACCATCGGACTCAAAGAACGTCATTTCTTTCTTCAAAATTTTCTCAAAGTCCTTTTGCTTGTTGTCTGGCTTTTTCTTAAATATTTCTTTTTCTTGTTGAAGCTGTTTTTCTAATTCTTTTTTTAGCGTTAGAGTAGGATCTGTATCAGTAGCAGATGTTCAAGCTATAGGTGTATTTTCCAGGACGTCATCTGCATATGTTTCATCGTCTTGAACTACGACTCTTTCTATTATTTTCTTTATTTCTTGGCGTATTGCAACTTTTCTTGGCATGAAGAATGCATAAGTACGATCTGTATTTTTAGCTTCTTTGACGTACTTTTTCAGATTTTGCAAAGAAATCAAAACTCCTGTTAAATCAGTGTGGCGTTCTTGAATACGTTCATGTAGAGACTGTGACAACTGATTACTCAACACCCTGTTTTGTTGTTGCAATGTATCCAGAATAAATCGAACTGTTGTGTCCGCAGTGAAAAGAGTTGACTCTCGCCTACAAAGTGCCTCAACTACTAATTTCAAAGGCTGCAAGTTAACAATGAGATCTTTAATTATGAACCACTCATTATCGCTGAATTTAATCGTTCAAATTCAATAATCATATCAGCTTTAACTGTGTTACAAAAATTTGTTGCGATATATCGTATTGTATTTGGCGAATTGTGGAGTTTATGGCCCCTTTTAGAAAATAAATTTCTTAAATCCGTAGATGTGCAAAAGGAACTTAAATTGAATCCGTCTTTACATACCACGCTAGAGATCATTTTGTCCATGGGGTTTTCTTTGATAAGAAAACTGTCCATTGTTTTGGGTTTCTTCTTTGGTACTACTGGTAAGGATTCTTCTCCAGTGTCATCGTTTCGAGAACCGATATCGATATTGTGTTTAGTCTTCAAATGTATTTTCAAGCCTTTGGTAGAACGTTGACTAATTTTTAGTTCAGCTGAACACAGAAGACTTTTGCCAGTTTTGTCATTTTTCTTGAAATAACGCCACAGACCTTTTCCAAGTTGGCTGATATCGCCATCGCCGTCGCCTTTATTCTCTTTCTCGGGATTGTCAGTTTCAATGGACTTAGACATGATTCATTTACTCGCTACCTGCAAATAATACATAAAGTTTAATGTAAGTATAGATTTAAATTCATTTATTTAATTTTTACACAGTGCTCTGCTACATTCTCACACTCCACACGAGTAATCCGCTTCACTATTATCGATAACTATATCCAAAAAACATTATTAACAAAAACAAAAACTACTTTAAGTCATAATGTTTCACGCAACATTACGATATTATATTGTTATTTACGACACACACAATCTGGTTTTAAAATAGCACAGAACAAAACTAAATCAAAAACATTAAAAATTTCGGTACTTACGTTAAATGCCGGACGGTGAATAAGAAAATACTGGACAGCCCGCCAACCGTCCGCTATTCGCCGGCGTGGCTCGCTGTGCGGAACGGCAACGTCGCGCTCGTGCTACTCGCGATTTACGCCGCGAAAGTTGTAGCGCCAAATTTTTAATTTGCGGGATCCGCGGATCCGCGCTTTGAAGGTGCGGGATCCAGCAGATTAATCAAAGCAGCGGGATCCCGCGGGAATGCGTGATCCCGTTTTGCGGGATTGCAATCCCTAAATACAATACACATAAAGTCAAATATCTTTAAAAAAAACACCCATATACTGCGCCTACACATAGAGATCTAACCAGGGACGATCTACCTAGACGATTGTACATCCACTTTGAGATCGTCGATTCATTTCAGTCAGGCAAGGCATCATTGAGTTCACGTAGGCCACCTGGGAGACTTCTCAAAAGGCAGGAGTTGACCAGATGGTTCATTGTTTGATATGGGCCGCCGCAGTCACATTCAGGCAAGTCGCCATTTGTGCAACATTTGTGCATTGTGCATCTCCCAAGTCCGGTTCTAAACCTGTTGAATTGACTCCAAGTGATTTTCGGAAGGTTCAAACCCAGCATCTCCTTATCCCGCAGATTGATAAGGTGGACATTCCTGGTAGGGTTGTTTTAAAGGAGAGATGTCCACCTTTCATTAATGTCTACGCTATTTTTCAAATCTGTGTCTATCCAGATTGGATGGCGCAATTTCAACCTATACCGTGACAGGTTGTTCAGGTTCTTACATATGGGCAATTCTGACGTATTTGCTTCGTGTATTCTGTCCCATTGTTCTTTCGCTGCTTTCAACCTGCGCAGTTCCGGAGGAGCATTATTACATAAAGGGAAGAGTGTCTGACAGTTCGCGCCCCTGGATAATCTTGCCAACTTGTGAATAATATTGTTTCAGGTCTTAACTTTCTGAGTTTATATCTTATTCTTTCGAAAAAGATGCAAATGTTGGTTAGAAAGTTTTACTCGAGTCGTTTTTGATCAGAATTTAGCAAATGTAGGACCCATCTTGCCCATAGCTTTCTCAAGCTCAATTCCTTTTTCGAAATATGAAATCCCGGTTCAGCTTAGATGCCAATGGCCTGAACAATTTTGTCCAAAGTCAATTATCTGTCATCGATAACTATATCATGGAAATAATTACTTATTTGTTCAGTAGTTGTACTTATTGGTTGTCCAGATCGAGGATCATCATCCAGGCTTGTACGACCACGTCGAATCTCACCTGCCCACTTACAAACCATTGTTTTTGAACGAGCAGCCTCCCCTAATACATTTACTATTTCAATATGAATTTCCATTTGCCTTTAAACCTTTTTTTACAAATAATTTAACCGCTGCAGGATTCTAGATATTTCCCACTCATACGTTTATTTTAAGCTGCTGTTTTTGTACGAATGAATTGACAGATCGACTTGCAACTTCACATATGTTCATATGAAGAATGAAACTTCAAAATACAATAGATTATATAGTTCTTTTACTGCTTTATAGGTGTCGCTCTGCGAACTTTTCACTTTGAAGCAAATAGGCAGGTCTGTTGATGCAGTTCGCAGGCATGGTAGGGGGTATCTCCAAAGAATGGCGAATACAATACAAGTGAAGACATTACGGGAAAGAGAACAAGGCAAAAGGAAAAGAGGAAGACCAAAACAGACCTGGCACAAAGTGGTGGGAAAGAGAGACAGAAAGGCCTGGAACAGGTTTATAAAGAAACAGTATGAGATAAAAACATCCTTACATCATATGGATAACCAGGCGATATGATTATATATTTAGATTTAGATAGACACATAACAAGGGAATATATTTAAGTTAAAATCTCATTTTAAAAATGTTTTTTTTTTGGGAATCACTCTGTACATTTAATACATGTAGGTGAGACAGGTAATGGACCGTTAACGTTTCTTAACCAGTTGCTCCTTATTTATGGGGCATATTTTTTCGATGGCTATGACATGTTGTCAAGGCTGGATCTACTATTACCATGAATTTTACCCACAGTAGCAACATTTTTGAGCATTTTTTTTGTCATTTATTAATTTCTTATAAGTTTTATAAGTTTTTTAACTCTACATCAAGCAGGGTTTTTACTTAACTTTCTTCTTCTATTTATTTGATATGAGAATAGTTTAATTTAGAAGCTGATTTTTTGCTCGATCTCGAGCCAGGTCACTCCTTATTAGTGTGTTTTGTTATAGTCGTACACTACTGGCTCATTCTATAGAAGAAATAATTAATTCAAACTTTAGGTTTGTCGTTGTATTTACTCTTATTTTTTTTACTATACATAAAAAAACGAGACAATTTAATGTACTCACAAAATATAATTGAAATGAATTTATAAACATTTCATATATATATATATATATATATATATATATATATATATATATATATATATATATATATATATATATATATATATATATATATATATATATATATATATATGCTAAGGAAGTGCACCCATGATTCATGTCGTGCTTTGCCATTCCTTCATCCGCCATCCAAAGCAGCAGCAAGCGTCTCCAAGCAAGCAAGGGAAGGCAAGCCAACAACAAATGAGACAGCAGTAGCTGTGTGTGGAACCCAACGGTTGGGTGTGTGATGACACTCAGCTACTGCTGTCTCATTGGACGCAGTCCGAGAAAATCTAACACTACATATATACGCCATCCGACGGGAAGTCGGCGACAACATGGGTTGTTGGCTGTGAATAGGGTCTCCCTATTCTTGATGGTATAGTATATGCCGGCGCCCTGATGAGTCTGAACCTCGAGAGTCGAAACATGTGTCATCCAGTTGAAGGGATGGGTGGGGCTCCTTCCTGGTCAAGCAACCAATAAAAATGTTGGCAAATGTTGTTGACGGCAGCTGTTCGCCGGGAGCACCGGGAAGAGAGTCCAAGACAGAATGAAGCTGCGCGCCAAAAGGGGCGCCATCCGGTTCGTTAATATATCTGATATTTAGAAAAGACCCTGGAACCGGGAAGAGGTCCTTCTTATATAAAACTGTTTACTGGATTTTATACATTTAATTCACATAAGCACACTAAAAGAAAACGACACAAAGCACATTAAAAGATGGAAAAAATAAAACTATTAATTAAAAGGTACAGGGAAGGTTTAGGGAAGATGGTTCTCTAAAATTTACCGTGAAAAAATCAAAAATTAAACAAATCTGTACCTGTACTTATAAATTAGAGGTTATTAACTCTATTCTGACAATAGTAAAAAGAAATATATAACTCAAGGGTAATCAAATATAGTCAAACGGCAAATAGATAATTTAAAAAATTGATAACTGAGTTCTTTATCTGTATATGAAAATATAATAAAAATGTGTTTGTCTGGTCTTATCTGATTGTTCCTCTTCTTGCTTATCCCGTAGGCAAGAGATTTGGAGTTTTTTGACTTCTTTGGACTGCGTCCAATGAGATAACAGTAGTCAGGAGTTCTACATTCCCGACCGTTGGGTTCCATAATCTCGGAACTTGCGTCTCCGCCATAATGAGCATTGGCTAGTTGCTTGACCGGAAGGAAGCCCCACCCATCCCTTATATTGGAGGGCACATGTTTTGTCTGTTGGTGGTTAGACTCATCAGGGTACCGAGAGATGCTCTCTCGCCTAGAATAGGGAGTCCCTCTCCACAATCAAACAACCCATATTTTCGTCGACTTTCCGTCGGATGGCTTATACATGGAGTTTTTTTTTGACCAAAGAAGAAAAAAAAATGTCATTTTAAAATGGCCACGATGAACGTAAGTTGACAGTTGAGTATGAGTACGTACACGAGTATGAATAGTTGGGGCACGTAAGTTTTTTAGGAGTTGCTGAAAAACTAAATTATTTTAATGGATGTTGCTGTACATGAAAATGAAGAGCCATTAACATCAAGTGCAACACTACAATCATTACCACGTTCATCAAATGTTTCCTCAGTTTTATCTCGATTTGGTCCAATTAGTTGCTGTGCTCGACAATCAGTACAAGAAACACCAGCCAAAAAGCGAAACCAAACCAGTACGAAGACCGCTAAACCAGTGCGAAAGTCACCGTCATCGTCGTCGGATGTTGATTTTTGTATGATTTGTGAAATTGACCATTTCAATGTGACCATTTCATGTGAATTGTGAAAATATGACTCGTAGGTACTAAACCTACCAAAATTGCGACACAACGCTTGGTGACCTTTTGTACACCATGCTGGACGCTATTTCTATTTGATGATTGCCCTTCTTTTTTTTTTTAAATTAAAGTCGACTTTACTCTGAATGAATAATTTTCAAATTCGAAAAGTATTTATTAAGTCGAGCAGTTTTGCCGTTTTATTTACCTTAAAATTAATTTAATAAACTGATAATCATTCGAAAAACCAGCGAGAAAAATTAAATTCGCATAACGAGCACGTTGAATGGCTTCGGTTACCGGTTTTCTATTTGTTCGAGCTGCACTGTGAATCGGCCTTTTAGAACCTTGTCCTACATCTGAACATGAAAGGAACCGTGGAAGTTTTATTCTCGCCGTCGCCATAAATGCCCTACAAGATGATGCACAGCGGCAGTGGAGCAATAATTAGAAAATAATTTGCGAAATGCGTCTTAACAGGTAACATAACGGTTGACATTGTAATATTTTTTTTTGCTTTGGTTTTTGTTGTTTATGTTACAGGTGATTATTTTGTAAGAACGTCTAAAATATGTTTCATGTCATGGTTTCGTTCGGCTGGTTTGGCAAAATGAATAAATAAATTTCGACATAAGTCTTATATTTTTTTGCCCAAAAGTTTTCGTCATCATCCACTATGATTCTACAACTCTTAGTCAGTTTGGCTTGTTCTAAAAGTGGATGACGTTTATTCCACTTTCGTGCATTAGCTCTCCAATCTCTGACATAGTACAGATGAAACCATTCTCCCAAATATCACAGCCATGACGGTCTTGATCTTTCCACGCTTCTTCTCCCTTCTATCACTCTCAAGAGTTCGTAACGTTGTCCTCCCATTACTTGTCCGAAGTATTCCAATATGCGTGTCTTTATGGTTGTTATTAGTTCACTTTCAGTGGATCTTCTACGTAGGATCTCTTCATTTTTGATTTTCTCTAGCCAAAATAATCGTAGTATTCTTTTGAATAGTCTCCATTCAAAAGCTTTGAGTCTTTTGATCCTGGATTTATTAAGGGTGGAAGGTTCTAACTGTAAAAGAAAATCGAGCAGCATATCATTCGGATTTTCAATTCATTTTCTATTCCTCTGCCGCAAGAAGAAATATTTCATCTTGTAGAACGTGTTGTGTGGTGTTTCCCTCCTTGTTTTTATTTTTTTATATATACAGGGTGTCCAGAAATAACCTCGAAATATTTTGGAAGGTGACTCTATGCATTAAAAAATAAAAAAAGTTTCTATAAACATACCCCAAAAATTGCTAGAGCCCCTTAAAGAGGGAACTCCGGAAGATGGTTTTTTCGCAATATTTTTGAAACGGTTTATGTTAAATTCATAAAATTCTGTATACTTTAATAAGTTGGAATGGAAAAACGTTTTTTGTATTAATAATTGAATATTTTACTCAGGGCGTCACATATAGGGGCAAATGCTGCCATAACTTGTTTGTTTGTAATATTTTTGAAGTTTTTAAATCAAATTATTGAATTGCAAAGATTTTGAGATAAAAAAGGTCCTCTCATTTTCCAGAAAATCGACTTTTTAAAATCGATGCCTGATTATATGGATATCGAAATGCATCTTAATAATGAAGTAGAAACTGGACCATTTACGCAATAAAGTTTAATTTTTTAAAAATAATTAGATACGATGTTTTGATTTTTTTTCATTTATCTCAGTTATCCTGGACGTCCTGTATAACGTAGACAAATTTTGTTTGTATTAAAAGTTAAGTCATAGTTTCAATAATATCCTCACCAAATATGAGAATCCTTCGTCAAAAAATAAACGATATATGATATTGCAAAATAGAGTCTGAACTCCGATATTAAAAAAAATAAATCTAGTTTACCAGCGTTATCTTTATTAATTTTCATTTTCTATATTCTGTAAAGCAAAGATGATTTTCAGTACTTTGCCTCCCATTGTACATCCGATATATATTAATAAGTAAAATGATCTTATAAGTAAGTAAGATGAAATCTTGTACAACGTCTTTGAAAATCGGTTTTTTTAAAATTATTTTAAATTAAACCCAATATTTCCTGTTAAAAATCTTTCTCCATTACAAAAAGCTAAATGACCACATTGAAATGACCTACTGTATAACATTTGGAGTGTAACTGATAATTCGTCATTCTAAAATTAGGCGGAGACTGAAATCTAGGCAGAAAAATATATAATTTTCCTGATGTTTCACTGCGAAATCGTCAAGGCATTCGTTACAGTTATCCTGGCCGAAAATTGCTGGACCGAACAGACTATACAAAGCAGGAAATAACTGAGACCATTCAGAATTAAAGTTGTTAAAAATATTCCGAAAGAAATTAAGATTCCATTGTGAAAGAAAAACAAAAAAAATAGTGTTTATAAAATACTGTTCTTGATTTGTTATTTAAATAATACAATGGGACGCAATTTTTTAAATAAACTACGAATCTTTTATTTTGACTAAATAGTGTTCCTTTCAAGTTATTCAAAACATAGATGGTTCCACGCTGTGGATAATTATAATGAAATTAGAGCATAGGTCAATGTATTTTTTTATACAGGGTGTAAGGGAAAGTATTTTCCACATCATTTTGAACAAAATGTTTCCTTAAAAGGTGTGTTCAAAAAGGTATGTCCACACTTGTTCAACATTTGGTCCTCAAGATGCATGCATCTGTTGAAAGTTTAGACGCGTGCGTTGTTGAACGAGAGCCATCACCGACTCTTACCCTGTTGGGTATCTTGACCTTTTGCCTTCAACTTCTTGATATAATCTGTAAGTTTTTGTAATAATTTACACATTTAATTTAAAGTAAAGTGGTAAAATTTTATTAAATTAAATAAATACATACAATTATATATTTAAGAACATAAAATAAATATATGACTTTGAAAGTAACAATTTTTTTTGCATACTATAAGGCAAGATGAAATCACAGCAGAAATGCTGAAATATTTGGGAGAGAAATAACGAAGGAACAATTTTTGTCACTGCTAAACGATATCATAATAGAAAATAAAGGACCAACAAACTGAAATATGGGCATAATATTGTCCTTGGAGTAAAAAGAAGGAGATATCAAAGAATACAAAAACTATAGAGGGATCACAATAACAAGTTTACTTGGACAAATATTTACCAGAATAATAGAGCATAGGCTGAGAGAAAAATTAGAAGTAACATTAGACGAACCACAGAACGGGAGAAGCACACAAGATCTGATATTTACAATTAGACACCTACGAGAAAAATTGCTCAAAAAAGAAACTGAAATCCATATTTGTTTCATTAAATTAAGTAAAATGAAGAGATATCTGGAAAAGTCTAAAGAGAAGAGGAGTAGAAAAGAGAGTAATAGAAATTATCAAGGCCTTACAACAACAACAAGAATAAAGTACGAACACGAATAACGATGAATCTGCGTACTGCGTTCACTGTCTTTTTCAGTAGTTATTGACGATGTAAAAAATAACAAAGCAAATTACAAGAATGCAAAAATAGGTTTTAGAAAAATGAAAACATGTCAAAAACTATAACTATTTAGGCACAATAATAATAATAATAATAATAATAATTTATTGAATCCTCAAGACAATACAAATATGCATGGATCAAGTCAAAACAAGAGCATGCACATTGCCACACTTCTGTGCATACAAAGAATATATAACATTTAAACCTACATATAAATATTTTATTCTTGATAAGGTATATAATTTAATAAAGTATTTATTCAATCCCCACAACAATAAAAATATCCATGATTAAGTCGGATTGACAGAATTGACAGAATGTTCAGTGACACGATCTCAGTAATAATACATGAAATGATAATCTTGCACAAATAAACATTGTAAACATAAATAAGCATTGAATCTAATTATTGATACGACATATATTCTTCTAAACTATAAAAACTTTGACTTATAAGAAATTCGCGGACTAATTTTTTAAATTCGTTGTCATTCTGTTCAACATGCTTAAATCGTTGTGGCAACTTATTATACAGCTTCACACCCCTATAGTAAACATTATGTTCAACTATCTTATATGAATCTATTGGTAAAACAAGTTCATCAGAGCCTCGTGTGTCATAGTGATGAAAATCACTATTTTTTACGAATGCTACAAAATTTCGCCTAACAAAGATGATTATCTCCAAAATATATAGTGATGGTAGAGTCAAAATCCTGCATCGTTTAAAAATTGGCCGACATGTTGCCAGTAGTGACACCCCACCCATCGATCGAATTATTTTTTTTTTGTATTTTGAAAACACGCATCAGATGAGGCGACCCACCCCAAAATATCAAACCGTACCTAGCGCGACTGTAAAACTCTGCATAGTAATATGAATGTACAATTTCCGTGGTATCAACCTGTTTCAACCTATAAACAGCATATGAGACAGCAGCTAATTTCTTGCATAGTTCAGCTATGTGTTCATCCCAGCAAAGTCTGTTATCGAGATGAACACCCAGAAATGTAGTACAGGATGTTTGCTGTATAGATTTACCGTTAATTTTTAGTAAATATGACTCCGTTACAGTGCGTGTTCGAGGAGTAAAAGCAATAAAACTGATTTTGTCCACGTTAAGGGATAACGTATTATTCGTGAACCAACTATAAAATTTATTGAGCATTTCCTGTACCGTTTCAATGGCACCCTGCATGTTTCTATTTCCTGTTAAATAGCTGCTATCATCAGCAAACATTACCATATTTCCGCTACTGCAAACATCTGGCAGATCATTAACAAAAATTAATAAGAATGGTGGACACAAAACAGATCCTTGGGGCACGCCAGAAATAATCCTTAATCTTCCAGATGTTGCTTCATCAATTTGTACAACTTGGTGTCGATCAAACAAGTAAGATTGCAACCACTCTGTCACCCGACCCCTCAAGCCATAGTGATGAAGTTTGTCCAGCAGTATTGCGTGATTCACCAAATCGAAAGCCTTGCCTTAGATTCATAAACAGACCAACACATTTGCAATTATCGTTTATGTTTTCATATATCTTGTTTAAAAATTTACAGATTGCTGATGATTTCAATATATTAAAGCGCACAAGAAAGGACATGATCTGCTCATACACTATATGCTCCAACAGTTTAGATAACGTAGGTAGAATAGCTGTTGGTCTATAGTTGGAGAGGGAGAGCCGGTCACCTCTCTTGAAGACAGGAATTACTTTAGATGTTTTTAATGTCCTCGGAAAAATACTAGTTTCCAGAGACCAATTCACTAGATATGTTAACGGTATTATTAATGAGTTGATAGACTTCTTCAGTACAACTGAAGGAATATTATCTAACTCCACAGAATTTGTATTTTTTAGTTTCCTTACTGTTTTAATTATGTCATATTGGTTAACTGGCCGTAATATCATAGCTTTTTGAATTGGAGTCACTTGTCTAACTTTAGTAGCAGCCATTGAACTCACCAACACGTTCTTAGGAAGATTAACAAAGTGTTTATTAAAACAACTAGCAATTTCATACTTGTCTTTCAAAGTAATTCCATCCTCATCCCTTATGGCGCTTATGTTAGTTCTTGTATTGCGGTTTTTTTGAATGTTATTGTTTATTATTTTCCAAGCCGTTTTTGACTTGTTCTCCGATTCAAAATATTGTTTCACATTGTAAAGCAGTTTAGCCCTTCTTATAACCTTTCTATAAATTCTTTTGAACACCCTATAATGTGTAGCATCTTGTTCGGCTCCGGATAATAGTTTCGTTCGATACAATTCTTTTAAAGTAATAGATGACATTCTGATACCTCTTGTCAACCAAGGTTTAAATTGACCCTCATTGGACCTTCTTACTTTTCTAAGGGGAAAGCACATATCAATGTAATACTCCAAACAATGTGAAAATGCTTCAAATCCCCGATCCAAACTTTCAGCCAGAAATACGTCATACCAATCTTCCCCGCTCAGATACAGCTGAAATAGTTTCATATTAATTTCACTATAATGTCTTTTAAATTTTGTTATTTCATGCAGATTTGATGTAATTGGAATCTCTATCAACTTTCTGTGGCACGAGTTGGTTCCTTTACTGTATTACATAACCCATAACTAAGTAGTACATCCTTTAAGTTACTAACAATATTAGTATTTTCCTTATAATCCATGTTTAAATCCCCACATAAAATACATTTGCAATTTATTGGAAGGTGTAACGCAGAAAGAAAGCTATTCAATTTTTGAAAAAAATATCAATATTAGTATTTGGAGCCTGATACAAATTCAATACACAAATTAAGTCATTCTCAAACTCAATATAAATGCCGCAAATTTCAAATATACCATCACTACTATATTTATTTGTTCTCTCTATCTCTTTAATGCATGAACTCAGCTTATCACTAACAAGTATCATGACCCCACCACCATTTTAATTTTCTCTACAATAAGCAGTACCCATTTGATAATTATTCATTTTGTACAAGTTCATTTCACTGTCTGTTAACTAGTGTTCCGTTATGCAGACCACATCGATCTTCCTTGATTTTATTATATATTCAAAGTGATCGATTTTGTTTCTCAAACTTTGTACATCTGATGTAAGAGCACAATAGCACATTGATCATGTTTACCCCGCTCTTCAGCTAATTGCTAATCATCAATAGAATAACTAATTTTTTTCCTTTCTATTTCCATTCTACGCTTGTAAACAGGGCAATTCATATCAAAAGCAGAGTGCTCCACATCATATCTCACACTTTGTGTTGTGTTTGCCTTCTTACAGTTCATACATTTAAAGTTAGAATTTGTACATTCTCTTGCCACGTGATTGTTTCCGCCCGTCGCACCGCAATAATAGAATATATAATAGAGATACCGAAAGAGGTAAAAGCACCGGTATATCAGAAGGTAATCCATAATGATATGCATGTAAAGAGCATCAATGATATGCACCAGCGAATCTTGGACCTTAAGAAAGAAAGACAAAAGTAGATTTACTGCTGCAGAAATTAGATTCCTACGCAAACTACATGGGCATATAGGAAGGGATACAGTGAGAAATATGATTAATGGAACAAGTAGAAATTAAACCAATAGAAAGCCTATAGAAGAAAGATAACTGAGCTGGCTAGGATACATCCACAGAATGAATGAAGATATATTAGGAAAACAAATTTATGTAGTGAAGACACAGGAAAAAATAAAGTTGGACGTCCAAGACTGAGATGGAGATAACAAGTTCGACAAGCGGCAGAAAAACGAGGAATTCATTGGAATGAGGCTAGAAAATTAGTACTGAAACTTATGGAGGGTCAATCAGTCAGTATTACACCAAACGGTATAGTCCGTTTAAAGATTTTTCGTTGCCCTTTGGTAAAATGTTAATTGCCCCAATAAATTTCAATAAAAATATTCCTAGTTTCTTAAAAGGCGCCAGAGCTGGAATGGGTTAACTTTGGAAAAAATAAAATATTGTTAAATTATGATTAAATTATTATTATCCCCGCGCTTGCTTGATTTAGCCTAAAGGCATTCGCACTCTCTCTCTAAGGGGAACATTGACTTATTCCAGATATCCTTGATATCAGAAGGATTAAGCTCAGTGGGGGCCCTTTCCCTGTTATTGGGCCGCAACGTGACGCTAGAATTCCTTGACGTTCCTGAGTTATTCAAGAACTTCCGAACGGTTCTCGCTGTTCCCAGTAGTGCTGCTTTCTGCATGGGCTTGAAAAGCTGCTCGTTGAGACCCAAGGCTTTTATGTTCTTCAGCAGGCTCTTTGGAATAACACCCGTTGTTGATATTATTATGGGAACTAGTTCTACACTCTTCATGTCCCATTGTTTTTTAACTTGCTCTTGAAGTTCCTGGTATTTCTGAATTTTTTCCCTTTGCTTCTTTAATATATTATTGTGATTAGGAATGGCCACATCGATTAATAGAGTGCGTTTAGATAATTTATCCACAGTAATAATATCGGGCCTGTTGTGATCCAGTCTTCGCTCAGTGAGTACAGTACGGTCCCAATATATCTTATTATTATTGCTTTCGAGAATAGGTTGGGGATTGTAATTGTAATGTGGAACTCTCTCTTTTAACAGCTGTAGCTTTATTGCAAGTTCCTGGTGCAGAATCTTTGCGACTGCATCGTGCCTATCTTTATAATCGATAGCCGCAAACATCCTACATCCCCCAGTAATGTGTTGAATGGTTTCGGAGCTCGGACATCCATATCGAGTCTGATCGTCCAAAATACCAGCATCTCGAACAATATATTTAAGGTAATTTCTAGTGGAAATAACCTGACCTTGGATTGCCACTATAAATCCCTCTCTCTCGGGGAATATCTGTCCTGCAGTCAGCCAGTAGTTCGACGCCAATATGTCGACTTGTTCTTGGTTGACTTCATTCTGATGTCTCCCATGCAGGGATTTTTCTCTCCATGCTTGCAACTTTTCTTGATCGGTTTTCGCATAGCTTTGAACCAGAATTTCCGGGCCGGGCTTGTTTCATTCTCAGGTATTTGTATGTGTCTATGGCCATCATTGCTTCGATAGTTTGTCCATTATGTGTCCTAAAAGTGTTGTTCTGGAGCTTGCCCCTGTTCATACTGATGATCCGACATTTTTCCAATCCAAATTCCATTCCGACATCACTAGAAAATTCCTCCACTATTTTTAACATTTGTTCGAGATGATTTTTTGACGAGACCAACAATTTTAGGCCGTCCATGTAAGGCAAATGGTTTAGCCTTATAATGTTTGTGTTGTTGTTTTTTAAGCAAAAGCCATACTTGGTCGAATCATGGCAATGCAAAACCAAAGGAGGCTTAGGCAGTCTCCTTGGAAGATACCTCTTCGAATAGCTGGATTTTGGTTCGCCACGTTGACATAAATGTTTTTAGGAGATTGATTAAAGATGGACAAATTTTATAAATCTTCAAAACTTCTACAAGTCATTCATGTGGAACGGAATCAAAAACCTTCTTATAATCTATATACGCCATGTTTAGATTTCTATTTTTGGTATAAACTTGATAGCATATGACTGAATCAGTCACCAGCTGTTCTTTGCACCCCAATGCGCCTTTAGTACATCCATTTTGTTGCACAGCGATAATATTATTTCGCTCGCAATGCGCATATATGCGATTACTAATACTGGCTGTTATCACTTTATATAGCGTTGGAAGACATGTTATCGGGCGATACTTGGAAGGATCCTGAGTATTTTGATTATCCTTCGAGATGAGGTATGTTGCCCCTTGAGTAAGAAGTATTTCCGAAGTATATATCGTTTTATAACATATAGTTTTGAATTTCGAATTTGGTGTTATTTACATTAGGAACTTTTTTTGCGGTTATGATCACTAGCATTGTCCATTACAATTACGCTTTCCTTAATCTTCGAACAATTCATCTGTAGTGTCGACATGGTTCAAAGATGAAGGTTTAATATTTTTGGAAAACAACCGTAAACAGTTTGGAACCCATCCATCTTCGGAACCAACATGTAAAATTGTAATTCTTTTTCCATTGTTCGTTGGGGCTTTGGTTTGGCATTTTCAATTTTGCCGGGTTTCGTTACGGCAGGGGTTGTTAAGAGTTTATTGTAGCCAATCGGTCAACGATATATCTTGAAACGCAGTATACTTACCAATTAAAATGTTTAAAAAAACAGGGTTTACTGAACTCGCCAGAAATATTGAATTAAACTGACGCAAACAAGTGGACAGGAAGAAGCCATGCGCCCTACCCAGCGCTAGGATGCATTGTTAATACATTACTAATACTTTTGTTGGTATAGCGTATAAACATATGCCATCAAAAACCGGTTCGTTATTAATTGTAATGATGCATATAGTTTTGAATATGTTGAATTATATACCAGAAAAAAGGTTTTTGCGAGGAAGTTCTTCTTCCTCATTCATTTGAACAAAACGGGTGTTGAAAGTTATCGATTGTTGGTTGAAGCTTATGGTGAACTTGCTCTAACCCAAAAAACTTGTGGACGATGGTTTAAACGCTTTAAAAGTGGTGATTTTGGTATAAAAGACAAGGAGATTATTTTTGCTGATTTTTTCGATAGTATTAGGAATACTATTATTTTTTCTATTATGATTGAGATTTAAATAAACCAAAAATATATTAAATTGGATAATTTAATCAAAAGATATTAATAATCAAAGGCATCTCTTGATGGTTAAATGAGTTTTAATGGGTTTTAAATTAAATTGTGTTTTAGACGGTCATTATTTTAATTGTTTAATTGTAGAATCACTGTGCAGTACAAGAGTGAGTACGTAATATGCTAATATTTTTATGTAGAAAAATGAATAACAAAAATAAAGCATTTATTTTCCAATATTGGTATCAATATTTACGTTGAAAAAATTAATATTATTTATTTTTCTAATATTTAATCTCTGAAATACATCGTGCAATAAATATTTCATAGTGGCTTAAGAGTTATCTTACTAGCGTGGTAAAACATATTTCTAGTTGTTCGATAATATTTTTGTCGCGGATTTTAAAATTAAAAATTCTATAAAATTTTTTAACAAATTTATTGATTATTAGTTTAAATTGTCTGAAATAAAATTCGTGTTTTGTTATTTTTTGCAAAATGATTATTTATAAACTTATAACATTTAATTTCACCATTAGAACTTTACAAAAAAGTATTATTATTATTATTCACGTATGGGCCCTGGTGGACCAGGCGAAGTACAATTAGAGGCGTTTGTTGTCGTTAGCCTTCCTTGGCGTCCATACTGATTTCATTCTTTCGCTATGAGCTTTTTTCCTTTTGTCAGGCCAAGTAGTTCCAGTTTTCCTACATTTTTCTCTCTGGCCAACCTCCCGAACGTTAACCTTGTGTCTGAAACAGCCTCTATCTTGAATTTCACTTTGTGTAATATTTGCTGATCTTAGGTCCCCTTTAATTACAGCAATCCATTTCATTATTTCTCCTTTAGCTCTACTCCTACTTTCAGAAAATTCGACTATTTGTCTAGTTAGCCTACTCGGATTCATCCGTTTTATGTGTCCGTAAAACTATGTATATCTGTGTATTGTTTGATTTTTTGGTTTTCTCGAAGTCGGTATGTTGTGCTATTTATTTGTTTGGGGCCTAAGATTTTTCTTATGATTTTTCTGTCCTTCTTTTCAATGTCCTCGATGTCTCTCTTTCTATTTAACATGAGCGTTCTGCCCCATATAGACATTCTGGTTTAATAACTGTGTTGTAATGTCTCAATTTTGTGTTTTTAGATATGCATTTTTTGTTGTAAATATTTTGTGTAAGTCTCAATGCCGTTTCCATTTTTTGACATCTACCTTTATTGGCCGATTTTTCCAACCCATTTTCCATGATTATCACTCAAATATTTGAATTGAGAGACTTGTCTGATGTTACCATATATTGTTTTTAGAAATGGTGTTCTTGGTCTGTTGCAGGTGGTGTATTGTGTCTTTTCAAAGGAAATTTGGAGTCCTACCTTTTCTGCTGTTTCTTTTAGGATTTCAATCTGTTTTTGTGTCATTAATATATCTTGAGCCAAAATTACTATATCATCAGCAAACGCCAGATAATCAATTTTGATGTTGGTTCTCTCCAGTTTAATGGGCTGGTCAATATTTAGGGCCGACTTTTTGTGACGCCACTCCTGTATTACTTTTTCTAGAACACAGTTAAATAAGAGTGGCGAGAGTCCATCCCCTTGTCTCACTCTAGTTTTAATTTCGAAGGGGTCTAAGAAATCACCCATGAATTTAACTTTTGACCTTGTGTTAGTTAATGTTGCTTAAATAATTGCCAGCGTTTTCAGATCTAGGCCTTGTTCTTTCAAGATTTGGAATAAAGATTCGCGGTCAATAGAATTATATGCTTTTTTGAAATTCACAAATGTACAGACGATATTTTTATTGTACAGTTTTTGATGTCTTGGGATCAACTTTAGATTCAGGATCTGTTCAAGGCAGGATCTGCCCGGTTGAAAACCTGCTTGATATTCACCAATGTTAGGTTCTAACTGTCCCTGTGCTCTGTCTAGTAGACATTGAGATAGAATCTTGTAACAAACTGGGAGAAGAGATATCCCTCTGTAGTTGTTTACATCCGTTCTATCTCCTTTCTTGTGTAGTGGATGGATTAGAGCATCTTTTCAATCTTCCGGAATCCGTTCGGTTCGCCAAACTTCTTGTAGAATTTTGGTTATTTCCTTAATTGTACCTGGACCAGCGGATTTCAAAATTTCAGCAGTGATTCCATCTTCACGAGAAGTTTTGTTATTTTTAAGTCGTTTGATTTGCCTAATTATTTCATCTTCATTCGGTGGTAATGAATCTGGGTTCGTTTGTTTAGGGTTTAGTGTTGGTAATTTGTTTAAGGGCTCAGGACAGTTTAGTAGTTGTTCAAAATATTTCGCAAGTTCTTTGCAATTGTCTTGGATATTTAGAGCTTATTGTTCGTTTTCCTTTTGTAAGCAAATACTTTGGGGTTGATAGCCTGTTAATTTAGTTTTAAATGTTTTTTAAAAGTTTCGGGTGTTATTATTCGGGTGTAATTAATTTAAAAATAAAAAAAACATTTATTCCAAAATTTCAAGTTTTCACTTTTATCGGCAGTCCCCATGACTGCCTACCTTTTTTTTTTGTTGCTCAGGAAGCAGAGAAAATAATAAAAATCATACATCTTAAATTTCGAGGATATACCTAGAGGAACATCATACCACCTTTATATAATTCAATTTAAAAAATTAAATTCCCTAAGTATAGGTAAGTCATTAGTCACGTGAGTTACAGGATTAAATAAAGACTGTATAATTTTTGGAATTGAGATTCATTGAACTCGAACTCAAATTCGCATTTTACAAATGCCAACATCGTGTCGTCTTTCTTTCATTTTAACGATATTTATTCAGTTTTAATACATTGACGTTGATGCCGTTCTAAAAGCTTCCAAATACCCGAGACGCCTCGCTAACAAAACATAGAGCGCGACATCAACGAAAACGATCGCGACGTCCTCATTTTACGCCGAACTCGGGTCATTTTCGTTCGAGTTAAGCTCTGGGAATCTTTTAATAAGACGGGGAGAAGTTCCGATCGGTCAATATGAATTTGTTTTATGTCTTTTCGAAGTATTAACTGGCATCTCCTCGTTTGGGTCGGCTTTAAATAGCAGGGCGTGCATCAAAAACACGTTTTTTTTATTGTCGGGTTTCACGATTCATTTTTTCGCTTATTAGGAAGGATTATGGTTTTGTTTTTCCATATATATCAAAAGTGCGTTAAAAGGAAATAATGTCTTTGACAACAATTGTGAAAGACGCCAAAAATCTATACAAAGCGCGTAACATATTTTTAATTTCTAATGGGTTTTTAAACTATTATAATTAGAATTTTGTTTCTTTAATAGGTACGTAGATTTGTGTTTTTTGAATCTGGTCTGAAAATTTCGGACCGTTTGTCCCACAGAATATATTTTTTTAAAAACGGATGAAGCAAAAAATATATTGTTTTGGTTTAGATATGTAGACGAGATTTTCGTTTATTATACTGGAAACGATAGACAAATAGAAGCATTATCATTACATTACCCCTTCCAGTAATAAATATAATAAAGACCCGTCTGTATAGTTATTAAATGATCAGATCGATCTCCGAAATTCCCACCTATTTAAAATATTGAAAAAAATTAATCCCAATAAAAGTGTAAAATTAGATACATAGTATAAACAGATACATATATATTAGATACATATTATAATACCTTAATATTAAAGGTAGTGTTTGATAATGTAACATTGTTTTACGAAACTATAGTCACACCAAAACTTAAGGTGATACATAAAGTAAAAAAAAATGTTTTATTCGGTTTATCAGTGGTAATATTTTCAAAACATCATCTTTCGAATTAAAATAAGAAACGAACTCCTCGTTGAAAGACCCCACGGTAGACAAAAAAAATCTATTATTATTTTTTACGTGAGTCGTGAAATTTGTAGAAGTCACAAACCTGAAAATTTCAATTTTATGGGTTTAATGACATCAAGACACTGGTGCTAACCCATGCTACCGGATATTCTCAGTTAAAATACCAGAATTTTTGGACAAAAGAATACGGTAAATAATTACGCCAATTATAAAGTGCTTTTCTTGGTCCTCGGTTACGAAGACGGAATGTAGAGATGCCCATTAATGTCTAAAATCGTTATTTACTAGGATGGACATCGAAGTAAACCACATAAATTAAAAGAATGAAAAACGAACCGATACGAGAAACTAAACCGAAATTTTTGTATTGAGTTGTTCGAGTATCGAGCCTAAAAACGACAAAAAGAAATCTATGCTAACGTTGGTTGAAAGTACCCAGCGGTATATTGATACCAAAGGGATTTATTTTGAATGCAAATAAATATGTTCATAAATCCTTTCGGGTGTCAATCCTAGAAACAACTAGAAAACAACCTTTTCTCGTTGTTAACTCTGGCGAGTAGGCAGATTGAGATCTCGGAGCAAATCAACTAGATTTTCTTGATGATGGCTTCAAAGAGAAAGCCGAAACGTTGAGATTTTACAAATCATCAGCCTATATCGATCCACGGCAGGATGAAGGCCTCTTCAACATGCTTCCAACTTTCATGGTCCTAGGCTTTCCTCTGCCACTCGGGTCCAATATATTTAACGATGTCATCAATCCATCGTGCTTTCGGTCTTCTTCGCGGACGTTTGCGATCAAGCGGTATCCACTCCAAGATTGCCTTGATCCATCTGTCGTCCCATCGCCTCGCTATATGGCCTGCCCATCTCCATTTCAATTGCTTTACTCTTCCAATGATGTCACAGACTTTTGTTTGTTCCCTGATCCATGCGAAGGACTTTCTGTCTCGTCTTGTAATGCCAGGCATACATATTTCCAGTCCCCTCTGTACCACCCGAAGTTTTTGAATTGATTGCGATGTGAGTGTCCAGGTTTCACTTCCGTATGTCATAACGGGTAGAACGCACTGATCGAAGACTTTTCTTTTCAGGCAAAGTGAGTCTGCTCTTAAACACAATGTTGAATCTACCAAATACCTGCCAGCCACATTTAACACGCCGTTCCACCTCCCGGGGTATTCCCGTCCATTGAAATCTTCTGCCCAAGATATATAAAGCTGTCCACAATCTCCAAATCCCTTCCTAAAACTGAAATTCTTCTGTCCTGAGCGAAGTTATTGAACATAACCTGACTCTTTTTTAGGTTTATTTTCAAGCCAAATGGTTCGCCAGCCCTTTGAAGTTCTTGTATGCGTTTTTGCAGCTCCTCTGGGTCTTGTAAAATGAGAATAATATCATCTGCAAATCTAAGATGGTTTAAGTTTGCACCATTGATCTTTACACCATCCTGTTCCCAATCCAGTTTACGGAATACTTCTTCAAGGTCAGCCGAGAAAAGAATAGGCGATATTGCGTCAATATATATATATATATATATATATATATATATATATATATATATATATATATATATATATATATATATATATATATATATATATACCGTGCTTGGCTTTTATCGACTACGAAAAAGCATTTGATTCCATCTCAAAGCGTGCGATAATGAATGCACTGCTTAGCCAAGGGATGGACAAAGCATATGTAAACCTATTAGGATCGATATACGATTGAGCTACAGCCATCGATCTTCTTTCACAACACCCAGACGAGCTGCAAAGACACATACAAGAACTGTAAAGGGCTGGCGAACCATTTGGCTTGAAAATAAACCTGAAAAAGAGTCAGGTTATGTTCAATAACTTCGCTTAGGACAGAATAATTTCAGTTTTAGGAAGGGATTTAGAGATTGTGGAAAGCTTTGGGCAGAGGATTTCAATGGAGGGGAATATCGCCCGGGAGGTGGAACGGTGTGTTAAATGTGGCTGGCAAGCATTTGGTAGGCTCAACATAGTGTTTGCGCATGGATCAGGCAATCCTGGAGTGACATGTCGTTTCAGAATTCGACATGTCGATTCAGAATAAAAAGTAGAATTTACTAAACATAAAATAAAATTTTTCGACTATTTAAAAAACAAAGTTGATGATGATCGAGAAAAGCCGAAACGTCGAATCTAAAATTTAATTACATCATCTTGTAGAGGAGAAAAAGTGGCCGTGAAAATATCATTTATTTTGACATATCTCTTCAAATAGAATTAGAAACGAATAAAATACAAATCGCGAAAGTTCTTGACTTTGCAGCGTTCATCTCTGAATCTGTTATGGTTTCCGAGATCCTTGTAGAGTGTATTGTTATCTGGGACACACTGTATATACAACAGGTCTAGTAGTAGGCCCTTGGCTTGATTGACTGGTTGTCACCATGTTTCCCTACTTGTAGTTTTGCTTTTCCAGTCAACAATTTTCATTCTCTGTATGATCTTTCTCTGTCTCTTCTCTCCATCTTGATCTTGTTCTGCCTCTTCTCCTCGTCTTGCCTCCAATACTACTTTTCAATATTTTTTTAGGGGGATTCGATCCTTCTGCATTCTAAAAGTATGTCCCAGCCATCTCACAAGTGGGATTTCACAATTTTTAGGACTCCTAGTTCCTTAAAGCGCTCTTTCAACTCCTGGTTTGGTCACCTTTCCCGTCTGTCTTCAACGTCTCTAACATTCTCTCGTCTGGAGTTCCCGTTCGATATTTCACTAGCAAATGTAGCTATTAGTTTTGTAACTGTTTTATAGATCCTTATTTTTAAATTGCGAAATATCACCTTACTGCGTAATAATCCTTTATGGAGTCAATTATTTGGTTTTCTTTCATTATCATTTTTTTGTATTTCTTCCTTTACGATTTGTTCATTTTTTATAATATTGTACAGCTTGATATTTTTATTGAAACATAACCACACTATTATTCATAGTATTTTTCATTTTTTAAACGTCTATATCTAACTAACGATATAATATTAAGTGTTTCTATCCAGCCTACAGACATTCTTATTAATCAATGCCATTAAAAACCCTTTAAAAATCATTCATTATTGTTTTTTTTTGCACAAGTGGGCGGTTCGTTTCGATTTACCACATACCGCGTTTTTAAAATTCTTTACCGAAAACACGTTTCGTAAAAGTGAGCCAAGGTGGTTGACATGTTTAACGAAAACAAGAAATATAATAATAACAGAGTCCGTGCCGATATGGAGTTCAAAAATATCTTTAATTTGGACAAGGTAAGGTATAGTAGCTTTTAAATTCAAACATCGAGAGCACTACGAGGCCAATATAAAAGTTAGAAAGGGGCCAGTTCATATAGTTTAGTGCTGTTTACCTTTTTAAACAATATAATCAACAATCTTAAACACAAAACTAGAAACGCAAAAAATACAAGAAGTATATTTATGGAGAATATTAAGACAATACTTTCACTCTAGAGACGCTCAAGGACGCAGATTGCGAAGTATTAATCAATATGGAATCAATATTTTGATTCGCCTAGAGCATTATAGGGATAGAGGAGGGGTGTATATTGAATATAGTAAAAACTAAATATGTATTAAATCAAAATAAAATGTTTTACAGCGTCAGTCTCGTTATTTAATAGCTACACCTCGTATGTTTTCGAAATTTGGATTCTGATAGAAATCTGTGAAAGACCGTTAGGAAGTTTCGAAAGAAAAATACTGAAAAGTATATTTTATGGACTAAATGTTATGCGTGACATAGGCGTTACAACTTTGAGTTCACTTATTATCAGGTCTGTAAGATCCCGACATTGAAAGAGCTATAAAAATAAAACAGATTGAGATGGATAGGCTATAAAAGAGAATGTGGAATGGAAAACTTATCAAACATATTACACTGGGGAACAGCGATTTTGTTGACTTGGATCTGTGACTTGTTTTTGACCAATTTTTCATCTCTGAATTCAAAAATATTCAGTTTTTCTCTATCACGTCAAGTTCTTAAGCTACAGCATACCCCTCATTTTACCTTAAAAGTGTACATACGAAAGGAAATAAGGTGAGATCTGACCAAATAGATTAGAATATTTTATTCATACAGAGGTTAACATATTAAAAGTTAAAATTGTGTTTATTCAAAAAATAAATAAAAGATATTATGGTAAAAATTTCTTCTTATAGCTTTTCCTGGAGTGTTCAGTTTGTGGACATTCTCGCTTGATGCTCCAACAGTAGTCAGCCTCATACTAGCATCCCATCTACCTTGATACCGCGCTTTCATAACCTTTAGATCTTGGTGGAATCGCTCGCCCTGATCATCACTAACAGCACCAAGATTTTCTGGGAAGTTAGCAAGATGACTATGTAAGAAATGCAGTTTGATGCTCATGTCGCAACCAAGCTTTTTAAAGCTCTCCAATAGTTTTTGAACAATTTCGATGTAATTCGGGGCTCGTGTATTTCTAAGAAAGTCTTTAACAATATTTTTATAAGCCAACCAAGTATTCCTTTCAAGTTCGGTCATTGTTTCACTTAAATTTTCATCTTTAACGAGTTGCCGAATATGTGGACCATCAAACACACCAGCCTTTATCTTTTCATATGACAGGCTAGTTAATGTCGAAATGATATACTTAAAGCAGTGTCCTTCAATTGACAAAGCCTTAACAAATTGCTTCATGAGACCTATATGCAAAGGCGGAAATACAATATTTTTTCTGTCGACAAGTGGCTGATTTAAAATGTTTGGATCACCAGGTCTTAGGTCAGATCTTGGCGGCCAATTCGATTGCACCCAATGCTTCTCACGAGCTCTGCTGTCCTACATGCACAAAAAACAGGGATACTTGTATACCCGCGTTGCTGGCCAAGAAGGAAACAGACCATTTTAAGGTCAACACAGATGATCCATTGGTGCATGTTATATTGCAACAAGTCAACGACTTTCTTTATGTCGCCATATTCTTCACGCAAAGAAACTGAATGACCTATTGGGACTGAACCGTAAAAAAATCCATTATGTAGGAGAATACACTTCAAGCTACGCTTTGAGCTATCTGTAAACAATCGCCATTCAGTTGCTTTATAGTTAGAAATGGCCAATTCTTTCATTAAACCTTCTACGTTCTGGCAATATACAAATCCGTCATTATTTCTGAAGTACTGCCTAAATTCACTTTCTCTGGATCGGTAGTAAGTGACTTTAGTTCCTTTATCAAGCAAATTTTTTTCGTGCAGTCTTGATGCTAATAATTCCGATGCTTTTTTGGATAGTCCCAAATCTCGTGCTAAATCGTTTAATTCATGTTGATTGAATCCTTTACGAACAGAATCATTGGAAACTTTGAATTCTTCGTCGGTGGAGTTACTTCGATCTTCACTTGATTCACATTTTTGTATTTCTAAAGAAGATAATTCTTGAAAAACTGGCACTGGAATTTCAGCTGAATGAGGCACAGGGCGTATAGTTGACGGTAAACTAGGCTACTCAATTTTATTCTTGTTGAATCCTGTTTTTCTTGTTGAATCCTGATGTTTTTACTATGCAAAAGTAGCAATCACTTAAGTGATCTTTGGGCTCTCGCCAAACCATTGGTATACCAAACGAAAGTTTATTACGTGTTCTCTTCGTCCACATTCGTAAACTCTCTACACACTGCTTGCACACTTTATGAGGAGCTCATGATTTATCTTGGTCACCTATTTTCACTTTAAAATAAGCAAAATAGGCTTGCCTGACAAATGTACTAATATTAGTCCATTGAATGGGGATGGTAAAACTGCCACATATATAACAAAATGAATCAGGGCTGTTTAAGCACTTACAACGAGAACTACCAGAGGCAGACATAACGAAAATCTGTAGTTGTGTATGTATACTTTGACTTCACTATATCAGAGCGACACAGACCCACGTACTTTAGCATCTCACGCGTAACTGACCGAACTAGTTTTGGATGACGCAACGTCACTCACGCCCGCACTCCAAGGTCGAAGAAGGTTTGCCGGTAGGAGAGCAGCAGTGACTTCTGTGATTCGCCAAGCTTAGTCGGATGCGCAACAACTGTAGAGAAAAAAATTGACGTGATAGAAAAAAACTAAATAAAGTTTTGGAATTAGCATGTCAATTTACGTATAAAACAGCTTAAATATCGAACTCAACAGAAATTATTTTTCAAATTGTTCCCCAGTGTTATTTATCAAATACCAGAAAGAAACGGAACTAGAGGCCCTGAAGTAGACTTCGGGGTGTGAGTGAGTTAGATTGATTAAAATGTATTTTTAAGATAATGATCAAAAATGTGTTGGGATATCAAGAAAAAAATACTTTAGACGCTGGCAAAATGGTTGAGCTGGCAAAATGGTCTGTCAAAGCAAGAAGTCCTGACGTTAGGTGGTTCTTTGTCGATGGTCATGATCTTGTGGAAACCACACCATAATTTTACACATCCCTACACACCGACTCGCATGTCTACTATAAGTTTTTATCGGGAGATGGCGCTAGACGAAGCGACTCACCACGCCGCACCATCGCACACTAATACAAGTTTGCCTTTTATTTGTTCTTTGAATTGGCCTGGAATATAAACATGAACAGGACTGATGAAGGCTATAAGATCATACACCGATCGAGCTACTGGTATATGTTGGTATATTTTTAAACTATTTCGTATACTTTTATGCTGTTGACAATTCTACTCCACAAATTAAATAAAGACAAACGAAAAAAAAAATCTGACTTGGAAGAATATTAACCTTTAACCGGACGCAAATGATTAGTTATGACTATTTTAGTTTGAAATACTCATTAGCGAAGGAAGCTAATGAACGTGAATAATTTTCAGTTCTGAAATACCTTACCGCAAAGGTTTCTTTTCGTTTTGCATACCGTCTAAAATTATAAACATACCTGCGAGGATTACGTACGATTATCAGAATTGTTTGATAAAGTAGGTATCTTAATTATTTAGTTTTAAATGTTGGCTCGACAACTAAGTTTTGCACATGTTTTTCCATATTATTGGGTTGATGTAAAAGTTCGTCAGGAAAAATTTAATTTACTAAATATTTCAATTAATCAATACGAGGTTTGTTATTTATGTATCCGGAATAATAATAAAATAAATAAAAACAAATATTTATCTTTGAAAATGGTTTTAAGGTTTTTCAAAATATTCTCTGCGATGACCGATACACTGTTGCATACCTTTAAACCAAATTTCATAGCACTATTTTCATTTCGATTGAGATATCTCCAAAACATGTATCTTGAACGCATCAGTCGGTTTTTCTGGCGTCGAAAATGGGCCATGCAGTTAATTTTTCACAGACGGGAACAAAAAGAAATCGTTGTGTGTCAAATCAGGACTGTACGACGGATGACCTATCAATTCGATGTTTACACCGGTCAAATATTGAGTTGTTCGGTCCGATGTGTAACAGCTCGCGTAGTTATGGTGTCTTGTCGTTTTTTCTTTTTTCTTCAAATACTTCTGGCAAACAAATGGTTGCATACTATTTAGAATTCATCGTTCTACGATTCTCTAATGGCACTGTACAGGCAACCATTTGCTTCAAAGTGCTTCTTGGGTGAACAACTTTTGTTGGGTTTTGCACATTTTGAAAGCTTTAAACTTTTGTTTACTTTCGGGCTCACACGCATAAATCCAAGATTCGTTACTTGTGTAGATGTTATACACAGCTTTTGACTCACCATACGCCTTTTTTGTGCGATTGTCAAATTATGCGGAATCCAGCGCCCACAAATATTTTTCACGGCTAAATGTTCATATAAAATCTTGTGTATATTAAGGCCCAGGGAGGCCCCAGTCTCACGAAATGTCACATGACGATCTTGCTTTATCACAACAACCAATTCTAGACGACCTTCTTTAAATTCGTCCGTGAACCAACGACGGCCACGATTGAATTCACTAAACTAGTGATATATAGAGGTTTTAGATGGCGCTTTATGTCCAAAAGTCGAAGTGAGTTGATCGATGCACTGTTGAGATAATCCACGTCGAAAGTCGTAGTAAATCATCGCACGAAAATTCCCACTTCTTAATTCCATTTTTTGACTGAGATTAAATTTTCAAGTCGCTACAACACAACACCCGTATGACAAAACATTCTGAGTACGTATACAGTCACCAATGTCAAACTTTACGATACACATGTCAGGTAACTCTCAGATGGCGCTTAGCAACACCATTGTTGCTAATTCCGAATACAAAAATAGCAACTTTTGTATAATATGTGACGTTTTGTTCAATGAATTTCTCTATCTTTTCGATAGCTGCATAATCCGGAGCTCAAGTTCTGAGGTTTCTTGTTAAAAAAACTGATCCAGGTGACTTTTCAAGTCTCCCAAGGAAGTAAAGTTTTGTCAATCTAAGCTGTTTTGGCTCGATCTAAATAAATGGTAGTTGGAGGGCGTAAGGTCCGGAGAATATGGTGGATGGACCACAACAACCTAGTCAATTTGTAAAAGTTTGGGTTGTATTGTCTAGCATTTTCTGGATGGAACGCAATGCCTTCTTGGATTTTACTCGCTTTATTGCATCTAGTTGTGAACAGCTTTTCTGCAAATTAATGCACTGGTTCTTAGATCACAGTTTATAATAAACGATTCCTTTACACTCTCACAAAATGCACGGTATAACCGTCTTCGGATGCAACCTGGGCTTTGCTCTGGTTGAACGGGCAGCTCCGCGCTTACTCCATGATCTCTTACGCTGAACATTATTATTCACTATCAATTTTTCATCTCTTGTAACTATCCGTTTTAAAATGGTTCATTTTAACTTACTTACTGGTGTGGCGGTTAATAAGACTTAATTTTTTCTTAAAAAAAAACACGCTTAATTTGGGAGCAAGGTAAAAAATGATGTATTCACCAGTCTGCACCATCGCTAACTGCACATTTTTCCCATTTCTCTGACAATTTGTGGATGCCCTCCCAGAAAAACCAATGTTTCATGGAAAGTGCGCGAGATATCGATGAAAACCAGTGACAGTCGGAAGGAGCCAAGTCTGGTGAGTATGGTGGCTGAGGTAAGAGTTCCCAGCCAAGTGCAGAAATGGTGTCTCTGACCGCATTCGCAGTGTGTGATGGGACCTTGTCGTACTGCACCATGTGCAAAGCATTGTCTTCTTTGATTACCTCGAGAACCATCAATAGGGAATATTATATGGCGTTATTGGTACGTTTGAATGAAGAAATTGCGAAAAAAACGACCCCAAATGAATAAGAAAAAGTTCTATTTCATCAAGATAATGCATCATGTCACAAGTTACTCGCAACAATGCAAAACTTTTCCATCCACCGTATTCTTCGGGTCTGGCTCCTAGCGACTACTACCTGTTTGTAGACCTAAAAAGAAAGTTTCAGAGAAAGAGATTTTGATCCGATGAACAAGTGATTGTCGAAACTGAAGCCTATTTTGAGGCCAAACACTTTTGAATGAGACTATTAGTCATTTTACGAACTTATTGAGTGATGCGTTATGTTCTATTTGACATATTAGATATGACGTTAAGTAAGACAACCATAGTTAATGTCTCTGACTCTGACTCTGACCCTGACTTTCACGGTCACTTTATGTATAGTGGAAATTTTTAGATATTGATCTTAACTTATTTATTTAAAATGAATTTCCATAAAGTATTAGCTATCTCAGTTAAATTTATTATTGATGCTTCAACGAACAGTTTAGTCTTATATTATTTTAAGCTACAGTTAAAAATTATTTAAACAAGTGTTACCAATCGGATGTTTATCCGAAATACATGTGTCTGAAGACTAACAACAGGACAGAGTTAGCCAAAAAAAAACGAAAACAAGGTTTGAAAAAATGACTTCTGAAGATTGAAAAATTCAATATAGCAGAAAGGATATATACAGCGTTTATTTTAAAGTGATATATAGTGAATTAATCCATAAACTAAACAATATTGAGTTCGATATTTTGGACCAACCAGTAACGCAACAAATTTTCGATATCATTAACAAAAAGTTTATAACGCAAAAGAAGATAATTGGAAAACCACCTCTCTCAGAAAGAAACCAATAAAATTAAACCTATTACAAATTACACTGAACAGCAATTTTTCAAGAGATTCGTCAATCTTGATTGCAATTTCACTAGTGAGGAATTCACAGAAGTTACTTCACAGAAGTTTTCAATATAGCAATAGATAATTATAATAAAGAATTGAATTTCATCAAACAGATCGCAGTAAAGAACGGATACGACCCAAACATTGGGGAGTGGGAGTGAGACAAGGGGATGGACTCTCGCCACAAAAAAAGTCGGCCCTGAATATTGACCAGTCCATTAAACTGGGGAGAACCAACATCAAAATTGATTGTCTGGCATTTGCTGATAATCTAGCAATTTTAGCTCAAGATGTATTAACGGCTCAAAAACAGATTGAAATCCTAAAAGAAAACTCCAAACTTCCTTTGAAAAGACACAATACATGATCTGCAACAGACTAAGAACACCATTTCTAAAAACAAAATATGGTAACATCAGACGAGTTTCTCAATTCAAATATTTGGGTGAAATAATCATGGAAAATGGGTTGGAAAAATCGGCCAATAAGAGTAGATGTCCAAAAAATGGAAACGGCATTGAGACTTGCACAAAATATTTACAACAAAAAATGCCTACCTAAAAACACAACACTGAGACATTACAACACAGTTATTAAGACAGAATGTCTATATGGGGCAGAAACGCCTATTTTGAATAGAAAGAGAGACATCGAGGACAAAAAGAAGGAAAGAAAAATCCTAGGCCCCAAACAAACAAATAGTACAATATATCGACTTCGAGAAAATCAAGAAATTAAACAATACACAGATATACATAGCGATATGAGAAAAAGAAAACTTACGTTTTACGGACACATAAAACGGATGAATCCAAATAGGTTAACTAGACAAATAGTGGAATTTTATGAAAATAGGAGTAGAGCTAAAGTAGAAATAATTAAATGGATTGCTGCAATTAAAGAGGGCCTAAGATCAGCAAATATTACACAAAGGAAAATTCAGGATAGAGGCTGTTTCAGACACAAGGTTAACGTTTGGAAGGTTGGCCAGAGAGAAAAATGTAGGAAGACTGGAACAACTTGGTCTGACGAAAGGAAAAAAAAACGCCTCTAATTGTACTTCTCGTGGTCCACTAGGGCCCATACGTGAATAATAATAATAAATAAAAAAAGTTATAATAAAGACGTTAATTTAATATATCCGGTCAATAATATCAAAAATGCAGCATTCAAAACAATTACATATACGGGAAAAGTTACCAAATTTGTGTCGAGATATTTATCCAAAACAAACAATATAAATATTGCTTTTCAAACAAACAATAGTTTAGGACGCCTCATTAAAAACAATAAAAATTAAATAAATAAAAGTATAAATCAGGAGTTTATTTAATTGAGTGCGGGTCGTGTCCAAAAGTCTATGTTGGACAAACAGGAAGATCTTTCTCTACTGGGCTCAACGAACATAAAAGAAGTTGTACTAAATAGAAAATAATTCTCATTATGCTAACAGCTTAATGTTAGTTTTATGGTATTATTAGGTCGATGGGCACTTTTGGTTGTAATTACTTTTCTCACTGTTAGTTTAGTATAGTTTGTATTTGAAAAAGGCACTGCGTGTCGAAACAACTGTTATACATACAATTTTAAATATGAAAATGAAAAAATTTAGATATTAATATTTGCTTAACCGCCGCACCTGGTAAATCTATTCGGGTTTAATCTTTCACAGCGAAGGTTGCAACAGAAAAATTAATAACAAATAAATTATTTTGCGATAAGATATTTTTGCACCTCTCAGCAAAACAGAGACATTCTTAAAACCGTTACCTTGTAAAAAGATAATTATTCAAAATAGACAGTTGCCTAGAAGACAGGAACTAGCAGCAAGATTAGTATACAATTTGAACGTACGGACTAATGCGTTCTGATAGAGGGGAAGGGAGCAAAACAAAAAGAAGTAAACGACGTGAGAGATGATCCGTCATATATTTTCTTGTTTAAATAAGCAAATTTATGCCCCGAGTACCGACACAAAGAACCATAAATCAGCTTATAGAAGCCATAAACCAAAGTCCCGCTTCAATAAATATTAGTTCTAACGGCTAACACTGAGTATCGGACGGTTTTCTCCTTCTTCTCGGTTCTTGGCGTTTGAACCTGTTAAAAAATGAAATATGTGAATATCTTAAAAGAGTTGATATAAACTTACCAATAATGAAGTAAATAAAAAAGAAAAAAACGGTACAAAAGGCGTTTCGCTAACCATGTTAGCATCTCCAGGACATGAATTAATATTATATCTGTAATTAATCTCGACTTTTTTGTTGGAAGTAATAATCTCGACGTTTTTTTAAGTGTATCAGGAGATGATTTACGATTAAATTATCTCCTGATGATGCTAACATGGTTAGCGAAACTTCATCGAGAAGTTTAAAAAAGCGAATTTGGTGTTTAGTGGTAAATCTCTTCGAGTCGTAGTGTAGCGACAGTCTGTTAGAAAACTGCATTTTAAAATTTTCACTTTGACTTCTTTGCATCATCTGAGAATCCAATTTAGTTTCTAACCACTACAAAATCTGTAGAATAGTACCAATAGAACCAATATTAAATTTACTAAACTGTTTGTTAAGAAAAAAAGCCATATTATTAATGGTAGGACGTCAACTAATTGCCGCGTTTCAACATTTAAAATTGTCGAATTATACAATCGGTTTTGGATTGCGATAAATCTTTGACGCGCGAAGAACTTCGAAAATAAAATTATCTATCGAAAACCGCAAACTGTCCCAGAAAGAGATAAATAACACTTTCTTTCGACGCGAACATTTCGATATAGTTTTTTTTTCGGAAAAAAGAAGGTTCTCAATGCATTTTTTTTTATTAGAAAATCTTGACGTTCTAGATAGAAGGATATTTTTTTACTACAATATAAAGAACAATACACTGTTGGATACCTCCAATAACCCTCGTCACGGCTTCTTGGACTTGTATAACACTGTCATAAAACGTTCATTTCATGGTCAGTTTGAGTTTCGAGAACAGGAAATAGTCTCACGGAGATAAACCAGGCGAATACGGAGGATGTTGAAGCACTCATACTTTATTCGTCAATTTCTTCGTCCTCCTTTACGGCATAGAGAACAAATCGATCACAGGCTTTTCGTTTGTTTAATTCTTTTGTCAATATTTTTGGTGGTGTATAATTTCGCCGCCATTCATCTTACAGTCGAATTCGCATCATAGGCGATGATTTCACGCACTATATAAATATATATATATATATATATATATATATATATATATATATATATATATATATATATATATATATATATGTATATATATATATATATATATATATATATATATATATATATATATATATATATATATATATATATATATATATATATATATATATATATATATATATATTTCTATCCGTAAAACAGTACGCACAAGCACATTAGTCCGAGAGTACATTCGTTCGTTTGTCTTTTTTTTCAGTTTTCAGACACGCTTTGAGAATGCCAAGTGTGACCTTGACGAAACGTTGTGTGATCTTGGCAAAATGTTTTCAAAGGCTTCCAGAATGTAGGCAGATTGAGGCTTTGGGGCAAATCAACTAGATTGATTCTCTTGATAATGACTTCAAAGTGAAAGCCGAAAGGTTTCTATATATCTCTTCCGAATCAAAACACCGCTAGACACATTCAACCAATGCTTGCAGAGGTTTATGGTATATACAGTGTGTCGCATTTAAAATGAAGACCGAACCGAAAGCACGATAGACTGATGACATTCGTTAAGTATATTGGATCCGAGTGGCAGAGGAAAGTCCAGGACTGTGAAAATTGGAAGCATGCTGAAGAGGCTTTCATCCTGCAGCGGATCGACAAGGGCTGATGATGATATTGATGATGATATATATATATATATATATATATATATATATATATATATATATATATATATATATATATATATATATATATATAAAAAGCTAAGGAAGTTCACCCGTGCTCCACGTCGCGCTTTGTCATTCCTTCATCCGCCATCCAAAGCGCCAGCAAGCGTCACCCAAGACGGTTTCTGGCCTTAAGCCGTCATCAGTTGGGCTCAAGCCGGACCCCTGAAAAACGGATGAAGGAACGACTAAAGCCATGACCATTTAAATTGGCCATGTCGAATGGAGGCTGCAATCCCATGCAGCCACGCCATCCTGCGGTAAACGGTTGCAGCAGTTAGACTGCGAAACCGTTCGTGACCCGTCTAACCTCGGATAAGTACCAGGTGTGGATCGACAAATTGTGAACTGGGCCCGTGGAGAAAAGTATTAAAAAGCTAAGGAAGTTCACTGCTCCACGTCGTGCTTGGCCATTCCTTCATCCGCCATCCAAAGCGCCAGCAAGCGTCTCCCAAGACTGGTTTCTGGCCATTCGACATGGCCAATTTCAATGGCGGATGAAGGAATGGCAAAGCACAACGTGGAGCACGGGTGAACTTAGCTTTTTAATACTTTTCTCCACGGGCCCGTTTCACAATTTTATATATATATATATATATATATATATATATATATATATATATATATATATATATATATATATATATATGAGCTCTGCAAAACTATAAGAAAACGTATCAGAGAGGACACGCGCCGATTCAATATGCAGCTAGTGCAAAAAACCCTGGAAGAAAACAAAGGAATTAACAAAGCTAAACAGAAGCTGAGAAACAAAAGAACGCAAATATATGCTTTAAAGCGTGAGGATGGCACAGTGTGCAGGGCGCGAACCCAAATGTTTGAGATTGTCAGAAGGTTTTATTCCCAGTTATATGAAGATCAGAGCCAGTCAGGGACAGCAATACCCACGGAAGAACAATATATAATGCCAGATATCCTAGTGGAGGAAGTAACAAATGCTATAGAATTGATGAAGAACGGCAAGGCTCCAGGAAAGGATAATGTAACTGTCGAAATGCTAAAAGCAAAATTATACTCAAAATGCCTCAAAGAACAAAAAGTACCAAAATGCAGAACTGATCCTTTTACATAAAAAAGGAGCACAGGAAAATTTAAAGAACTACCGTCCAATAAGCCTCCTATCAGTGATGTACAAAGTTTTCACTAAGATAATTCTAAAAGAATATTAAAAAAACTGAATGACGCACAACCAAGAGAACAAGCAGGATTCAGAAGTGGATTCAGTACAATGGATCACATCCAGGTTGTACAGCAGGTCATAGAAAGGCACAACGAATACACCATGCCACTGTGCTTGGCTTTTATCGACTACGAAAAAGCATTTGATTCCATCTCAAAGCATAGATAATGGATGCACTGCTTAGCCAAGGTGTAGAGAGAGCCTATGTAAACCTATTAGAATCGATATATGATGGAGCTACAGCCACAATTCACCTTGATGATCTTGAAGTGGGAATTAATATAGAACGAGGTGTACGGCAGGGTGACGCAATATCGCCTATTCTTTTCTCGGCTGGCCTTGAAGAAGTATTCCGTAAACTGGATTGGGAACAGGATGGTGTAAAGATCAATGGTGCAAACTTAAACCATCTTAGATTTGCAGATGATATTATTCTCATTTCACAAGACCCAGAGGAGCTGCAAAGACGCATATAAGAACTGCAAAGGGCTGGCGAACCATTTGGCTTGAAAATAAACCTGAAAAAGAGTCAGGCTATGTTCAATAACTTCGCTCAGGACAGAAGAATTTCAGTTTTAGGAAGGGATTTAGAGATTCGGGTGGCACAGAGGGGAATGAAAAGATGTATGCTTGGCATTACAAGACGAGACAGAAAGTCCTGCGCATGGATCAGGGAACAGACAAAAGTCTGTGACATCATTGGAAGAGTAAAACAATTGAAATGGAGATGGGCAGGCCATATAGCGAGGCGATGTATATATATATATATCTATCTATATATATATATATATATATATATATATATATATATATATATATATATATATATATATATATATATATATATATATATATATCTATCTATATATATATATATATATATATATATATATATATATATATATATATATATATATATATATATATATATATATATATCTATATATATATATATATATATATATATATATATATATATATATATATATATATATCTATATATATATATATATATATATATATATATATATATATATATATATATATATATATATATATATATATATATATATATACATATACATATACATAAAACAAGTAATGTCATAAAATTACATCAGTATCTCCATCTTCACTGCTAATCTTTTCCATGTCGTTCGCTCTTGGGATGTTCGAGACCGCTGTGTTTGGGCTATGGTTTTCAAATCGTCATGTCATATCTTTTGCCATTTTCTCACACTTCTTGTTGTTTTTTTGATGTTAGTGGACTATATGGTTTAAATATCCTCACAAGTAAAATTAAAACCAATAAAAAAAGTAAACGCCATTTCTCTATGACCTTATATTTCAATTTGCTGCGACACAATTGCTAAAAGGTCAAAGAACATGTTATGCAAGCATATATAAGTCAAAAATATAAAATTAAGTAAAATGGTTTTTATGCAAACACATTATTAACCGTTTCCCTTTTTCTTTTTGTATCAGATCATTTTACTATCTAGTGTGATATAGAGATACGGTTTGCGTTAGTATGAGAGCAGGAAATTAACTTACAGGGTGATACATAGGTGACAATAGACTATCTGCACCAATTGAAAATTTTATAATAATAATATTTTATAATAGAACTAGTGCTGACAAAAGGGCGGTTTTATTAGCTGATGGAGTTATTAATATACCGAAATATATATATGAATAATACCATAAAATCCTATGGTTTTTGTCAGATGGATTTGGGTCAATTTCTCAAGGCGAAGAAGACCGCGTACATTCAAAATAAAACTACAGATTTATACGATTTTCACTGAATTATATTATTCTGATATGTTTCGCCAACACAGTGACTTCTTCAGATGTTGAGTATAAACTAAATTACTTCTATCTAATTGCGATTATACTATTCCTTAAAAATACTTTATTGTTTTATGACACTGCAAGTTTAATAAGGCCCCTTTCACACTATCCACTCCACGCCACGCCCCACCAAGTAAACAGGAGTAGATGGGGGTTTACACACCTATCCATGCCACGCCACACCACACAATTATACTCAGCCACAAGGGTTCCACTCGAGATCAACAGCAGGCGGGCGCCACATGCACGTAACTCCCATCCACGCCACACCCCTCTTGGCAACAGTAGGCCTGAAAGAACCAATGGGCTCTTTCATACCCTGCCACGCCCCATCCACTCCACTACCACGCCCACGCCACACCCCTCTTGACAACAGTAGGCCTGAAAGAACCAATGGGCTTTCATACCCTGCCACGCCACTACCACAATACATACGTGGTTAATCATATCAGTTATCAGTGCTTATTTGACTCCATGTTTGTTCTTTGTTTTTTTTTAATTTTGATTACTTTTTTTCTAATTTTAATTATTTTTTTTGTAATGTTGATTACATGGAGTTTTTTTGATACTGAAAAGTTAATAGACGAAGTAAAGAAAAATTAATGTTTATGGAATTCGGTGATTGTTCAAATAAACAAATAAAAACAGTTTGATTGGTCTGAAGTTGCAAATGCATTGTTTTCTGAGTATGCAGAACTTACCCGATGTGACTATCAGCATCTGCTGGGGAGTAATAGACTTCCTCAAGACAGTGTCTTGTCTACGCAAACATTCTTCTAAAACTGCAGACAGTTCTTGGAATGATTCCACGCTGATACGAAAGAATGTGAAAACCTTCATGGGACTATCACAGAGCTCCTCAAAATAATCAAGATCCCTGCTTTTTTGTCGGGTCGAAATATAAGGGTGTACCCAAAATTCTCTTTTCTTTCCTGCGTCTTCTTAACCTTCGAAGGACAATTAAACTCATGCCAGCCAACTCTTCAGTCGAATAGTCCGATGGCAAAAATAAACTGAACAGAAAAGTCTCACTTTTCAAGTGGATAAGGTCTTGATGGAATGTTGATAAGTGTGAAATGACGAGTGGTGTGGCGTGGACAAGTGTGATAGGGACCAATATGTTGACGTGGAGTGTGACGGATATGTGTGGAGTGGAGTGGCGTGGAGTGGATAGTGTGAAAAGGGCCTAAAGGTGAATTATTTGTTTCCATTTGGCCATTTAACATTATTATTATTATTCACGTATGGGCCCTGGTGGACCACGCGAAGTACAATTAGAGGCATTTGTTGTTGTTAGCCTTCCTTTGCACCCATACTAATTTCATTCTTTCGCTATGAGCTTTTTTCCTTTCGTCAGACCAAGTTGTTCCAGTCTTCCTACATTTTTCTCTCTGGCCAACCTTCCAAACGTCAACCTTGTGTCTGAAACAGCCTCTATCCTGAATTTCACTTTGTGTAATATTTGCTGATCTTAGGTCCTCTTTAATTGCAGCAATCCATTTAATTATTTCTACTTTAGCTCTACTCCTATTTTCATAAAATTCGACTATTTGTCTAGTTAACCTACTCGGATTCATCCGTTTGATGTGTCCGTAAAACTTAAGTCTTCTTTTTCTCATATAGCTATATATATATATCGATGTATTGTTTGATTTCTTGGTTTTCTCGAAGTCGATATGTTATGCTATTTATTTGTTTTGGGCCTAGGATTTTTCTTATGATTTTTCATTCCTTCTTTTCATCGTCCTCGATGTCCCTCTTTCTATTCAAAATGAGCGTTTCTGCCCCATATAGACATTCTGGCTTAATAACTGTGTTGTAATGTCTCAGTTTTGTGTTTTTAGATAGGCATTTTTTGTTGTAAATATTTTGTGTAAGTCTCAAGGCCGTTTCTATTTTTTGACATCTACCCTTATTGGCCGATTTTTCCAACCAATTTTCCATGATTATTTCACCCAAATATTGGAATTGAGAGACTCGTCTGATGTTACCATATTTTGTTTTTAGAAATGGTGTTTCTTAGTGTGTTGCAGGTCATGTATTGTGTCTTTTCAAAGGAAATTAGCAGACCTACCTTCTCTGCTGTTTCTTTTAGGATTTCAATCTATTTTTGTGCTGTTAATACATCTTGAGCCAAAATTGTTAGATCATCAGCAAACGCCAGACAATCAATTTTGATGTTTGTTCTCCTCAGTTTAATGGGCTGGTCAATATTCAGGGCCGACTTTTTTTCACACCACTCCTGTATTACTTTTTCTAAAACACAACTAAATTAGAGTGGCGAGAGTCCATCCCTTTGTCTCACTCCAGTTTTAATTTCGAAGGGCTCTGAGATGTCACCCATGATTTTAATTTTTGACCTTGTGTTAGTTAATGTTGCTTTAATAATTGCCAGCGTTTTCAGATCTAGTCCTTGTTCTTTCAAGATTCGGAATAAAGATTCGCGGTCAATAGAATCATATGCTTTTTTGAAATCCACAAATGTACAGACGAGATTTTTATTGTACAGTTTTTGATGTCTTAGGATCAACTTTAGATTCAGGATCTGTTCAGGGCAGGATCTGCCCGGTCGAAAACCTGCTTGATATTCACCAATGTTAAGTTCGCAAACTTCATCCCACCACGGATATTTTCTACGTTTTTGTAAAAGCTAAGTTTGATTCTAGTCAAGTAGTGATCCGTGGTTATATTAGCTCCTTTTCTGACTTGAACATTCAAAATCTCTTTATAATTGGGGTAGGAAATGGCAACATGGTCAATTTGAAATTCACCCATGTACGTGTTTGGGCACCTCCAGGTCTTTGTTATTTTGTTCTTAAAATGGGTTGACATTATTTTTAGATTAAACTGCGAACATAGTTCAACCAATCTTCTACCATTGTGGTTAGTCCATTTATGAGCGGGAAAACTGCTCACTGTATGTATCCATACCACATTTAACGCGTTCAGGCACTACTACCTCTTGATTTTCCTCCACGTATTGCATTATGTCAATGGATATTGCAAACTTTACTTCGCATCCCTCTATTCCTGACACAAATTCTTTTCACCGATGAAGTCACTTTCGCAAGAAACGCAATAAGCTGTCTATCCTCGCTGTATCTTCGAAACAAAGGGATTTTTCAAAAATCATCATACAACAAAATATTCTTAGAATAAGTCAAGGAATAACCCCTTTAATTTTTGCCGCATGCTTACCTAACACCCTGTATATTTAAGATTTCTTAATTCTCTAAAGGTTTTATCATAATTTATATTCATCATTTTTTTTAACTGTAGATGGGATGAGTTGTAGGAAAATAGGACGCCTATACCAGGTGTGACGGTTAATAATTCATATATTTTTCGTAAAAACATATTTAATTTGGGAGAAAGGTAAAAAACTGTTTATACTTTAACTATAGACAACGAAGTTTTCGTTAATGAACACGTTTTTGCTGCGGCTGCATTTGCACTAAGCCCCCTATTCAATAAAGAAACATACACATTTTTAACAATGTGCTTAGCATCGGGCGGTAAATGTTTTCCTTTAAAATTAGCTCTACCGGAGGCACAATAGTCATTATCTACGCCACATTTTTAGCACGTTGTGGAATAACAAAAAATACGATACGAAATTATAAAACTGCACTGTTTAAGAAAATAATGCAAACTAAACTAAAATATTTCGAAACTACTAAATCAAGTATAAAATTAATTTTATCTTTTTTTACCTGTTATTTTATTGGGCCCGGTCCTGCCTACGTTTCTTGCAACTTTGTCGGGTTTCATTACGGCAGAGGTTGTAAGGGTTTATTACAGCCAATCGGTCAACGATCTATCTGGACATGCACTAAAGTAGCATTTTTCTTTATTATTTTCTTTGTTTAAATCAAAATTTAAAAGATAAACAGTATACAGATAAACAGTAAATACGGTATAGTTTACTCTTTGGTGCAGGCTGACTATTCGAAGAAAACCCATTCGCAAGAATTATTTTGCTTTAAGACTTATCCGCACTAATTGCGACAATATTTCTTTTCCATTTTATTATATGCGTTGCACCTGCAATCGTATTCGTATCTCACTTAATTTTCACATATGATGCAATTTCTTTTTAATGATAAGCAAAATACTGCTTTGAAGGTCGTGCGATAGAAATTTTGGTTTCTTTTTTCATGAAATCAGGGAAACTTTTTATTGAGAAAGATTTTCCTTAACGATCATACCAAATTGATAAAATGTTTTGTCGAATATGGTTTCAGTGGAGTCGTTGGAAGTTGGTCTTGATGATCCTTCAAGTTGAACGTTACTGTAAACAAATCATTTAGATCCGGTTGTCCTGAAAAATTTTTTTAGAGAAAGAGAAACGTAAATAGTTTATGTAAATTTAATCTATTATACAATTATCACTACTATTTACAACGTAGTGGTAGGTCCATAAAAATTACTGTCTTTATTGTCAAAAAATGTCAACAGGTCGTTTTTTACCTCTTCTTTCGTTTAGGCAGTGTTGGAGTGTTCAATTTTTCTATTGGAACCTTCGAGAGATTGACCACTCCACCACAAGTTCTCAAGGCTCGTTTCGCTAACCAATTCTAGGATCATCAGGGGATAATTTAATCTAATCCTAAAACTAAACTATGTTTTATTGTATATCTAATCAAGCGTGTAAAAAAAGATACAAGAAAAAAGAAATAAGGGAGAAAAAGAAAAAGGAAAGAAAAAAATTAACCGTGAAGTTTACTGACACGGTAATAATTGGAAAAGTTAACTGAACGGAATAGATCCTTTATCCCGGTTCATGATTTTCTTGCATTTTTCTGTTTGAATGCTTTCATATGCATCTAAAGCTCTATTATTGTCTACACTTTTAACCAGTCTTAAATTGACCGTCTTGAATTATCCAAATCTCTCAAATATATCAAAATTGCAAAAAAAAATTCAAATAAAAATCAAAAATGCCAAATATTTATAAGATTGTCAAGCGTCTGCGAGAGAAGGATTGTTTTTATTTAAAAGCTGATAAGGGAAATAAGGTTCTAGTAATGGACAAACCTGATTACTTTGAACACGTTGAAAAATTAATTCAAGAAGGTCCTTATAAACGATTACCTAGGAATCCATTGTCAAAAATGATCAACGAAGTTAGCGATACATTGAAATCTTGTAACAACCTTATTTCTCCTTCTCTAAAAAGCAAACTATATGTTTCTAATCCAAAACTGCCAAGATTGTATGCTTTACCAAAAATTCATAAACCAGGAAAATCAATGAGACCAATTGTATCAGCCATTGATTCTCCAACATACAACTTGGCAAAGTGGTTAACAAAGGAATTTGAAAATCTACCAAACCAACTACCTGTGATAAACTAAACCAAATTCATAGCAAAAGTCAAAAACATACACACATATCTTGAAGTACTTAAGAGTTACTCGAGTTAAACGGTTTTAATAACAAGATTGTTTCTGAGTCCATCTCCTTAACAAGATTATGTATGAAGCAAAATTGTTTTCAGCTTAATAACAAGTTTTATAAACAACAAGAAGGAACGGCAATGGGCAATCCTCTGTCACCGTTCTTAACTTATTTATGAGTAAATTTGAAACCGAAGCAAAAAATGAATTCAGTTACTTTCCGAAGGTGTGATTGAGATTTCGATTCGAAAAATGAAAATTTAGATGATTTTATTAAGAACTTAAATGGCTAATCCCAAAATATAATATTCTCGCATGAACTCGAAAACAACGATAGTTTACCATTTCTGGATGTTTTAGTCAGTAGAAATAATAAAAATAGGTTAGATTTTGATATTTTCAGAAAAAAACACCACCACTTCGAGATACATTCCTAACGATTCAAATCATAGCTTCCAAAATAAGATGGCTAGTTTAAATTATATGGTAAATAGATTAATTAATTTTCCTTTAAATAAAGATAATTATAACAAAGAATTAAAATTAATTAGGGAGATATCTGAAGTGAATGGTTATAATAAGAACATTGTAGATAAACTAATTGGAAAACATAAGTTCAGAAAATTATTGAAAGCATCTTCGACTTTTCAAAAGGATCAGAACACAAAGGAATTCATGGTAATACCATTTGATGCCCAATTAACAAGAGGACTAGACAACATTTTGAAAAAAGTGGACATTAAGGTTGTGTAGAAACCATATAATAAATTAAGAAAAGTCCTGGGTAATTTAAAGGATAAAGTTCAGCAACATGAAAAGTCGGGAATTTACGAAATTAGCTGTCAAGATTGTGATCGTATTGGATATATTGGGCAAACAAAAATATCCATATTAACGAGATATAAAGAACACACACACATAAAGAACATGACCACAATATAGACATTAGTAATTTAAGGCTAGTAAAAACTGTAAAAAACAATAGGGCTTTGGATGCATGTAAACACATTCAAATAGAAAAAGGCAAGAAAATCATGAACCGGGATTAAGGACCTATTCCGTTCAGTTAACTTTTTCATTAATTTTAGGATCAGTAAACTGCACGGTCCATTTTTTTTTTATTGTTTAATGCTTATGAAGCTTTTTATCCTTTTATGTATACTTTTTTACACGCTTCATTACGTTGGTAGTACGCTTCCTAGGTAGTAGATTAGCAATTAGAGTACTCATATAAATAGAACATAATTTAGTTTTAGAATTAGATTGAATCATCTCCTGATGATGCTAACATGGTTAGCGAAACATGCGCCGAGAACTAAAAAAGGTGTTTAGTGACAAATCTCTTTGAATTTAGTTTGGAAGGAGCAGAATAAAAGATAGTCCGAGGGTGCGATGTCCGGTACGTAAGGGGAATAAGGCAAAACATCCTAATTCAAGTTTAACAATTTTTGTCGGGCCTTGATAAAAACGAGCGGTCGTGGAAAAAAATATTTTTAAATAGTTTAACATTAATGACGCTTTAAAAGTAGATACATTACTACATAAAAAGTTTCATATTCTTTGTTTTATGTTTAAAAAAACACATGTTACGTAAATCTTGAACTATATAACAAATTACTATTGCAAGTAACGGGATTTTATTGTAATTTACGTTCTCTGCCATTAAAAGACGCTGAGGTAATATCAACATGTAGAGTGACCAGTAAAAAGGTTAGGAAATGCGAGCAATACGATGCTGTTTCGAAAAATTCACTTTTGTGGAGTTGTATAGGCATAAAGAAGTGTCGATAATATTTCCTCGGTTGTCATTTTTATAAAATCTAAATTTTAAAAGTGCCGGGAATATCCGTTCTATTCTCCACACTTGGTTTCGTCCGATTTTTCTACATTTCAAAAATTAAAATTGTTTAAATTTAAATTACAACAATTTTCTTCTTTTTATAAAACCCATATACAGGGGGAACGGTAAATAACTTTAACGCGAAAAAAATTGTAAAGTTATTCTCAAATCTATGATAAAAATTATCATTTTAACCAAATATGTGTAAACGAACATTTAGCCTATATTAATTGGTTATTATTTAACGAATAAGCCACAAATAAACTAATCAACATATATTAAAAAGGAATAAAACAATTAAAAAAAAATGTTTTATTTCTTTAAAAAAAAAAAGAACTATCACAAAGTAACGGACAAATCAATCACTAATCAACATTGCCAAAACAATTAAAAAAAAAGAATTATCAGCGATAATGAAAGTGGCAATGTTGTATTGACTAATTGAGAGGCGACGTTGCCAATTGTTACGAATATAAAATATAAAATAAATCGTGCTTTCTGGTCAAGCTTCTGGTGAAGATGGAATCAAAAGTTAAATTCATGGGTGACATCTCAGAGCCCTTCGAAATTAAAACTGGAGTGAGACAAGGGGATGGACTCTCGCCACTCTTATTTAACTGTGTTCTAGAAAAAGTAATACAGGAGTGGCGTGAAAAAAAGTCGGCCCTGAATATTGACCAGCCCATTAAACTGGGGAGAACCAACATCAAAATTGATTGTCTGGCATTTGCTGATGATCTAGCAATTTTAGCTCAAGATGTATTAACGGCACAGAAACAGATTGAAATCCTAAAAGAAACAGCAGAAAAGGTACGACTCCAAATTTCCTTTGAATAGACACAATACATGACCGGCAGCAGACTAAGAACACCATTTCTAAAAAAAAAAAATATGGTAACATCAGACGAGTCTCTCAATTCAAATATTTGGGTAAAATAATCATGGAAAATGGGTTGGAAAAAGCGGCCAATAAGGGTAGATGTCAAACAATGGAAACGGCATTGAGACTTACAACAAAAAATGCCTATTTAAAAACACAAAACTGATACATTACAACACCGTTATTAAGCCAGAATGTCTATATGCTGCAGAAACGCTCATTTTGAATAGAAAGAGGGACATCGAGGACATTGAAAAGAGGGAAAGAAAAATCATAAGGAAAATCCTAGGCCCCAAACAAATAAATAGCACAACATACCGACTTCGAGAAAACCAAGAAATCAAACAATACACAGATATACATAGCGATATGAGAAAAAGAAGACTTAAGTTTTACGGACACATAAAACGGATGACTGTGAGTAGGCTAACTAGACAAATAGTCGAATTTTATGAAAATAGGAGTAGAGCTAAAGTAGAAATAATTAAATGGATTGCTGCAATTAAAGAGGACCTAAGATCAGCAAATATTACACAAAGTGAAATTCAGGATAGAGGCTGTTTCAGATACAAGGTTAACGTTTGGAAGGTTGGCTAGAGAGAAAAATGCAGGAAGACTGAAACAATTTGGTCTGACGAAAGGAAAAAAGCTCATAGCGAAAGAATGAAATTAGTATGCGCGCAAAGGAAGGCTAACAACAACAAACGCCTCTAATTGTACTTCGCGTGGTCCACTAGGGCCCATACGTGTATAATAATAATAATAAATCGTGCTTTCCAAGGAAATGGTGGCATTTTAGATACACGTTTTAAGGAAGCTTTTTGTTCAAAGTGATTTAAAGAATCGTTTTGTTATATCTAAGTTATAACACTTTGCATAAAGTTTTTTTACTAAATATTTATAAAACTTAGACTAACTTGTAAAGAACTTGTACGACACTCTGTATTGAACGAGTGAAATATAAATTCATTCTACAAAACACCGCGATATCGTGTTTCCAGCTGACGGCCGTTTTATTTTTGTTTCTTTGTATATAATTTAATATTTAGCGTCTTCTGTTTTCTCTCATCCATTCTCGGCATTAAATTTAACCTGAAAGAAAAGAAACAATCTCCGAGATTTAGAGAGTTAGATCTCTAATTTATTTGTTTGCTTAATTGTCTTGACACGTGATGTTTAGATTTTTTCCTAATGTTTTATTAATTTTTACGCGAAATATTTTTTCGTTCATTGTTTTTTTCATAATTTCAGTGATGATTGCGTTGTAAAATAAAATATTAAATTAGGTAATAGTGCAAAAATCACTTATTCAGAAAATAAACATGCTCTCGAAAGAAAACTTGGTAGCGTATTGTTTCTTGAAATTGTTTGCACTTTAAAATGCCAACAACATCGCAAATTGCACAAATTTTTAGAACACATTAGAAAAATCCGGTTGACAAAAAGACTTACTAAGGGCTACGAAGTGAGATAGGGAGTATAAACTCATAGTGAAGGCGGATCAAATGTGTCTCCTCTAAACCATCAGCCTCGTTACTTTATTTAGATTCTTCGATTGTTACGTTTTCCTAATACTGTAGCTTCGTCGGAATAATGTTGACAAATATATATTTTTCATAGTTAAAATAGCTATACCAGATGTGTGGTTAATAATTCATACTTTTTTTAAGAGATGGGGGCTAGAAACTAGGCTCGGTTTTTAATGGCAATTAATGTTTAAACAATTTTGAGTTAGTGTCATATTTTTTTCTTGAGGTAAACATGCCACAAGTACCTTTCAATTTTTAAACGATTTCAAGTTTCGAGGCAAATAAAGAGCATTTGCAAGACATATTGATTTTCTTGTTGAATGAAAAACGCAAGTAAAAGCCGTCGTATCCTTGGGGAAACTACTTTTTTAACTGTGTTCCTCCAGACATTCAACTATCAAATTTTAACACAGAACGTCTTTTATACTCTTCTATACTCAGGATTTTTTAATTTTTCTTTTCGATTCGGTGCAACATTATGAAAAAAATTTTTTGGACAAGTTTCAATTTATAGATTTGATTTTTATTTTTTTTATAAGAAAATAATTAAATTAATTGATAATTAATGTTTGAGATAAATTTTAAACTATCGGGTGGCGATCAGTAACGACATTTGATGGCGACAAGCGCCATCTATCAGGAGTTAAAAGCAAATTTTCCATCTAAGAAGTCAGTTTCTAATATAGCCTCAACAAAAGAGACAAAATAAACGAAAATGTCTTGATAAATATTTATTATTCTCAAAACATGGATACTTAATTTTTTTGTTTACACTGAGAATCTATTTATTTGTGTATATATATATATATATATATATATATATATATATATATATATATATATATATATATATATATATATATATATATATATATATATTACAGATGGTAGATAATGTTTCTAAATCATTCCGGGTGTCGATTCGTTGATTCTGTGAAGAGTCACGAAGTTTCGTCAAAATCTCTTTTAGCATTTTCAAGTGTTCTAGAAAAAGTAATGCAGGAGTGGCGTGAAAAAAGTCGGCCCTGAATATTGACCAGCCCATTAAATTGGGGAGAACCAACATCAAAATTTTAGCTCAAGATGTATTAACAGCACAGAAACAGATTGAAATCCTAAAAGAAACAGCAGAAAAGGTAGGACTCCAAATTTCGTTTGAAAAGACACAATACAAGACCTGCAACAGACTAAGAACACCATTTCTAAAAACAAAATATGGTAACATCAGACGAGTCTCTCAATTCAAATATTTGGGTGAAATAATCATGGAAAATGGGTTGGAAAAAGGGTAAGGGTAGATGTTAAAAAATGGAAACGGTATTGAGACTTACACAAAATATTTACAACCAAAAATGTCTATCTAAAAACACAAAACTGAGACATTACAACACAGTTATTAAGCCAGAATGTCTATATGCTGCAGAGACGCTCATTTTGAATAGAAAGCGGGACATCGAGGACATTGAAAAGAAGGAAAGAAAAATCATAAGAAAAATCCTAGGCCCCAAACAAATAAATAGCACAACATACCGACTTCGAGAAAACGAAGAAATCAAACAATATAGCGATATGAGAAAAAGAAGACTTAAGTTTTACGGGCACATAAAACGGATGAATCCGAGTAGGCTAACTAGACAAATAATCGAATTTTATGAAAATAGGAGTAGAGCTAAAGTAGAAATAATTAAATGCATTGCTGCAATTAAAGAGGTCCTAATATTATTATAAGCTAATACATTTCATATTTGAAATTGTAGCTGTTCCTTTCTAAGGAACTCTTCAAATCCTTTTAGTGTGGTGGATCAGTCCACATTTCTTCTTGTTGCCCTTCTTATAGTTGTTGGTGAGTTTTAGCCTCTTCGACTATTTTCCTCCATCCCCTCCTGTCTGCGATCTGTCCTCTCCATTTCTCTGCGTTTACTGTTTTTATATTTTCCTCCACCTGCTGTCTCCATCTGACCCTGGGTCTCCCTCTAGGTCTGCTCTGTGTTGGTTTCCATATTGTTATCTCTCTTATTGGCGTATCCCTGTCTCTTCTCATTACGTGTCCATACCATCTTATTCTTTGTGCTTTAATTGCTCTCACTATGTTTTCCCTTCCCAATAAGTTGTCGATTTCAAAGTTCATCAGATTTCTGTACTCGTTGTTTCCCACTTTCTTTGCACCCATTATGGTTCTCATTATCTTACGTTCAAAAATATTTAGTTTGTCTTCCTCTTTTGCTGTGAGTGTTACAGTTTCTGCGGCATATGTTACTATTGGTCTTATTATTGTTTTGTATATTCCTAATTTATTCCTTGTGCTCAATCTCCTGTCTTTCAGTAATTTCTTGTTGCTATGGAATGCTCTATATCCTTTATGTATCTTCTCTTCTATATCAAGTCCCTCATTCCTTCTATCTGTTATGACCCCCAGATATTTAAATGTTTTTACTTGTTCAAATTTATAGTTTCCGCACTCCTATTCTCAGTATTCTTTCATTTCTGCTGCAGTACATATACGTTGTTTTTTGGTCACTTATTTCCAACCCTTTTTTCTTAGACTCGCGGACAAGTATTTTTATTACGCGCTTTAGCTCTCTCTGCTCTCTAGCAATTATTGCAACATCATCCGCATATGCCACTATCTGTACAAGATGTTTATTTAATGTTCCTATATTTTCAATTCTCTGTATTATGCTATCCAATAAAGAGGACCTAAGATCAGCAAAAATTACACAAAGTCAAATTCAGGATAGAGGCTGTTTCGGATACAAGGTTAACGTTTGGAAGGTTGGTCAGAGAGAAAAATGTAGGAAGACTGGAACAACTTGGTCTGACGAAAGGAAAAAAGCTCATAGCGAAAGAATGAAATTAGTATGGGCGCAAAGGAAGGCTAACAACAACAAGCGCCTCTAATTGTACTTCGCGTGGTCCACCAGGGCCCATACGTGAATAATAATAATAATAATAATAATAATAAAAACGAATCCCTGTTTGAGTTTGTTTATTTGGATGAAACATGGATATTTCAAAATGGGACCTTGAGTCACTCATGGCAAAATGATAACAAGAGGACTGTAAAGACTACAAAAGTTGAGTGCTATACCTAATACTTAGGAGGCATTAAAGTCATGTGACATGAAGAGTTATTTTAAGACATATCAATAATAACAATATGTTATTGCAGATATATTGTTCTTCATGCCTGGAACAAGAATGGTTGTATTCCAGAGGCCGAATTAGTCTTCCCTTCTAAAACAAAAAACGATTATCATGGAGAAATGAATCAAGCTAACTTTCTGTTTTAATTTGAAAACCAGCTGTTGAAAATCTTGGAGGAGCCATCAGTTATTGTCATGGATAATACAGTAGTACACATCAGTACACATCAGTGTACTGTGATATGGTTATCCATATCACAGCGTTATCCAACTAATGCATGTTGAAAAGTGAACTGCTGCAAATCGTTATTCGGTAAGCAGTAATTAAAGGGACAGGTTTGTGTTTCATAATGTTCTTTTTAAAAACAATCCTAAAAAAGAATACGTGGCAGATGTTACGTCTTCTCACTTATCATTGCATATTCAGTTATAGAATTGATATGTAGGCTAACCAAAAATTATTACAATCATCATATAGGTCGAGATGGAACAACCACTGACAACTGTTTGGATATGTGGAAAGAAGTTTTATCAACAGTTACACCACAGATCTAGATGAATAGCATCAGACATAAAGAAGAAGATATTGAAAGATGGTCGAATCGCGAAAGAGTATTTGATAGACTAGAACTTAATCCCCTAATAATTTACTTGAACGGCGATTCAGATACTGTAAGTTGTTTTAGTGATAGTGCATGATTAAACTTTGTGTGAACTAAAAGCAAAGCCGCTATGTTCACAAGCAGAAGTTTCGAAACAAATTTTTGTAAAAAACTTCGTGTTACTTTTATATTTACAATTTTATCGATTATATAAAAGCCAAAGTCTGGGTATTTTTGTGTTGATGTAATGTCTGTTGTCTTATTGTCTTATTATATATATATATATATATATATATATATATATATATATATATATATATATATATATATATATATATATAATAAGACATATATATCGCCGCTATATATATATAGCGGCGAGTGCGCAGATTATATCGGGGTAATTCGGGACTATTTGCGGCGCTCGGTAACGCTGCCGTGCGTTCGTTTATTGATTTTTCCACCTCGCCGCCACGTTGCCGCGTTTCTTCTTTTTTCAGAGGGGATTTCCATGCTTTTGGAATGTTGCGAACGTTGTTTCGCGAATTTAATTCACCCCTTTCTTCTATTTCAAGGGCTTCTCTGATTGTTCGGGCCTCGTAGTTTTCAATATTCGCTATTTCTTTGGCTCCTTTATAATCGATTTTATGTCTTGTTTGTAGATGGTTCTGGAACAGAGTGGAAGTGGTTTGTTTGTTTTTTAAGTTGCTTTTATGTTCTTGTATTCTGGCCGATATTCGCCTGTTTGTTTGTCTTATGTATGTTCTGTTGTAGTCGAAACAAGATATGCTGTACAACCCATGATTTTCCAGTATAACTTTGTCCTTGGGGTTTTTTAGGATGTTTGTGACAGTTTTGTGCGGCTTGTAGGTTGTTCTGATCTTATGTTTCCTTAGTAGTCTGCCTATCCTATATGTGATTGCTTTTACGTATGGTAGCAGGACCTTTAGTGTATTCGGTTCATGATCCTCTGTTGTTCTTCGTGTTTGGGTTTCCTGACGGTGAATGGCCTTCCTGATATAATTTTCTGAATATCCATTTTGTCTAAGGGCTGTGGAAATTTTTGGTAGTTCTTCGCTTCGCCTATCTGGTAGTGTCCGTCAGAAGGATCTGGAAATCAAGATGTTCGCTACTGCTGTGATTTGAGAAGGATGGCGATGGGATTTAGCGTTGAGGTATCGATAAATGTGAGTTGGTTTTCTATTCACTATGCATTTGAGGGTTCCAAAAAAATTCTTTGTGATAAGGAGATCCAAAAACGGCAGTTTTCTATCCTCTTCGACTTCTAGAGTGAACTGTATTCTGCCTCCTAGACGAGACACATGCCCATTATATATATATATATATATATATATATATATATATATATATATATATATATATATATATATATATATATCTATATATATATATATATATATATATATATATATATATATATATATATATATATATATATATATATATATATATATATATATATATTATTTATTATTATTCACGTATGGGCCCTGGTGGACCACGCGAAGTACAATTAGAGGCGTTTGTTGTTGTTAGCCTTCCTTTGAGCCCATACTAATTTCATTCTTTCGCTATGAGCTTTTTTCCTTTCGTCAGACCAAGTTGTTCCAGTCTTCCTACATTTTTCTCTTTGGCCAACCTTCCAAACGTTAACCTTGTATCTGAAACAGCCTCTATCCTGAATTTCACTTTGTGTAATATTTGCTAATCTTAGGTCCTCTTTAATTGCCGCAATCCATTTAATTATTTCGACTTTAGCTCTACTCCTATTTTCATAAAATTCGACTATTTGTCTAGTTAGCCTACTCGGATTCATCCGTTTGATGTGTCCGTAAAACTTAAGTCTTCTTTTTCTCATATCGCTATGTATATCTGTGTATTGTTTGATTTCTTGGTTTTCTCGAAGTCGGTATGTTGTGCTATTTATTTGTTTGGGGCATGGGATTTTTCTTATGATTTTTCTTTCCTTCTTTTCAATGTCCTCTATGTTCCTCTTTCTATTCAAAATGAGCGTTTCTGCAGCATATAGACATTCTGGCTTAATAACCGTGTTGTAATGTATATATATATATATATATACCGACATATGCTCTCTCGTCAAGAATAGGGAGTCCCCATCAAGTCATCCCCTCAACAACCCATACCCTCGCCGACCTTCTCCGTTTCGTCTCTCGATGTTTGGATTCTTCAGAGTACCTACACATGTTTCCCCATCAAGAATAGGTAAACTCTATCCACAGCCAACAACCAATGTTTTGGCCGACTTCCCATTGATGGCGTATATTTATGCAGTGTCAGATTTCCTTGGACTGCGTCCAGTAAGACAACAAACATTACATCAACACAAAAATACCCAGACTTTGGCTTTTATATAATCGATAAAATAGTAAATATAAAAGTAACACGAAAAGTTTTTAACAAAAATCTGTTTGGAAACTTCTGCTTGTGAACATAGCGGCTTTGCATTTAGTTCACACAAAGTTTAATGATGCACTATCATTAAAACAACTTACAGTATCTGAATCGCCGTTCAAGTAAATTATTAGGGGATTAAGTTCTAGTCTATCAAATACTCTTTCGCGATTCGACCATCTTTCAATATCTTCTTTATGTCTGATGCTATTCATCTAGATCTGTGGTGTAACTGTTGATAAAACTTCTTTCCACATATCCAAACAGTTGTCAGTGGTTGTTCCATCTCGACCTATATGATGATTGTAATAATTTTTGGTTAGCCTCCATATCAATTCTATATAACTGAATATGCAATGATAAGTGAGAAGACGTAACATCTGCCACGTATTCTTTTTTAGGTTTGTTTTTAAAAAGAACATTATGAAACACAAACCCGTCCCTTTAATTACTGCTTACCGAATAACGATTTGCAGCAGTTCACTTTTCAACATGCATTAGTTGGATCACGTTTATCCATCAGTGTACTGTGATATGGTGCATTATCCATGACAATAACTGATGGCTCCTCCAAGATTGTTAACAGCTGGTTTTCAAATTAAAACAGAAAGTTATTTTGATTCATTTCTCCTTGATAATCGCATTTCGTTTTAGAAGGGAAACTAATTCGGCCTCTGGAATACAACCATTCTTGTTCCAGGCATGAAGAACAATATATCTGCAATAACATGTTATTATTGATATGTCTTAAAATAACTCTTCATGATACATGCCTTTAATGGCTCCTAAGTATTAGGTATAGTACTCAACTTTTTCCATCAACTTTTGTAGTCTTTATAGTCCTCTTGTTATCATTTTGCCATGAGTGACTCAAGGTCCCACTTTGAAATATCCATGTTTCATCCAAATAAACAAACTCAAACAGGGATTCGTTTTTATTATTATTATTATTATTCACGTATGGGCCCTGGTGGACCACGCGAAGTACAATTACTCGGATTCGTCCGTTTTATGTGTCCGTAAAACTTAAGTCTTCTTTTTCTCATATAGCTATCTATATCTGTGTATTGTTTGATTTCTTGGTTTTCTCGAAGTCGGTATGTTGTGCTATTTATTTGTTTGCGGCCTAGGATTTTTCTTATGATTTTTCTTTCCTTCTTTTCAATGTCCTCGATGTTCCGCTTTCTATTCAAAATAAGCGTTTCTGCAGCATATAGACATTCTGGCTTAATAACTGTGTTGTAATGTCTCAGTTTTGTGTTTTTAGATAGGCATTTTTTGTTGTAAATATAGCACTCAACTTTTGTAGTCTTTATAGTCCTCTTGTTATCATTTTGCCATGAGTGACTCAAGGTCCCACTTTGAAATATCCATGTTTCATCCAAATAAACAAACTCAAACAGGGATTCGTTTTTATTATTATTATTATTATTCACGTATGGGACCTGGTGGACCACGCGAAGTACAATTACTCGGATTCGTCCGTTTTATGTGTCCGTAAAACTTAAGTCTTCTTTTTCTCATATAGCTATGTATATCTGCGTATTGTTTGATTTCTTGGTTTTCTCGAAGTCGGTATGTTGTGCTATTTATTTGTTTGCGGCCTAGGATTTTTCTTATGATTTTTCTCTCCTTCTTTTCAATGTCCTCGATGTCCCTCTTTCTATTCAAAATGAGCGTTTCTGCAGCATATAGACTTTCTGGCTTAATAACCGTGTTGTAATATCTCAGTTTTATGTTTTTAGATAGGCATTTTTTGTTGTAAATATTTTGTGTAAGTCTCAATGCCGTTTCCATTTTTTGACATCTACCCTTATTGGCCGCTTTTTCCAACCCATTTTCCATGATTATTTCACCCAAATATTTGAATTGAGAGACTCGTCTGATGTTACCATGTTTTGTTTTTAGAAATGGTGTTCTTAGTCTGTTGCAGGTCATTTATTGTGTCTTTTCAAAGGAAATTTGGAGTCCTACCTTTTTTGATGTTTCTTTTAGGATTTCAATCTGTTTCTGTGCCGTTAATACATCTTGAGCAAAAATTGCTAGATCATCAGTAAATGCCAGATAATCAATTTTGATGTTGGTTCTCCCCAGTTTAATGGGCTGGTCAATATTCAGGGCCGACTTTTTTTAATGCCACTCCTGTATTACTTTTTCTAGAACACAGTTAAATAAGAGCGGCGAGAGTCCATCCCCTTGTCTCACTCCAGTTTTAATTTCGAAGGGCTCTGAGATGTCACCCATGAATTTAACTTTTGACCTTGTGTTAGTTAACGTTGCTTTAATAATTGCCAGCGTTTTCAGATCTAGTCCTTGTTCTTTCAAGATTCGGAATAAAGATTCGCGGTCAATAGAATCATATGCTTTTTTGAAATCCACAAATGGACAGACGAGATTTTTATTGTACAGTTTTTGATGTCTTAGAATCAACTTTAGATTCAGGATGTGTTCAGGGCAGGATCTGCTTCATTCATTTTTAATATTTTGATTTATCTTCAAAAATTGGATTCGTTTAAAAGCAATATCTGAAAGTTCCATCAGGCGCTTACGTGGATTATCCTTAGTCAATTTGAAACCAATTTCTTTTAGAAGTGTATGAAGCGATGTTTTACATCCATCAAAGAGCTGCATGTTCTTTATTTTTTCATGAATACTTTCAAGATTAATCGTTTCATAGTTCAATAAAATTTCATAAAAATACAATATTACCTTGTAAATCTACTCACTTTTTTCGTATGTTTCATAGATTTGATTGCGAATTGAGCCCACATCAAGATGATCTAGATTAGTTACTCGTTTTGGATGTAGACGTTTATTCTTCGGCGATTTTTAAGATTTCGTTACTCTTCAACTTTTTCGAAATTGCACTAACTGTACCAATACTAATATTTAGTGTTGCTAAAACTCGCTAAAAAAAACTTCAATTAACCATGAGACCTACTAAGTTATTAATACATAGATCTCTCACGGCGTTTAATCACAAAAGAGGAGCCCCATTATCTCGTTCGTGTTCAAAATAACTGATAAGTGACGGGACAAGTTGCTTACACCGACTGCTTAACGGTTTTGGCATTTTTTTTGCAATTATAATCGTAGACTTTTTACTACAGAACTCACAAAAACAGAAAATAGCTAAAACAGCAAAGAATACAGTAAAAATAATTCAAAACTTTTGAAGGGACAACTCAAAAAAAAATTACAGAATGTGATCCAACGGCGCACTGTGTTTATATCCTAATCTAATAGGATTAGAGGAAGAAGGAAGAAGAGTGCTTCGAACTTTAAATGATTTTTTCTTTTTCGTGGATTTAAATTTGCTATAGATTTCTCTAGATTGATGACGTGCAACCATTATTTCCCTGAATGAGCTATACGTATTTATATCTTCTTTTTGGACATAACCAGGTGGACATAACCAATCAATAATGTTTTATTTTCGTAGTATACTTTTCTTACAGTCCAGTTAGTCATGACATATGCTTTTAAAACCAGTTTTTTTACAATTTATTATAACGGGATAACTGTTACATAATCGAAACTACCTTCTCGCAAAATATCACTCTTCAGGTAGGTGTGTGATACCCGGCTGAACACAGGCAATTGTTCAACTTTAACATTAATAATTTGCGACTATTTTGCAATCTTGCTCGATTGGTATGAGGTCGATAGATGATGGTTCATTCCTGTCGAGGTCTCACTGGGTTTCTGTGTCATATGTATCGGTCACAGATGTCGTAAAGTTATGAAGGCAATTAAACCACGACGAATTTATTATAACATACTAAAATAAATGTTAATATATTTTTTTATTAAGATTGAGAACTGTTCTTGTTGTGGAAAGTCCGGGGTGTAGTCATATTTGGTATTGTAGCTTGTTATACTATTATTATAATTATTTTATTTTCATTGGTTATACATGCATTATACAGGGTGCAACAGAAATCGAGTGATTATTTAAATATATTAAAAAAAAAATAGAAATAGAAAGGAGTTATTTGTGGTAACAGTAGCAAGTGAGAATTTTTATATCGTTAGCCGACTGGCTTCAATAAACTCTTAACAACTCATATCGTAACGAAACCCGGCAATGTTGCTATAAATCAAGTTAGAAATTGTAAAATATAGATATATGGAGACATTACAACTAAAATTTTATGATTATATTTAAAAACTGAAATATTATTAAACATTTTGTCGATAGCTTTCGTCGATAGCGTCGATTCGAGAACGTAGCAGGTGTGGCGAACGCGTGGGCTTCTACTCCCGTGTTTAATCTATTGTTGTTGCGTCATCGCGAAAATCAATTGATAAACTTTGCTGCAGTGCGTTTAATGTTGTGTGTACTAAAGTATTAATCGTAGTAGCGTCTTGATTTGTCTTGTTGGCCTATTGAATTTTGGACATCGTGAATACTGAACACTGACTTTTTTGCGATGCCAGCTTGTTGTGCTGCGTGTTCAACTTCTGTTAGCCGCGCTAACCCAGACATTTGTTGTAGTGGACACTGCCGTCGCGATTTTCACTTAAAGTGCATTAAATTGCCAGTGGTTTTGGGTGAGTTGCTCGATGACTCGGGGGTGATTTGGTCCTGTAATGAATGTAGAAAATCGGACATTAGTGAATTATTGCGGGAGCTTCTCGCAAAGGTGCACTCAATCGTAAGAGATGTTTCGTCTGTGCAACAACAACAATCTGGTCTGACAGACTTAGTTAAGTTCTACGGTGATAAGATAGATGATTTCAACAAGCAGATGGAGCACTTTAAAAAGATATCGAGAGGGTTTGATAATATTCAGAGTGAGCTGGTAGCTGTTAGGAAGGAGTGCGCCGACTTGCGAGCCAGATTGGAGTCTGCGGAGCAGCAGACACGGGAAAACAACATAGAGGTTTGCCGTGCCCCGGAGGGGCGCGGGGAAAACGTCCAGGACTTGGTAATAAAAATCGCTGACGCCATAAATGTAGAGATCGATAAAACTGATATAGTAACCTGTCATAGAGTAATGCGTTTTCCGCACAAAGTCACTGGAAGACCTAAAAATATTGTGGTGAAATTTCTATCCCTAGAAAAGAGAAACCAACTACTCAAAGCTACCAAAGCTTTGAAAAATTCTAATATTGCATCGGAGAAATTGGGATTTGAGGCAAATACCAGAATATATATAAATGAACACCTGTCACCGTACTACAAGTCAATTTTTGCTAAGTCTCGGGAACGCTGTAGGGATCTCCAATTCAAGTATTGCTGGGTGAAGGACTCCAAGATATTTGTCAAGAAAGAGAAGAACTCTCGTCCACTCCGCATTATATCCGAAATCGACCTTAACAATCTTCATCTCTAACTCGTCTCATTAAGTATAAAACTGTAAAACGGTTTGAGATTGTCTTACTGCAATGGCTGATCACGCTGTGTCTATCTTCTAACAGAATACCAGAGGCCTAAAAACAAAATGCGTTGACTTCTTCCAAGCAATTTGTGACGCCGATTATGATATTATTTGCATAACAGAAACGTGGTTAAAACCAGAAATTTCGGACAGTAAGTTATTTCCTCAGGGATATTCGGTCTTTCGATTGAACAGAAATCCCATAACGACGGGCAATCGGGACGGTGGTGGAGTCTTGTTGGGAATTCGTGAATCATTCCTTAATATATATGTGCGGCAACGATAATATTGTGGAGGACTTATGGATCTCGATCGCTTTGAGGGGAGAGAGGAGGCTCTTGATATGTACTGTTTATATTCCACCGTATGCCTCTTTAAATAATTATACAGCCTTCTTTACCAAATTGGAAGGAGTATTGGAGAAATATCATAAAAGTGATATACTTGTGGTCGGTGACTTTAATTTGCCTCATCTCGGATGGACGCAAGCTTCCAGGGACTTGCCTCTACTACCTGCAGCGCGACGGACCCAGTGAGTTTAAGTTTTCTTGACTTCTTTTACTCTAGTAATTTAAAACAGTTTAATAATATTCTTAAAGTATGTATTAATCTTAATGTATTATGGCCTGTATACTGTGTCTTGCAATTATTTAGGAATTAAATGGTTTAGTTTTTAGATTTAAGTGATAAGTACTTACTATGTCCTGTAGGTTAAGTTAAGCTTTGTTAAATTGTGTTATCCTGTAATAGAACAGGTCACCTGTCTGTTGGATAACCCTATTATTTAAATAAATAAATAAATAGCTGAAAAAAAAAGTTTACATGCCCATAAACACAAAAATTTGAATTTTTCAAAATTAAATCATCACAATGATTCCGAATTTTAGGCAAATCAGGCTTTAACATACATATAGAACATAATTCTAAGGGGACGTTTAATTTTTGTATTTTAATCGAATTTTTAAGTCGACTGGTTCAATTGCCCCGTAGTTTAATTGACCCCCCTCTCCCCTACATTAAGTTAGACCTAAAAATAATTCCTAATGCATCGTATATCTAATAAATTGGATCTAATAGTCAACAGAACGCAATATCTGTTATTTATCGTGAGCAGTATATTATCATGCACGGGGTATACTGGCCTGATATCATATTTAATGATCGCGGCTACTATTAACACTATATCCCGTTTTTTCGCATCATTAAAGGAAACAAATGCACATTTCTTAGTTATACCGAAGACCGCTCGTTTCTTTCAACATTCAACTTTATTAATTATTACAAGTTCAATAAACTTACATCACTAGTTAAACGATTTGCATTTTTGAAATGATACTGTTCCTTATTTTACCGACTTACGGGGGCTAGTCTGTCGATATAACTGATATACAGTGCTTTGGGGGTTGCCATTTAAAAATTTTAGGTATAGTCCGTTTCAAGGTATTTCGTTGCCTTTCGACAAAATGTTAATTGCCTTAATAAATTTCAATAAAAATAGTCCTAGTTCCAAAGGCGCCAGAATCGTAGTGGTTTAACTTACTGAATTATTTTGGAAAAAATAAAATATTGTTAAAATTGTTAATTGGTTTGTATATTTTAAATTTATTAGTACAATAAAAATAAGTAAATAAATGTATCTATTAGTACAATAAAGGTTATAACTTAAATTTAATTATACATTTAATTCCATTTCGCTCTCACTGTCACTTTGATCTATATTAATAATAAGTGGTTCTATATTGTTAGTAAATGATATATAGGAATCTTCTGTTTTAATAACATGGTTAATCGAATCTATCCAACTTTCTTTGGGAATACTCTCTACAACCTTCTTAATTAATGTTGCAACACTTGCACTTAGAGTCGGAGAAATGTTTTCTGCTCTAACAATGAATTTTTACCTGATGTCACATATGCTCAATTGGATTAAAAATACACTAATACCGGGGAACGTAAACCGTATGTCCCATATCGGCAGCAATGGCATCACATACCTATTCCTTTATAACTTTAAATGTCTTTAATATTTCTAGAATATCACATTTTTTTATATTTATTTTCGAAATATATATCGAACATATAGCTCTGAATTTCCAATTTAGTGTTATTTGCATTAGGAACTTTATTTCATTGACTGTTATGAGTTATAGCATTGTCCATTACTATTACGCTTTCCTTAGGCACATTGCGCAAAAGTCTATTTATATACCAATCTTCACAAAGTTCTGCTGTGGTGTCGTCATGGTAGTCCAAAGATGAATGTTCAATATTTTAGGACAACCGTAAACAATTTGGAACCCATCCAATCTCGGAACCAGCATGTCAAATTGTAATTCTTTTTCCTTTGTTCGCTGGAGCTTTGGTTTGGCATTTTCTTGATGTATCTACCCATTCTTCTGCTGGCGTCTCATGTGTATCGAACCATGTTTCATCAAGATAAATAATGCGACGATTTTCTATCTGTATTTTTTTATAGAGTTTAAGTAGTCAAACCGCCATCGTCGCAATCATTGTGATTCCATTAATATTTGTGTTTTATTAATGGTCCGATATGTAAAACCCATTTGAGATTATATTCTCCGAGGGCCAGTTCTGCTGCAACAAATGTTGGTTTCATCTTTTCTTAATCGCTGTTGTAATGAATGCAATGTAGGCACAGTTTGCTCTTCATACACAACATTAATTTTACTTTGAATTAAGTCTTTGTTGCTTTCGTCAACACATTTTCTTTTACCAGAATCACTATGGACCTTTTTTGGCTTTAAATGGGCTTCGTCACAATATCTTTAACTGTAGACAACGGAGTTTTCGTTAATGAATACGTTTCTGTCGCAGCTGCATTTACATTAAGCCCTCTATTCAATAAACATACACATTTTTAACAATTTGCTTAGCATCGGGCGATAAATGTTTTCTTTTAAAATTAGCACTACCGGAGGCACAATGATCATTATCTTGCCAAGAACGCCACATTTTTAGTGCATTTGGAATAATAAAAAATACAATCGATATTATAGAACTGCACTGTTTAAGAAAAGAAGTCGAACTAAACCGAAATTTTTTGAAACTATTAAACCAGGTATAAAATTTACCTTTTCTTTTGTTAGACCAGGCTCTGTTTACGTTTCTTGCAACTTTGTCGGGTTCTGTTACGACAGAAGTTGTTAAAAGTTTATTGCAACCAATCGGTCAATGATATATCTTGAACCGCACTATACAGGTTCCCCTCGATATCTACATTCACTTTTTTTTTGTGTAGAGCTAATTTTCATTGCTAAAAGAAATAATGAGGGTGGCTACTTTTGAAATGAACGCACTGTATATTGATGAATATAATGAAGTCAAAATTTATACCGTGTGTTTTATTTGTTAGACCTGGGATTTGTCTTTTATCTTCCACCGAATCAGTTACTTGAAATTCTTGAACAATTCAGTTGACAGTGCCTTCAGATGGACGATTGGTCAAACCGTATTTTCTAAAAACATTTTTCACTGAACGCCTATTTTCATAAAATAATTCAACAATTTTAACACGTTGCTGCTTTGTGTACGACTCAATTTTGATAAGTGTCGTGATTTCACTTCTGAAATTAAAACAGACCTAAGCAAATTCACAACGCCATCTGTGTTTCAAGAATTAAAAAAACCGTTCAACTTTCCGTTTCCGTCCAACAACCGTTCAACAAAAACCCGATATTTTCATAAATTGAGGCGGTGGAGCACGTCATTACATCAAACGTTTTATTATTCATCTGCCTTTTGTAACAAGTCCTGTCTCCAGTTTTCATTATTTTTTTTTTTTTTTGCAGAACAACAGAAGCATCACTGCAGACGATTCCAGACGTTTTTCTTGTGGCAGCATCGTCTCCAGGAGGGCATCCATGAACGGACTTAAACGTAATGAAATTCCCGTCGAAAATATTTACAGTCAGAACAAGATTGAAACTTTACAGTGGCAATTGAAAGAGGTAGTGCAACATATTTAATTATTATGATTAATTATTTGTTCGTAATTAACATACCGACATGAATTATTATACTAATGTCGTTCGTTTTGTTCTCTATAATTTTCACTTTGATTAGCGTAAATATCAGAGAAAGTTTACGGTAGTAAATAGTAGTTTTCACATAATAAAACAAAACACAGTTTATTAAAAGTTTTACCACTTGCATCGATGTGATGTGGAAGTGTTTCATAAGTTCATGCCGATTTTTTATTGAAAAAAGCAACAATTATAACAAAAAAGTAATAATCAATGATGTATTCTGTGTCATTGTTCACGATCTTACTCTAACTCTCGACCAAATTATTGATGCCATTTCGCCAGAAATTACCGGGCTTGAACTAAAAGAAGTTGTTAAGCCAGTTTATGTATCGTTGGCAAAGGTAACTTACGCCCCTCATTTGGTTGGACAGCGAGCGGAAGAGATGATAATCGGTTGGCGCAAGATCTGGAGAGTATGTCGGATGTGGAAGAACCTCTCATTCGAGATCATTCAGTTCAGTTTGCTGTATGAGGAGCCTCCATTGTCCATTGTCGTGGAGCAAGATGGCTTGGCCTTATTTATTGATACGGTACAGCTGGGCTAGGTAGCATTTCTTCTCAACCTTCTTGTTCTTCTCCAGCACTTTCCACTACACCCTCTGTCTAATCTTCGAGAGCTACCTCCACGCATGGTGTATTTACCATAAATGTTGAATAGAATTAGCGATATGGTCCATCCTTGTCTTTTTTTTTTATTGACGCATAACCCATCGATTATTCGACCTTCCATGTTCACCACTGATCTTTATTTTCAGATTGAAAAAAGTCGAGAAATGTACAAGGCCGTAATGAAACAAGTCGTCACTTTCCTCGAGAAAGCGCATGTTAGCTTAGGTAACTTAGGTAACCGGCTAAACCGAAAAAACTCAGTGCCACGATCGAAAAGCGAACACCATATCGTAGCTGATAGCGCGACCAACCAAAGATCTTTAATAGAAGAACATCTTAACTCCTGGTAAGTTATTTTTGTATCCCTTAAACGCCCTTCGTGGTAATTTAAGCTTCTCTGTAGGAGTACCAGTAAGAAAGAGCAATATCCGGACGAGATTCCTCCGGAAAAACTATCCCAAGAAGCCTTTCGTTTACTGCGCACAGCACAGTCGCTTCTTAACACCCAGGAACCCAACCTGGCTGTTGTAGAGAACGAAAATGGCCAGGATGAACCCTCAGACATAGAATTCCTCGCCCAGTTAGCCAAGGAATTTCCCAGCGACTCAATGAAACCTCAGAGAACCACTAGCTTCAGTCTCACACCGAAACTGATCCTGCCCGAACAGGATATAAAAATATCGACGGCTTTCAACAGGAAACTGTCACTTCAACTAAATGATGTAAAGCGGCATTCGCCTGGTGGTAAATTTTCAAGATGCGATTCAGCCAGAGGATCTGTGGCTGAAAGTGAATGTTTATCGATCTCTGGGGTGGAGCGACTGGATAAGAACGATGGCAAAACGTCCTCTTCGCCAGGTGCAGGCAGTATCAGTTCCATGGAAGACGAAAGTGGATTTTCCTCGATGACTTCTTTTCAAGACGTCGGCTTGCCTTTAGTTAATTCTACTGCTGTTGAAGAGGTTTGTTAAATAAGCCTCACAAAGTCACACTGATCTTTAATTAATGATTTTTTTTAATTATTAGGTTTCTCCAAGAAGTCTCTTCCTGAAAAGTATCCTTAATGAATCTGAGAACGACACCAAATCAGACACGACCCTGTTGGCCTCATCTTTTTCTGAACCACCAAATCAGAAGAGGAGAGAGTACTCGGTGAAGGAAGCTCGTCTTCAAGATGTGAAACTCTGGCAAAAACCCACTCAAGTCACCATGGATCGTAACGAGGTCTCCGCCATTTCTCACTCCAGCCATAAGCGATGGCATTCAAATCCTGACCAGAAGGAAAACAAACACTCACTGAAGGTTTTATGGGTATAGTTTCTAATTTTTTTTTATAATTTATAATTGTTTAGTTCTTAGAAGACATTTTGCCAATTAACATTTTTTTTTGTAATAAAAACATTAATTGAAAACGACTGTATTTTTTTGCTTCTTTTCAGCTTCTTGATTATTTCATAAGGAATGCATACTATTTGTTTATAATTAATTTAATAAAATGGTTTTTCTAAAGAATTTTGTTTTATTTTCCCTATAAAACATTTTAAAAATTACTACGAAAACTTAACGTGTCTTTGAATATGAATTTGATTTATTATTTCTCAATAATAAATCTGATTCATATTTCATCAGAAATTACCTTTTATCTATCAAAGGCAATTTCTGATGAACCCATCTCTCACGAATCTTATTACAAAAAATAACATAGCTATATAGTTAAAAAAATATATTTAAATTTTATTTTTATAGTTTTATTTTAGTATTTAAGTATAATGACTTATTTGAAATAAAGTATGAACTATGTTTATTATGTTTTTTTGTGTATCGACAAAATAGCGAAGGTACATTTTAAAAAATCTACAAGTAGTTTATAAATCTCTACAACGTCTACAAGTCTATGAGTATTGAATAGACTAATCATTTATATATATATATATATATATATATATATATATATATATATATATATATATATATATATATATATATATATATATATATATATATTGCCTCTTACGTTGAAAAATTAATTTAATTATTTAATATTATTTTAAATATATTTAATTATTTTTCACATAATGGCGAAGGTAAAGTTGGAAGGTAAAAAAATTATAATTCTGTTATAATTGTATAAAAAAATAAAGAAGGATTGTACACTTATTGTATATATATATATATATATATATATATATATATATATATATATATATATATATATATATATATATATATATATATATATATACTATTTCTCTACTGAACAGATAAAATGTTTTTAGAGTAAAAAATAAGAAGTTTTTCGAAACCAATTTAAAAACCATTAATTTTATTATTCTTTTGATGTAATGGCGAATGTTTCTAATTGAAACTGTGGGATTATGGGCAATGGTTAAAAAAATGCAAAATAAATATTATGTTAACAACATAAATGAGATTACACACTCGTATATTCTATTCCTCTGCTGTACAGATAAAATGTTTTTTTTATGGTAAAAAGTAAAAAGCTTTAAGAAACAAATTTACAAACACTTTAATTTTATTATTTTTAATAATAATACAATTATTTTTAAGGGAAAACTAACTAACAGAACCATGTTTTTATTTTTAGTGGAGCATACTATAGCATACAATAAAAATATAAATATCATTTCTATATCACACATTCAAAAATTCATTTTTTTTGCATACTTCTCTTTTGTATAAATAGAAGTATTTAAATAAAATATATATATTATATATATTTTATTATAAAAATATATTATATATATATTATAAAAATAAATTATAGTATTTAGTTGATTTTGATATATATTAGAAAAAAATATATTTTATTAGGTTTATAATGATTTATATACCGTTATATACGTAATTAAAACCGATGATATTATCTTTGACATAATGGCGAAGGTACGTATTTAAATGTAGTTGGATTATCGTCAAAGGGGTATTTCAAATTATTAACACAATAAAGGAAAATTAACTTGTGACATTATCTGATGTACAGATAAAAAAGTTTTTTTTTTGGTAAAGAAATAAGAATGTTTACATAACGATAATTAGGCAAAAACTTTGAATACAATTATTTTAATGGGAATAAATAAGTTTTTTCTTAGTACATTCATGTTATATAATGATAACATGACCTCTCTACATTCTTTGCATGTTTTTTATATATAATAACTGTTTTTATTTGGTTATTTTAGCTGTAGAATTATTTAAATAAATCTCATCTTTCTTGGTCTTTTTAGCATTTTTTAATATCCTAGTTAATTAAAAATTAAGCCTGTAGTTATACAGGATGTTAAATACGTAGTAAAAAAAATTAATTGGCAATATTGGAATACGAGTTTTCTTGTCAGAATGGCGAAGGTACATTATTATTAATTTTTACATGTTGCACGCATTTTGCAAGCATGAAAAATGGAGTGTAGCGCTTTTTGTTATTAAATAATTCTAATGTTTTAATAATGTAAATTATTTTCCTAGAATAATATTAATGCTGACATAAGGCCGAATGATGTTAGCAATCAATTTTACTCGCATGTGCTGGATATGACAAAATTAACCAAAGTTATGGACGAATAAAAAAAATAGACAAATAACAGACATTTTTGCTTGATGATCATAAATAAATATAATTTTAAAACAGAGGCTAATATTGATAATTATAATGCAGGTAACTGGATTTGTTGCATATTTAAATTCAAAGTAAAAAAAACACTTCAATAATGTATATTTTTGGTTGTTATTTAATAAGATTGAAAAAAACAAAACTTTTTAAAATACATTAAATATTCTAAATTAGGATATTGTTAACTACTAGGATGTTAGTGCTACTAAGGCAAATCTACAATGCAAGAATATACCAGGTATAAGCTATACTTGGAATACAATTTTAAACGCCGGGCGGGCGTTTACGGTCGTTCAAATTTTATTCCAAGTATAACTTATACCTGATATATTCATGCATTGTAGAACCGGCCCTAAGGCTGTTAGTGACTGTGTCTACAGCTCAACGTGGGCCCTGTACCACTATCATCAACAACTGATTAACCTCGGACAGAAATATACAGACTCAAGGCTAACAACCTTTTGTTTTTGAACTTAACCTTAAGTCTCTCGAGTACCCTACTGGCCGGCGTGTGACTAACGTAAAATCCGGCTTTAGCCAGACTCAAACTAGCGTGGCTCAAGAGCGATTCCTTGCCGAATTTTTCACTCTTATCTATTGAAATATAGTACGTACGCAAGCAAGCCTGGTTTCTCCTCGGTGGGTTATCCATCCAAGTACTAACCGCTAGAAGCCACACTGCACTTCGACCGGATTACAGAAGATGCCAACCTCCCGGTATATATATGCTTGATTTATAAAGCAAATCAAAAATTTGTGTTTTTAATTAATATTTTTCATATGTATATATATATATATATATATATATATATATATATATATATATATATATATATATATATATATATATATATATATATATATATATATATATATATATATACCTTCAACACCAAACACCTTCTTCAAAAGGAAAGATCTAAAACTACAAAGTTCGCAAACAAAAACAGACATGATTTCTAACTACTCTATTTATGTTAGTGAACAGTAATATAATGTTACTTTATCTAAGCCTTAATTCACTCTTAAAAATTGCTTTTAATAGCAGGATTCTCAATGCATTATATTAGTAGCTCCATATGAAAACAAGTCTCAAATCTGGAAATATTGTGATGAGGGATTGTGAATCAGTCTCTTCTAACATCTAACGTGTGAATATCAGATGGACGTGCAAATTTATAGTGAAGATATGAAGGATGTTGACGGAATGTTGAATGTAGTTAAGCCACTCTTAGAAACAAAGTTGGTTCGTTCAGATGATTTAAATAGGGAAGAAGATGTACTTCAAACAGTATTAAAATCTTAAATTTTTAGAGTTTTTTGCGATGTAGGCAGAGAAGATATAACATTCCAACAGTCTGCTCAAACCTTGAGATGGTTTTAAAAAATGGAATAATGTTTTTAGAATGGCATGTAATAAAAAAAAAAACAGGCTGTGTGTACTTATGTACGCACGTAAGAAGTTATACTTCTTTGGTGTAATTAAAATAAACTAGCCTGGACAAATGGCGAAGGTGTTATAATTTAATAAAGAAAATAATAAATTATGTGTTACATCGGCGCGCGCAACTTCGTCCCCCGCTAAAAATACACTCTGATGTGTTTTCCGAAACGCGCCATAAGAAGTATAAGTTCAAAAAAGAAATATCAAATAAAAAGTACCAGAAATTAATAAACACTTTGTTACATATCACTTTTTAAATTGGTGCGTTCAGTAAGCACCATATTCATCAGATATGTCACTGTATGACTTTTTCCTGTTACAAGCACAGCGTGGGCAAAGTTTTGAGTACGTACAAGCCATCAAGGGAGTTTGCTGGCTACTTTAAGTATCAGAAGTTCGGTATAAAAACATTTTCTACCACTGGAAAAAAAAACGTTGGAGTAAGTGTATTGCTGTAAGAGGAAATTACTTTGAAGGAGACAATACCTTTTGGCCGTGGCTGTAGGTAGCTGTAATAGGCTATAGCAAGTGTTTGGATCATTGGAAAAAGGGTCGAGAAAAGTAAAGGGTTACCACTACTAGTAATATATATTTTTGTAAAACGTCATTACACCCATAATTTAACGCTACAGAAACATGTTTACTGTTTTTTTCTGGATGAATTGGATGATTTTGATCTGGACGACATGTAGTTTCAACAAAATGGTGCAATATGCCATACATCTAGGTCGATCACACTGGAACCCTCATTAAAGAATACTCGATTTTTTTTGCTTATTTTTGCCTACAATCGATGCTAATAAATGAAGTATAGTTCATTTTTGTGTTTTGTGTAGGGTCAGTAATTATGCAGGGAAATAATATTTATTGTTCAAGCAGAAATATTGATAATATTACGAAAAATATTAATGAAATTAGTGCTAAATTGTTTGTAGTTTATTTAGCACAAGGAAAAATTGACATTTTTTACTCTATTCATGTAAATAAATATGGGATAAAATCGAAAATAAGGAAGTTGTCGGAAAAAAACGACCCTAATGCAGAAACTACAAATGATATAAATTTTTGTAGTAGTACACGTATATTTGTAGTGACTGTTAAACTATTGTTATAACTGCAAACAAAAGAATCAACTGATCAAAAAATGATAATGATTAAAAAGGTTAAAGCCTCATAAATTAACATTGTGCCTTGAACAATATCTATTGTTTTTACTGCATATTTTCTGACACTACAAAAAAATGAACTATACTACATTTCAATTCTTCTATTGGATCCCTTGGTGTGAAACACTAAACTTGAAGAGATTTGCCACTAAACAACAAATCACTTTTTTTGAACTGCTGGACGCACATTTCGCTAACCACGTTAGCATCATCAGGAGATGATTTAACCTGAGATTACCTTTATTAGAATTGTTTGGCAAAAATAAGCAAAAAAATGGAATATTTTTTAATGCGGGTTCCAGCGTGATGGAGCGCATACATCTCGTGACACAATGTATTGGGAAAAAAGTTCAATGACCGTGTAATCTCAAGAAATGTTGTTACCTGGCCACCGAGATCATGCGATATAAATCCATAGGACTTTTTTCCTTGGAGTTATGTGAAATTATTGGTTTACAACAATAAACCATAGCCCCTCAATAAGTTCAAAACTAACATTATTCGTGTCATTGTAAAAATTGGCATTCCAGAATAGTTTTTTTTTAATCCAGAGGCGGTTACTTACACGAAATTATTTTTTAATGAAAATGCCATGGACCATTATTTAAAATTTAAAAAAATCATATAACGTTTTGTTTTTATTCCAATTTAAAAATAAGTAGCTCTTGTTTGATAACTTTTTACTATGCAATACATTTGAATTTTAAAAAAATTTTTGTGTTATTTATGACAGGTAAGGGACGAAAGTATGCGAAGAAAAATTTAATGACCATAAGTTGTAGAGCCCTTTTATTGGCAAGTTCAAAGTTGATATTTGGGTTATTCTGTATATCCTGAATAGGTCAGCAGTCGATTCGCGATGTGAGGCGCACGAGCCAGCGCCTGCGCCCTGCTCGTACACCTGGGGGACAGGCCGAGTCTTCGGCGAAGCTGCCCCTAAGCCGCACCGTCTCCGCCAAGGTTATGCCGTATCTCCAACGATGATAATCCGCTGTCGGGCGTCGCGACCTTCTCCTTATCAGCCTTGGACTGTGACCAGCAGCAGCAGCACGACGGTGCCGTGGAATCGTCGGATCATCGCCAGAGCGCGCCAGCACCACGACTGACGAATCTAATTCGGAGTTGGAGAACACGGTGCCGCCGCTGCCGCCGCCACCGCCGGCCAACGCCGATTCAGTCAGTTTTCGACGCGTCTAGCGCGAAGTTTTTCTCGCATGTCCACGGCCTGAGGGGTGCAAACCTCTCAACACAAAAACCGCCAAAATTCCGCGATCAATCTATAATTTCGACAGTGACAGTGATAGTGAGATGAGCTTCAAGGACCGAGGCTCACCGATACTACTTGAAAGCGGCCTTAAATCATTTCTTGGACACCCCGGACACCCTTTTCCCTTACTAAACGGTAAGCCCGATTCCGTAATCTTATATGATACCCTCCAACAAAACCCTCCGAGCTAACATTTTCAAATGTCGAAACAGAGACAGTTTTCATTAAAGAAAAACAAATTAGGGAATGGGATGTACATTTTGCGGTCCTTCGCGAGCCGCCAGTCACATGTTTGGCGTGGGAGGCGCAAGCGCGCCGATCCAAAGACGTCAAAGTGTGCTTTCTAGTGACGGAATGTGATGTTATAATAATAATTGATAATACGGTTAGTTTTATTTATAGGTTGGGAGAGCACGAGGTTTTGATGCAGTTGCGCATTCGGCTGGTGTTCGATGCCGTAATCGGTCGTATCAGACCGTCGTTTATTTTTGATAAGATACAAATTTGTCCCATTTTTGACTGGCGGAAAGTTGTTGCCGTATCAAGGCATCGCTTCGATAAAACAAATAATTATTTTCAATTAAACTTGTCTCCGATGAAACTGACTTTTAAACAACTTAACATTTTTACTGATAAATCGTCAATAAACTAAACAAAAAAAAAGTTTTTTTTTAATTAAATCTATTTTCGGTTTCAAGTTGTGAAGGAATTTACGTATCTGGGAAGGATACTAGATGACAACAACATCACAGGAGATATCAGAAATTGTATAGTGAAAGGCAACAAAGTTACGTACTTCCAGCATTCTAATCTAAGATTAAACCTTATATAAATAAATACGAAAGTTAACACAACTGAAAGAAGGAGAACTTTCGGTTTCAGGTAAAAAAACTGCCACTGATAACAAATACTCTATGTTTGAATTGGGGTTTTTAAGAGTTTTCGGGGAATCAAGTCGGGTGAATAGTACGGACGGTCAAGGGTTACGGTAGTTTTGTGCCAGTAGGGTAGAGCGGGGCTAGTTGAGCAACTTTTTGCTTGATCTCCCATAACTTTAAGAATATACATCAGATTTAATTGATTCTTACTCTGTTAGGTTCGCAATTTACTCTTCTCCGAAAGTCTAGAGATGTATAAGCTTAAGTTTAAAAGTTATTGTCGGAAACCAAGTTGCTCAACGTGCCCCATTAGTGGGGCTAGTTGAGCATGGGTATGGGGCTAGTTGAGTAATGGTTAAAATGCACTTGATGACTGTATAGAATGATCTGAATACAAAATAATTGTAATCAAGAAGCAAATATTTATTTGGATCTCTGGAAAAATAAAATTAAAATCAAACACAATGAAATCTTTCCAATCTTTGGATTATTATTACACTTTTTATATTTAAAATTATATATTTAAGAATAATTATAACGCAAGTAAATATTAAACTAAAGTAGTAAAGAATTATGAGATCCAGAATATTGCTAGATGATAAATAATCCCAAATTATTAATAATCTTTGTCTCTATCACAATTAATACAAACATATCTCTTTAAAATCATCCTGTTAATATTAAATTGTTCGGCTGCATCATTTATAGTCATTTTTCTCTCCTCTACAGCTTTTGCTGCATCACTCAATTGTTGACTAGTAGCTAAACCTTTTGAGCTCTTTCTTTTATATGTACGCATCCTAAAATGTAATACTAATCGTTAATACAATTATCAATATGAGTAATTTTAATTAGTAAACTTTGTGTAGAATCATCACGTGCACAAACTAATTTATGGTTATTAATTTATAAAACAAAAATTTGATTTTCTACAATGAAAACCTCTTATGAAATTAGGTTATAAAAAATCATTACAGTTAAAAATAAATGACCATCTATAATCGAAAGAACAGTAATTAAGTAAGCTTTAAATTTAAGTTCTTAATAAGTGTTTTTATACAAGTATAGTAGAAAAATTATGATGACCTGTAATATTTTTTTTACGCCGAAAAAAAACAACAAATCGTTCTCCTATATTATCGGAGCACCGCACAGCAATTGACAGTAGTGCTGCGTATTCCTCTCCATAACCCCTTCTTTTCGCCATTTAGACTTTTGTTGTAGGTTGATTAGTTTTCGAAATATTTCGATTACATCCATATGATCAACTAGCCCTGCTCTACCCTATTTAAGTTCTACGCATAAAATTTGGTACCAAAGACATTTGAGGATGCCCCAATACTAATCTTAGATTATATCCTTGTGTTTTGAAATTAATTTTGCTGATGATGCTAGTTTCGTTAGCGAAAAGCGCGCCGAGAGAATTCAGTGGGCTTTGTGAGTGATAGGTATCCGTCTAGGTTATATTCTGTATGTCTGTTCTAGTATATATTCTGAGGACCATTAAAAAAACTATATTCTTGCTTTGTTTTCATCTCTTTAAGAACTTTTTTTCCATATGTACATATTTTAAACTACTTTAAGTTCAAACATGTATAATATCTTATCAATATACTCTTTTCCAAGGGCCGTCTGACCGTCCGACAAAGAAAACTAAAGATTAGTGAGTTTTTTTTTTCAACTTTGTCACTTTGTAATTCATCAAGGAGTGAATGTTGGTAGTATCTCAAAGAATTATATATGATCCGTGTTTTGATAATGTCGGTTGTCATGTCATATATAATTAAAGTAGAGAAAATTGTAACAGGTTATTTGTAAACAGGCGACCCAGAACGAAAAGTAAAATGTAAACGTGAGTGTTGAATGCTAAACATGGCAGTGAACTATTTAAATAATGTTCCAAAATTGATGGGGCGAGATAATTATGCGGATTGGGTATTTGCAGTTGAAAATGTGTTCGTTTTGGAGGGATTGTCGAAATGTCTCGATGGTTCTGAAACAGATACCGTTTTGGTAAGCAAAGCCAAGGCCAAATTGATTCTAACCTTAGATTAGTTGCTAGTAAAACATGCAAGTTCTGCTAAGGAAGTATGGGAAAAGTTGAAAAGGCTCTATGAGGATTGAGGTTTTGAATGTAAGATCGGTTTGCTATGAAAATTAATATCATTAAGGCTTAATAATTGCGAATCGATGGAGCATTACGTCAACCAGGTAATAGATACCTCTCAAAAGCTTGAAAGATGTGTTTTCAGCTTAGTCAGGAGTTAATTGGCAGTTTAATGCTTGCTGGATTAGCGGACAAGTTTGAGCCAATGGTAATTGCTATCGAGCATGCAGGAATTGATGTTACTGCAGATTCCATTAAATCGAGATTGCTGGACATGCATTTAGGTGGCACTGAAAATCAGTCGTCATCAGCTGGTGCATTCGTAAGTTCAACGTTCGGCAAAAGGAATAGACGTGATGCCATGTTTACAGGCACCACAAAAAATATTAAAAACGTTACATGTTTTAAGTGCAAAAGATAGATCATTTTATGAACAAATGTCCAGAAAATAAAAGACACAGTGAAAATTTATCTAACGCCTTTAATGCAGTGTTTCTAACAAGGAATTTTATCAATTCAGATTGGTATTTGGATTCAGGATGTAGTGTTCATCTCACCTCCAGGAAAGACTGGCTAGAAAATGTCAATGAAGGAAATCACAGTGGCAAATAATACCAGGTTAGCTACAGAGTTTTTGGGTGATGTTCAAATTACAACAGTGGCTGACGGGGAGCATTCTGTCAAAGTGTCCAATGTTTCTTATGTACCCAAATTGATGACAAACTTATTATCGGTAAGTCAACTCATAAAAAACCACAATAAAGTAGTTTTTCATCTAAAGGGCTGTGACATTTATAATAAAAGTGGTCAGCTGATTGCTAAGGCTAATTTAGTGCATAAACTAAGCTTCAAGAAGCCACAGTTAAATTTAGCAAACTTGGCAGTCTCTGGAGAAGTCTGGCACAGGCGATTTGGGCATTTAAACTACAGAGATTTACATTCAATGGAAAATGGGTTAGTAACAGGGTTTGGATTTAAAGGTTCGATGACTAAGAAGGATGAACTATGTGAAGTTTGCTATGAAGGTAAGCAAATTCGCCTTCCCTTCAGTTATAAAGGAAATAATGCGAATTTTCCATTGGAGATAATACATGGAGACTTATGTAGCCCATTGGACGTGATATCTCTTGGGAGCTCTAGATACTTCATGGTGTTAGAAGATGACTACACAAGGATGGTGTTTGCATATTTCTTAAGGAGTAAAGACGAGGTTCTTGGAAAGTTTCAGGACTTCAAGAACCTTGTAGAAAATCAAAGGGGTATTAAAATCAAGATTTTTCGGTAGCGAATTTAACAGCAACAAATTCAAGGATTCCTATAAAAAGCATGGCATTCTGCATCAAGAAACAAATGCCTATACTCGCACAACAAAATGGTATGAGTGAACGAATGAACCGTACCTGAGTTGAAAAGGCTCGCTGTTTATTGTATGATGCAAAGCTTGGAAAGCTTTTTTGGACTGAAGCTGTGGCTACTGCAGTGTATCTCAGGAATCGATCTGCAGTCTCTGGACTTGAAACTACTCCTTGTGAGAAATGGCACAACAGGAAACCAGATGTAAGTCAGATTAGGATATTGGGTAGAAAGGGTATGGTCTTGATTCCAAAAGAGAAACGTCTGAAATGGGAAAAGCAATCAAAGAGAATATGTTTCAAATAATGTCATTAATATTAAGTATCAGCGGACTAGCGAAATGGTAGCTGATATATTGACCAAGGGTTTACCAAGAATTAAGCATTCTTATTTTGTTCAGAAGTTAGGAATGGTGTTTTAATTCCTTGAGATAGTTGGGGTGTTGATAGTATCTCAAAAAATGGTTTCCATTGGCCAACATTATATATGATCCGTGTTTTGATAATGCCGGTTGCCATGCCATATATAATTAAAGTAGAGAAAATTGTAACAGTGAATATTCATTAAGTGAAGATTTGTGAAGAATATCGTGCAGTATTCGTTAAGTGAAGAATATGGTGCATGTGGAACTATTTCAAAGCGTTTTTTTCCTGGTGTTTTCTTTATTAGTTTTAAAAGATGTAATTGATATGTAAAACAAAAATTACATGTATCCCTTTCTATCGTTAAATGGAATTTGCGAGGCACATGAATAGCATCAAAGTTTAAATATTGATTAAAAGTTTAAGCAGTATTAAAGAAGTTGACTTTTTATCTTCTATAATGCTTCTAATACGGTTAGTAAAAATTCCTAAGTGACCTGTATAGACATTCTCTCTCGTTTGTTCCAAATCTTTTTTTTTTGAGTCTTGTAAGTTCAACGACTGTAACATCTAAACCAGTTTTAAAAAACTATTTCGATATCAACTTCAGGCGAAAAAAAAAACTGTTATTCAATTCACCTGTCTTGCTATAGTTTAAGAATATAATCAGCTAAATTTCGATCGTAGATTAACTCACATACTAATAATCTCAATGAAACCAGTAATAAAAAACAGTACATTATTTTATGCAATAATAAAACGAAATTTTTTTAATCACATTCAACAATATTATAATTATAGACATATTGGTGTAAGTGGGGCCAATATATAAATTAAAAATATAACAAATACAAATAGTGGAATGTAAAAATAAAGGTAACACTGAAAAATACATTTTTTTAATTAATTTTGAAATCTTTTAATTGATAGAGGCTCTAAGGCAATCCCAGGTGTGTCCCGATCACGCAGGTTCGGTGTTCTTGGTCTTAATTTTTTCTTAAAAAAAACACATTCAACTTGATTTAAATGATTAAAAAATTATTTATTTAAAGCATGTGTCATCGCAAGCTGTACATTTTCTCCATCTCTCTGGCAATTTGTGGATGCCCTTCCAGAACAACCGTACATCTTTTGGACGTGGTTCAGTTATCAAGCTATTTATCGAGATCTCATGGAAAGTTTCATGTAAAGTGAGTGAGGCATCGATGGAAACAAGTGGTAGTCGGAAAGGGCTAACTCTGGTGAGTACGGCGAGTGGGGCAAGAGTTTTCAGCCAAATGCAGTGATGGTGCCTTTGACAGCTTTCGTTATGTGCGACGGCGCGTTATCATGCTGCAAAATCACTTACGGTAGCAACTGTTTCACCTGGCTTCAAAAGCTCATGACATGATCCGATGGAAAAAAGTCTATCTTTCATGCCCAGAAAGTAAAACTTTTTCCCTATACATCTGCCTGTGGTTCAGCTGACGTGATATATATTTTCCTGCCTTCTGGATTTTTTCCATGGTATCTAAATGATCACAAATGGTTCGACAACCAACATTTAACAGTTTGCATATCATCTTCCAATAATGCCAATATAAATCACCACTTTTGAATCGCCTAAATTATCGCCCGCAAGCGTCTTGCGTTGGGACACAACTGTAAGTTTTTACAATTATACGACGGTTTTCCACACCTCGGATTTTTTCATAGAAGTCCAGGCGACTCTTGCGGTAAGGTAATTGTCGACTAATGTCTCTATCGGAAATTGGAGTCGGGTTTTGCCGAATGCCGGGCGGTCGATGCGTTTTGCAGCAGAGGATCGGAAGCTCGAGCTTTTTCGACACGGACAAGGAACAAAAATTGTATTATTGAGCTACAAAGGGGAAAACATATGAAATAGTGAAAGATGAAAAGATATAATCAATATACAGTGTTACTGAAAAATAAATTTTTTCTTCAATTTTTCTCCGAACAATCCAGGTAAGCAAAAAAGTTGATGAGCATTTTTTATTAAATTTAATCTTGATTTAAAAACAAACTTGTCGGGATCAGAATAAGTGGGAATCACCAGGTGATAATATCTGAACTGTTCACTGTGAATAGGAAAAGTAGCTTAACATAAATAGATAGTGCTGAGTTTCTTTTGCATCATACGATAGGACATTACCATGAAGCAGGATCACTGTACGATGTCTTCACTTGTACCACATTTCTCAAATTAATGAAACTTTTCGGATCTCTAAATGCAGAATAAAATCTTCCTGGCAAGAGAATCTTCAGATATTGTGACAAGAAATTCAGATTCAGAGCTTGGTTTTCACTACATGTTCAGTTTTCAATACCTTTCCACTATTCCTTTTTTTTTACGAGATTCTCGGGTAGAACCACGTTTTAGATTTATAAAATCTCGACGAGATTATTTTCTGACCTTTATCGGAAAACAGCGACAAAATTTTATATAAAACCGAAAAGAATATATATATATATATATATATATATATATATATATATATATATATATATATATATATATATATATATTACAAGATTCTCGGGTAGAACCACGTTTTAGATTTATAAAATCTCGACGTTTCGGGTTCCACTTTGAAGCCATTTTCAAGAGAATCTAGTTGATTTACCTCGAGGCCTCAATCTGACTACTCCCCAGAGTTCACAACTAGAAAAGAACGTGGACTGCGCGACCTCTGTATTAATAGGTGAAGTTGTAGTTGGGGCACTCGGTTGAAGGGCGGGGGTGAGACGGGAGGTGGACGTTTGACTGGAAGGGTTTTGGATGGGCAATTTCGAAATAAGCGGTTTCCATGTATTTGGAACTCTAAGACCGTCGTCCCTGTTGTTTAAGTAGTCTGGACGTTTTTCGATCTCAATTGCTTCACGAATTATGCGGGGTTTGTAGAAATATATAGGTGCGATTACTTTGGCTTTGTCAAAACCTATTTCGTGATCCGTTTGGATATGATGTTCTGCTAAAGTCGAGGAGAGATCAGATTTTCGGACGGCGAGAGAATGCTCGTATATGCGATTTTGGATACGTCTATTAGTTTGACCGATATATGATTGGGAGGAATCTCATAGACACCAGGTGAGTCTTGTGGAATATTATCCTTCTCTGGTCTGAGGAAACTGGATATAATTATTTCTGTTGTAAATATCGTTTCAATATTACTGGACCTGAATACGTGGCAAATTTTATCAGTAACTCCCTTGATATATGGCAGAAGAACTTTGGGATTTTGGGACACTTCTCTCGTAGATTGGTTGGTATAACCAGTTGCCTGAACTTTATTATATTTCCTTTTTATTTGACGCATGTCATAGCCGTTTTGAATTAGTGCCGTTTCTAATGAATTAAGTTCTGTTTTTTTCCTTTATTTGGATTTTTCGCCACTATCTAAAACTCAAAAATTATCAAAAATACCTGTTCTTATTTAATGAAAGAATCACTGGGTAAAAACAAAAAACCAAACGGAGACAAATTTCTCAGTGATTCTTTTTTGTAATAAATTTGCCTAACGAACAAAATTTTAAAGATATAAAAATGTTATAAAAAATTTTACAAACTTTTAACGTTAACGTTTCGGAGGGTACTCTCCCCCCGTTTTCAAAACTAAACTAAAAAATAAATTATATTAATTTGTAATATATAAAGTAAAGAGTGAAAGTAAATATATTTTTTTGTATATGACAACGATACTTACATTGACAACAATAATTGTAAGTATCGTTTAATAACATGGTTAATCGAATTTATCCAACTTTCTTTGAGAATGCTATTTACAACCTTTCTAATTTTGTTTGTGCAGCACTTGCACTTGCATTTACATTAAGAAACATACATATTTTTAACAAGTTGCTTAGCATTGGATGATAAATGTTTTCTTTTAAAATTAGCACTACCGGAGGCAAAATCATCATTATCTTGGCAAGAACGCCACATTTTTAGCACGTTTAGAATAACAAAAAATACGATCGAAATTATAGAACTGCACTTTTTAAGAAAAAAACCAGGTGTAAAATTAATTTTACCTTTTTACCTGTTATTTTATTAGGCCCGGTCCTGTTTACGTTTCTTGCAACTTTGCGGGGCTTCGTTACGGCAGGGGTTGTTAAGACTTTAACAATATATCTTGAAACGCACTATACAACACTTTTAAAAACCCTTTCTAGTGGTATCTATACGAATTTTTCTGCTCGTTCTCGAATTCTATTTTACTTGAAGTTAATTTATAAAGGTCAATTTAGCGCTACCATGTATACATATGATATTGTGAATGAATGTCATCTGACAGTGTAAACATTATAAATTTAATTTGAATGTAAGCGCGAACCGTAGAAAAAATTAACACATATCACCGCCTTTCAGTTATTACACTCGATTAGTAACGAAAATTTGCCTAGATACCGAGTATATTTTTTAGGCGGTTAACCTTTAAACTGTATTTAATTTGTAAAGTAAATGATAAAACTATTTTACTTTTTTATTTAATGACAGTTATTTCCTCATTTTCAGTGTTATTTAATTGTCCAATAAGAATAAAAATACTGCTTAAAAACATTTTATGAATTCTTATTTGTGCGGTCACAGTTAAGATGTATTATGTGTTTTTATACCTTCTATATGGCGACGGTTAATAATTCTTAATTATTCTTAAAAATACACGTTTAATTTGGGAGAAAAGTGAAAATGGTTTATTCAAAATATGCGTCACTGCTAGATGCATATTTTTCCCATCTCTCGGATAATTTGTGGAAGCCCTTCCAGAAAAACGTATATCTTTTGAGGTATTCCAGTCATGAAGCCATTTTTCCGTAATTGATGAAGCTTTTCATGGAAAGCGTGTGAGACATCGAGGAAAACAAGTGGTAGTCAGATGTGGGAAGTGGGAGTTCCCAGCTAAGTGCATCGCCGTGCCGTGCAAAATAACTTTTCCGTGTCTTGTAGCCCATTCTGGTCGCACTTCGATCAATACATGGTTCAAACTGATCACTTGTTGACGTTAACGAGCCCTATTAACTGTTTCACCTGGTTTCAGAAGCGCATGACATAGTGCGTTTCAGGATAAATCGTTGACCGATTGGTTGCAATAAACTGTTAACAATCCCTGCCGTAACGAAACCCGGCAAAGTTACAAGAAACGTAAACATGACCGGGCCTAATAAAATAACAGGTAAAAAGATAAAATTAATTTTATACCTGGTTTAGTAGTTTCGAAATATTTTAGTTTAGTTCGTATTCTTTTCTTAAACAGTGCTAAAAAAACGTGCGAACTAAACGTGCTAAAAATGTGGCGTTCTTGGCAAGATAATGATCATTGTGCCTCTAGTAGTGCTAATTTTAAAACAAAACATTTATCGCCCGATGTTAAGCAAGTTGTTAAACATGGGTATGTTTCTTTTTTGAATAGAGGGTTCAATGTAAATGCAGCTGCAGCAGAAACGTCTTCATTAACGAAAACTCCATTGTCTACAGTTAAAGATATTGTGACGAAGTCAATTAAAGCCACAAAAGTCCGTAGTGATTCTGGTAAAAGCAAATGTGTTGACGAAAGCGACGAAGCTATGCTATGTATGAAGAGCAAACTGTGCCTACATTACATTAATTACAACAGCTGCTAAGCAAAAATGAAATCAACATTCTTTGCAGCAGAACTAGCCTCCGGAGAATATTATCTCAAATATGTTTTGTATATCGGACCATTAATAAAAGACAAATATTAATGGAATCACAATGATTGCGACGATGAACAAGGGAGGGAACCCTTGTTCCCTTCCAGAGAACAAGGGAGGGAACAAGAGAATTACAATTTTACAAGCTGGTTCTGATAACTGCCATACAAATATAGTTCCTAATGTAAATAACACTAAATTGGAAACTGAAAACTATATGTAAAAATACGATTAATCTGACACTGAAAAAACTGAAACTGAAACTTTTAATGGCTCCAACTACTCGGATTTTCTCCAAAACAATTTGCAGACTTTGTTAGAAGATGCACCACTCGATACCTACAGAGAAATGAGGTTTTAACAAGATGGTTGCCCAGCGCATTATGGTTCAATTGGTTCAATTGAGTGGCTTCCTCGTTCTCCGGACCTAAACCCCTTTGATTTCTTTTACTAGGGCTACATAAAAGATAAAGTGTATTCAAAACCAATATAAAATCTAGCAGAACTGGATCACAGTACTGTTGAAATAGCAAAAGAAATAAAAGTAAGGAGATTCGCACGCCTGGTGAATAGATCTTTTCTGAGGCGATGCAGAGCATATATTCGTCCCGAAGCCAAACAATTTGTGCATTTGTTTTAGTTTTAAAGAAAAATATTGTGATAAATAAAAGTATTACAATGATTCCTTTTATTTCATTTTGATTGTTGATTGAAGTTTTATCTTACTAAAATAACAGACCAATTATTAATTTGACTCACATACATTGCCTTTGGATTGAGTTTTTTTGAAATAAAGTTGTTTTACAAAAAAAGGAAATAATGTTTTTTGTGGAAAGAAAAAATGTCAATTGTTGTTTCATTTTGAAATATTTACTAAATGGGTGATCTTAAGGTTGATTTATAAAACTTTATAATTCTTTGTCGAACAGCGTCAGCATCTATCTCACTCTATCACATCAGTCCATCTCACTTACATTGGTGAAGTCCACTTTTGAGCACACAAAAGGACTTGCCCAGGGTAGCGTAATATTTTTTTTTAAATGAAGCGTCGAGGTTAGCTGAAAATTTTTTTAAACCACGACTCAATGAAACTTTTTTCTCACTCTATTAACAACGTTCATTGTTTGATTTGTGACTGCGCTTAGTAGTATGGTTATTTAGGATCACGTTATAACCTGGACTTTCGCCCGGCACCCGCTTGTGTTTCGTGACACTCATGTGTATTCCTCAGCAGCAGTGTGCATCGAAAACGCTCATCAAACGGTTTTTGACAGTCTATAACTCAGATAAATTATATTACATTAGTAGTACGTTAAATTCCAGATTCTTCCAAAAGACCTGACCCAATTTCATTGGATTTTTGGGTAATATAATTACATCACCTTATCAAATAGTATCTTTACTAAATCAATTCACTCAATATTAAACAGCCAGATAAGAATTCGATACTGTATTTTAATAATCGAACAAAATCACTTTCAATTAAATTATTTTGATATTATATTAATACATTTTAATTGACAGACATCAAATTTGAGACATACCAGGTAAAAAATTCAGTCCAATTGACTTTTAAACCACGGATAGGCTCGCTTGTAATTCGTGTCCCCTGACTGATACATTATCACGCGATTGGTAAATCCGCAGGGTTTTTTTTCGTTCGCTTCGCAATGTCTCGATCTGTGAATCGATGATATCAAATGATGTTTCTGTTCCAAGAAAGGAGTCTCCACGTTTTAGAACTGATAATATCAATCAGTTTTGTGTCAAAATGTAATATTCGTTTTTATATGTATTCTCTATGTCGTTTTTTCCTTCATTTCATTCTTTTCCTGTTCATTTTTTTTTCTCTTTGTACTGTCCCTGTTTCGTTTTTCTATTCCCATTCCTCTTTATCTTTCTCAGTTTATGTTTTTTCTTTATTTCTTTCTCCCCCTTTTATTCTCATATATGAACTAATCGACTGACATATCAAAGAAATATGAAAATGTAGTGTAGGTCAAAATCAACTTATTAGTAAGTATTTTATTGGATAACCTTTATTTTCCAAAGCTGCGGCATATCGTCTAGACATAGAGTCTATAAGATTGCAATAAACTTCAACCAGAAACGAGTACCAGATTTCTTGAACAGTCTCCCATAATTTTTTGGTGGTTGATGTTTTCCTTAAAGTTACACGCGTCTCCAAAATTTTCTACTTTTCTATAGGATTCATGCCCGGTGACTTAGATGACCAAGGTAAACAAACAATATTGTAGGTATCCAACTAAGTTGGTGGTGGGTTTGGGATCATTGTCGTGCTGGATGTTCTACCGTAATGGCATATGTTCTTCGGCATAAGGCAACATAACATTATGTAAGATGTTTAAGTAAATTTCTCTGGTAATGTTTTGCTTTATCCTACGAATTGGGCCAACACAGGCATATGAAAATGAACCTCAATTCTTAATATTGTCAGCACCATGTTTGACGAAATCAATAGAATTTTTTGGATTTAAACTTTATTTTAATGTTAAACGATGGCTTATTTATCGAGTTTTTTGACTTCTTTGGATTGCGTCCAATGAGACAACAGTAGTCAGGAGTTATATACCCCCGACCGTTGGGTTCCACAATCTCAGGTGGAGCACACAACCACCTGCGTCGCCGCCATAATGAGCATTGGTTAGTTGCTTGACCAGGAGGAAGCCCCACCCATCCCCTACATTGGAGGGTACATGTTTCGTCTGTTGGTGGTTAGATTCATCAGGGTACCGACATATGCTCTCTCGCCCAGAATAGAGAATCCCTCCTCACAATCAAACATCCCATATTTTCGCCGACTTCTCGTCGGATGGCTTATTCATCGAGTTTTTTTACTTCTTTGGACTTCATTCAATGAGATCATTATGGCGGAGACGCAGGTTGTTGTGCGTTCCACGTGAGATTGTGGAACCCAACGGTCGAGGGTGTATAAGTCCTGACTACTGTTGTCTCATTGGGCGCAGTCCAAAGAAGTAAAAAAACTCGATAAATAAGCCATCCGACGAGAAGTCGGCGAAAATATGGGTTGTTTGATTGCGCAGATTATATCGGGGTAGTTCGGGATTATTTGCGGCGCTTGGCAACGCTGTCGGGCGTCCGTTTATTAATTTTTCTACCTCGCCGCCACGTTGTCGCGTTTCTTCTTTTTTCAGATGGGATTTCCATACTTTTGGAATGTTGCGAGCGTCGTTTCGCGTATTTAGCTCGCCTCTTTCTTCTAGTTCAAGGGCTTCTCTGATTGTTCGGACCTTGTAGTTTTCAATATTCGCTATTTTTCGGGCGCTCGGTTGAGGGGCGCGGGTGAGACGGAAGGTGGACGTTTGAGTGGAAGCGTTTCGGATTGGCAATTTGGAAATAAGCGGTTTCCATGTATTTGGAACTCTGAGACTGTCGGCCTTCTTGTTTCAGCAGTCTGGACGTTTTTCAATCTCAATTGCTTCACGAATTATCCGTGGTTTGTAGGAATATATATAGCTGCGATTACTTTGGCCTTGTCGAAATTTATTTTGTGACCCGTTTGGATATGATGTTCAGCTAAAGTCGAGGAGAGATCCGATTTTCGGACGGCGAGAGAATGCCCGTAAATGTGATTAGTTTGGCCGATATATAATTGGGAGCAGCTAGAACAAGGAATCCCATAGATACCATGTGACTCTTGTGGAATATTATCCTATATATATATATATATATATATATATATATATATATATATATATATATATATATATATATATATATATATATATATATGTACAGAAGAAATACAAGAAATATAATAAAAGTATGGAAATCCCTTCTGAAAAAAGAAGAAATGCGGCAACATGGCGGCGAGGTAGAAAAATCAAAACACGGCTGCCCGACAGCGTTGCCGAGCGCCACAAATTGTCCCGAACTACCCCGATACAATCTGCGCAGTCGCCGCCTGGCTATAAGAGCTAGTGTAATGACCCATATACATCAGTTGGACTTCTCAGTTGAAGTGGGTGATACTGACAAATGTATAATTATTATGTAGTATAATTGTATGTATAATTTATAATATTTTTAGTGGAATTGTAGCTGTTATACGCATATACATTAATTTTCCTTTAAACAAAAATGGTTATAAAATGTCTTTGAGTTTACGTGCTTGCTGTCAATGTTGCTATTATATTTTCAAACTGTCGTAATTCTAGACGAAAATCATCAATAACAATAGTTAATATATTCGGATTCAAATTTTCACATAACGTCATAACATTTATATTATTTTTTGCGTTGAACATGTTCCGAGCTTTCCGCACAATCCAATATTTCACCGTTAATGTGAATCTAACACGTATGAAGGAAAACATATTAAATAGTTCTATTTATAAGACGGGGTTCTGTGAGAAAAATTTCATTTATACCAGCGCAATTTACGTTTCGTCCTAAGAACACGCCGGTATCTAAACACACCAAATGGCCGTCTAAAACACGTTCCAAAACACCTCAGCGTAGCTGGAAATCATCCAAGACGTATATAAATACTATCCTTACGGATTCAAATTACTCTTAATTGTTGACCTAGTGATATAGTTATTCGGAATCACACTTTAACAATATTTTTTAAAACATTGAAATCATCTTGTTTTAAAGTTGGAAAAATTAAACATGAACATGGAACATATCTATACTGGAGAAGAAAAAAAATGAGAAAAATGTTTTTTGATTAATTTTTGTTTATGTACTATGATGATAATAAAAGTTTGTCCAGTAAGTGTGTCAGAACTTTATGATAAGGCACAATGATAACCACAAGTGTGAATCCGGTAATTTTTATTTTTTCTTGAAGAACAAGTAGTGGCCTTAGGTTTTGAAACTAATGTTCAAATGTCCTCCTCCACTTTGTCTAGTGGAATTAATTCTGGAGAATTAATTTTCGATTACTCTTTCCTATATATCGCATGGTATATTTTCAATGGAGGCCTGAATGTTTTGTTTAAAGTCAATAATTGTTCGAGGTTTATTTTTGTATCTAATCTTGGTGGCCAGTATCGTGAAATAGCGCGTTCAGGATACTTTTCTTTCAACAAATCAGTTGAGATGTGTGATAAGTCCCATTTTGCATTTAGAATTTCCAATTCTAATTGTCAGTTTTCAAGTTCCAATTTCCAAGATCCCATTTCTAATTTCCAAGTTCCAATTTCCGTGTTCCAAATTTCATGTTTTAATTTCCAGTTTCCAATTGTCAATTTATTTAGCGATAATAAAATTAAGAAATTGCGCTTACATTTGATACAAAATCAAATACTGGCGTCGCATAAAACTACAAGTTATTGTTTATTTAACGGTTGGGAATAGGCCCCAAGAAGTGCGGCCAGTCAGTGGTTTAAGAACATTGCGAAACAAAATATATTGTCCATGTGGAGAAAAGTGTGAAGGAGTTTCCAGAAAAGGTGGTTGACAACATTAAAAATCATGAACCGTGACGTTTACTAAGCCTTACATAAATAATTGAAAAAGTTGACTGAACGACCCTTGCCAGAACCCAAGGACCTTCATCCATCATTGGCCTATTGAAGCACACTGTTGGACATATGCTTTCCTTAAGAGGACAATATCTGTGTTGAAATAGCTGCATTAACACCAAATATATGGACAAACGTTATAAAATAAAGAAGCATTGCTTCTAATGACTCATTCTTTTCAAAAATTAATTAACTATAATATTGTATAAAAATATTATATAGTATTATATAAAAAATTCTTAATCAGACTAAAGGATATAAGAGGTCCTAATACGGGTTGAATCTTTGTATTATATCGATAATATTTCGCGATGTCGCTGGGCGGACTCAAGAAAAACATTGCTACAATTATTCTTTGTTGGAGAGGCTCAGATCAAGACTATAAGCCAAACGGTAACAGAGACGATTAAGAAGAACTAGAAACCGGGGAGGTAGGAAGTCTCCTCTTAGTTTTTTATCTTCTATTATCAGGGGTTGTCGTATCAAAATTTTCAAGATGTTTTTAGTTAAACAGTTGTATTTACTGTCACTTCGAGGGTGAATCCCACCCTGCTGTAGATGTCGTTGGAAGAGGACTTGATTTATGAGGCTTTTCTATTTCTGTGAGTGCATGGACATGTTCTTGGCATCATCGATGCTCGGTGCTCTTTTCTGTTCTTTCCATCTGAATGGTCTTTTACGCCAGTGGGAATCGATTGGAATCTTTCTTCAGATGTTGTCAAACTATTGAAATCTGCGTTTTGAATCAGCTTATTAATTGTTAGTTGATGTTCAAACCAAGCTCTGATTTTCCCATTCTGATGTTTGTCCCTGCGTAATGCATCATGATTGATGACCAGACAGAGCAAGTTAAAGTGAGATGCGAGAGCTGTCCGATCAATCATGTTGTTCATTGCTGCATGAGCAGTTTTCTTTTCCTGTAGCAGTGATCCTAAGAACTCGAACTCTTGCACCTTTTCCATTTGATGTTTAACTAGGTACTCTTCAGCTGTCTGCAGTCATGTAAAAGAGCAATGATGAAGATCTTGTTTAGAATGCCAAGGGCACCTGCATCAGTGAAAGTTACTAGTCCGTCTCAAAAACTAAGTCTAAGCTAGTGCTATTTATCCGCATTCCCTCGTATTAAACTACACACAAAATTTATTATTGATGCATAATAAAAAACTAACATTTACAATAAATTATATTGTCATCTTAATTTGTACTTTTCAATAAAATAATTATAGAGCTTCTATGAATAAATTTCCAGTATTTTATGAACAATAAACCAAGGTATTTGTTTTATTAACAACAGCTTAATAAAAATGTCCATTTGCCATTTTAACAGCGGATATCACAATACGGAATGCTTTGATATGCAATAATTATCTTGCAAAATTTTATGCTGAAGTTGTATTATAACCTTGAATGGGGGTTTTCTCGGTTTCACATTGTTTTCTTCTTCATAATATGGTTTTTTATTCTTTTATTTGGTTGAGTTTAGAACTTCTTCATGTGTTTTGGTTGAGCCTTTTTAATAGAAGAACTTTACTTATTTAATCCTTAGTATGTCTATCGTGAGACATTAGACTGTAGTTGTAGAATAGTTGAATCTCGCTTTCGTACGTCATTGATGAATTTACTACAGCACGGGCGTAGCCAGGGGGGGTGGGGGTGGGGGGGTTGGTTTGGTGGTTCAATTTTGAGAACCTGAAAGCTGAAAAATCACTTTATCGTGTCTTTGGGCCTATTCTGGTTGTTTTTCCTTCAATGCTTAGTTCAATTTACGCACTGGTTATGATGTTGAAGATGTTGAAGGATGCCCTAGGTCTACCCATAATTTTTTGGGCTTCGGGTTGTCAAAATAGATCCACTTTTCATCACCTGTCAGAACTCATTGTAAAAAAAATGTTTTTCTTTGTCTAGAAAGCCAAATTTCAATAGTGGTTTGTCGTCTTTCGATGTCTCTTTCCTTCAATTCATATGGAACCCATTTTCCTTCCTTCTGGATCTCCCAATGCGTGTAGACGTTCGGAAATGGTGGACTGGGTAACACTCAATGCTTTTGCCAATCATTTCAACGTATGAGTTGCGTCTTCATCCAATAATGCTTGCAAATCTGTATCTTCAAACTTTTTCGGGTATCTTGGACGCTCCTTGACTTTTCGCTTCTTGTATTTTATTTTAAAATCACTTTTAAAGTGTTTAAATCATCGTTCTCAAGTTTTTTGGGTTAGAGCATAATGTCGAATTTCTCTTCTTTCTAAACTTTCCCATGTATTCTTTGTTCTACTTTTTTTAATATTGATTTGACGATTTGAAAACCGACTGGAAAATTATTTACGATCAGTAGCAGAGTGTTTTTCAAATTCGTTTTTCTTGGGGAAACTTAAAAATAATATTTTTTTTTACAAGTGAGGCCAGAGAGAAAAAAAAATCTAACAACGTCAAATGGCTTCTATAAAAATATACTAGCTATGCGTTTTGTTTCAGAATAAAAATAGACCAAATGAAACGCACACACACGAACACATCGTTAATTTTTAAGTTTTTCGTTAATTAACCGGTTTAAGTATGTGTATCTCACATTTTAGAACAATGCTGTTTCATTTTAGTATACGTTCCTCGGAAATTTCTGATCATGTGTAACCTTGTCCTTAATAATTCCAATTCAATTTAATATCTTATATTTCTCGATAAGACGCTAGACGCGATAAAAAGAAAAAAACACTAGAAAAGTACTATATAGGGTAGATCAACAATATTTTATCTTAATAAACAGGTTTACCGTGCATTTTGGGTATGGAAGGACTCGTGAGCAGCTACAATCATATATATATATATATATATATATATATATATATATATATATATATATATATATATATATATATATATATAGTCCAAAAAATTTACCCTGGGGTCATTTTTTTAGAGAATTTAATACCCTACAAATGCATAGCAAAATTTTTCAAACGGTTCAAAAGCTATAGAATTTTTAACGAAGAAACTTTTTTTTGCGTTTTATTTAAATGGAAAATTTTAAATGGCCACCAACACCTTTTTAAATTGAACTAAACATTTTTCTCGATGGGAATTTTTTTCTCGAAATAAGTCCTTTAAGACCATAAATTCGATGCTCACCCCGACGAGTTTGAACATCGAGAGGCGAAACAAATGCCCTCCAATTGCAGGGATGGGTGGGGCTTATTCCCGGTCAAGCACCTAACAAAAAATGTTCACATATATATATATATATATATATATATATATATATATATATATATATATATATATATATATATATATATACCAGGTGTACCATTAAGGATGGATCGTGGCCGTATCTTGAAAACTATTTATCCCACAGCTTTGGGGGAGAAAAAATTGTACTAAAAATGGTCATGAGAAATTCACCAAAAATATTTTTAAGCTTCTAAAACGACCGCAAGAGGGCGTGACGAGCTAAACATTTTTAAAAATAATTTTTTTTTGTGTATTTTCAAGTGTTAACCGAGTAAGAAAAATTCTCAGTTATAATTAGTAAACTGTCCCCTACAACTCTGTTTTATGACATTTTGTCGTAATTTCACGAATAGTGGGGAGAGGGGAGTTTTACCTATTGAGATAAAAAGTCGTCTAATATCCGTTTGCCTTAACCGATTTTCCTCAATTTGGATTTATTTAAAAGGCAATTGCTGGGACAATCAGATAATCTGGGATATAAATTATTTAGTTTATAAATGAAACCGCGAGGTGGCGTTACATTCAACAATAGTTTTTTTGCAGTTTTGTTCAGTTTTTTCAAATGGAATGGTACAGCTTTTACTACATGGCAAGAAAGGTAATTTAAAGAGGAATCGTCCAGTGAAAACCGAAATCGATATCTCTGACATGTCAAGAGATATTTCGATTTTTCTGAAAAAAATCAGTTAGTTTTAATTTTTACCGTAATATTAAGTTAAAAATTGGTCTTAATATTTAGCAATCACAACCGCAACAATTTTATTTAAAAAATAAAATTATCTATTCAGTATCAATCATCATAAATGTTCTAATCCTGACCTTGATAGTATTTTCTAATTTAATTACATAAGCGGAAAAAATGCCTTTCCCCAATTGTTGCATTTTCTCTTTTGTGATGCTTAAATACTATTTGACAGAATATTGAAATCAGTCATTAATAAATATACCTACTCTTTCTTTTAAACTAAATGAATGGATGAATGAAATTATGCGTTTTCGGGTTTCCAAATAAACGCATGCAATCCTTAGGTACATTACACAAAGAGTGTAAGAAGGGAACCATTGAAACAAACAAAAACAGTCAAATTAACTTGCCAGTTTTGAAATGCATTACATTTTCAACATTGCATTTATTGATTATTAATAATTATTATAATACTATCTAACAATGCCTTTTACGAATAACTAGGCCTATGTCATGTTGGCGCTGTATTTCCAATGTTTTGAAAATGCATGTATTGCAGAGCGGCAATATGCAAGTCAATATCCCGAAAGAAGGCATTATTCGAAGAAGGTGTTTACACCTCTAGCAAGACCCCTACGAGAAACATCCAGATCCAATCCGCACCAGGTTACGTTCGATTCGTAATGGAGATAATGTCGTAAATGTTCTGGCTTATGTTGAAACCAACCGCCATTTAAGTATCAGACAAATATCTGAAGAATTAGGTGTTAGCAAGACATCCGTTCATCGAATCTTAAGAGATAACAAGCTGCACCCCTATCATGTTGTCTTACACCAAGTCCTTTTGGATAACGATTTCGACAGACGGTTAGACTATTGTCACTGGTTAAAAAATATGTGTAGTCGAAATAAACAATTCTTAAAACGCATACTATGGACTGATGAAGCTACTTTTAGCAGTGATGGAGGCGTTTTTCAGAAAAATCGAAATATCTCTTGACATGTCAGAGATATCGATTTCGAGTTTTTACTGGATGATTCCTCTTTAAATTACCTTTCTAGCCATGTAATAAAAGTTGTACCATTCCATTTGAAAAAACTGAACAAAACTTCAAAAAAGCTATTGTTGAATGTAACGCCACCTCGCGGTCATTCATTTATAAACTAAATAATTTATCTCCCAGATTATCTGATTGTCCCAGCAATTACCTTTTAAATGAATCCAAATTGAGGAAAATCGGTTTAGGCAAACGGACATTAGACGACTTTTTATCTAAATAGGTAAAACTCCCCCCCACTTCTTTATTCGCGAAGTTACGACAAAATGTCATAAAACAAAGTTGTAGGAGACAGTTTGCTAATTATAACTGAGAATTTTGCTTACTCGGTTAACACTTGAAAATACACAAAAAAAAAAGATTTTTAAAAATGTTTAGCTCGTCACGCCCTCTTGCGGTCGTTTTAGAAGCTTAAAAATATTTTTGGTGAATTTCTCATGATCATTTTTAGTACAATTCTTTTTTCCTCAAAGCTGTGGGATAAATAGTTTTCAAGATACGGCCGCGATCCATCCTTAATGGGACACCTGGTATATAAATATATAGTGCAGTAAAGTTAAATAGTTTCCATACATTTTTTCATCAGTACATATTTCACTATGATATAATTTTATATTTGCTGTTAATGTTACAAAGTAAGATTTTATTAATATCATCGTTTCTATTTTCCGTTTTAGTTATATTTTTGTCTCTGATAAAATAAACCTTTTGAAATTAAAACCAACTTTCTTTCTTATATAAAAAAACAAAAATGTATTCCTAGTTTGGTACTGTTTTTATTTAAACGTGTTCATCTGTTTTTTTCTTAATTTATTGTCGGCAGCAGTTTGTCAGATCAACCCAGGTCGGTTTTCGCCGAAAGATTGATTCAAGACATTTCTGGTTGGTGCTTGAATATTCCAACACGAAGAGAGTAAACCGCCAGACAATTACGTCAACGTCACCTTGGCAATCACCTTGTTACCAGCGTTAGTGTTATTGTTGAATACACTGACACGACTACACGGTCATGTCAAAAAGTACGTCAGGGTTCAGTTTGAATTGTACAGTATCGGTACAACAGAAAATAAAAGGAGTCCCAATAGGTACTTCGGGAATTCTTCTTGAAATAAAACCAATAATTTTTGAAAAATAACATGCTTGTTAATTTTATTTAAAAGTAGAGACATAGCAGTTATGTTAATAAAAATAATATTCTCTGAATGCCCCCCTCGGTTGGTTCTACAAATGGCCATAATTTGCATAAAATTGTTAATGACAATTTAGCACAGTTAAGGTTCAATTTCACTAATAACTTGACGGATGCTTTGCTTCAGGTCTTAACCGTCTGCGGGTTGTTAAAATAGACTTTGTCCTTGAGGAATCCTCACAGGAAGAAGTCGCGTCATCTTTGTTGCAAGAACCTACTTTTGAGACGCATATTATCTAATTGGGACTATAAAAAGTTTCTAGGCATTTTCTAAAACACTTACGGTTTCATCATCGGTATTTTTATGAAAAAATGATCCTATAACCCCTCCAGTCCACAAGGCACGCCACACTGTTCCTCGAAGAGGATGTAAAGATTCTGCTACAATCACACGAGGATTTTCACTTCCCCATATCCTACAATAATTTTGCTCGTTCATATAACCTGTGATCAATTCTTCTATTGGAACCTTTGGTGTGAACTAAACTTGAAGTGAATCTAAAAGTGAAGTAATTCTAAAACTAAACTATCTATGTTAAAACCCTACCTAACGAAGCGTGTAAAAATCATGAACAGTGAAGTTTACTAAACCTTACATTAATAATTGAAACAGCTGACTGAACGGATAGGCCCTTTATCTCGGTTCATGATTTTCTTACATTTTTATATTTGAATGCTTTCATATGCATCCAAAGTCCTATTATTATTAACACTTTTAATTAGTCTTAAATTACTAATATCTATACTGTGGTCATGTTCGATTTCATGTTGGGCAACACAAGATTTTATATCTTCCATATCTAATGTGGGCAATATGTTGTTTATATCTTGTCAATATGATTTACTTTATCCTTTGGATTACCCAGAACTTCTCAAAATTTATTATATGGTTTGTACACAACCTTAATGTCCACTTTTTTCAAAATGTTGTCTAGCCCTCTTGTTAATTGGGCATCAAATGGTATTACCATGAATTTATTTGTGTTCTGATCCTTTTGAAAAGTCGAAGATTCTTTCAATAATTTTCTGAACTTATGTTTTCTAATTAATTTACCTACAATGTTCTTATTATTACCATTCACTTCAGATACCTCCCTAATTAAATTTCATTCTTTGTTACAATTATCTTTATTTAAAGGAAAATTAATTAATATATTTACCATAACATTTAAACTAACCATCTTATTTTGGAAGCTATAATTTGAATCCTTAGGAATGTATCTCGAAGTGGTGGTGTTTTTTTCTGAAAATATCAAAATCTAACTTATCTTTATTGTTTCTACCGACTCAAAACATCCAGAATAGGAAACTATCGTTGTTTTCAAGTTCATGCGTGAATTTTTTTTTCTGAGTGTGAGCACTTGAGTACGTCTTCATGGGAATTAACCCTCAAGAGAAGCACTGGATAAGGGATAGCCAGGGGTGAATTAAAAGTGTTTTGCCTTATAAATGGTCACGTCGAGAGGATGACTTTGAGTGGGGGAAAATTTTAAAACCATTTTCCAAATCCAAATTAAAAAAAAAAATTACTATCCCCACTACAGATCCCTAACCATAACCATCTTAAGACCGCAGTATACGCCACCCAGTGCTGTTGTTGTGTCAGTGTTTTGTCAATATATTATATAAACTTTTTGCACAAAATAGTGTGTTTTTTTTCGATCTTGACACAGTTTGTGGTAATTAAATCATAAATATTATGTTTCCTATAGTATTTTTACTAAAAAACCTTTATTCTTATTTTTTTTAACATTTATTTGTCGGTTTCTTTCATTTTCTATTTAGCTCACAATGAACACGCGTTCTCGTACTCGCTGTGCGTCTGAAGTAGAAGCGTAACCGAATCGGTTTCGGAACAGCATCATTCCAGTGATCTTAACCTAACTAAAAAAATATATTTTTTGAAATAAAGCTAATTATCTAATAAGTATATGAAAGTACATTAAGTGCCCTTTTAAATGCCGTTGGAAGATTGTTTTTATCTATTAATTTCACCTACAAATGATAGTTTGAACAGAATATCTCATTTTAACATTTGTTTAAATTTTTGCTGATTTTTTCGATGGTATTAGGAATACTATTATTTTTTGGAACATTTATACTTTTTCTATACTGATTGAGGTTTAAATTAAAAAAATATATTAAATTGGATAATTTAAACAAAATATATTAATAACACTGGGGAACAATTTGAAAAATAATTTCTGTTAAATTCGATATTTAAACTGTTTTATACGTAAATTGACAGGCTAATTCCAAAACTTTATTTAGTTTTTTTCTATCACGTCAAGTTTTTTCTTTACAGTTGTTACGCATCCGACTAAGCTTGGCGAATCACAGAAGTCACTACTGCTCTCCTACCGGCGAACCTTCTTCGACCTAGGAGTGGGGGCGTGAGTGACGTTGCGTCGTCCAAAACTAGTTCGGTCAGTTACGCATGAGATGTTAAAGTACGCTGGTCTGTGTCGCTCTGATATAGTGAAGTTAAAGTATACATACACAACTTCAGATTTTCGTTATAGATATTCGCCTCTGATAGTTCTCGTCGTAAGTGCTTAAACAGCCCTGATTCATTTTGTTATATATGTGGCGGTTTTACCATCCCCATTTAACGGACTAATATTAGTACATTTGTCAGGCAAGCCTATTTTGCTTATTTTAAAGTGAAAATAGGTGGCCAAGATAAATCATGGGTCCCTCATAAAGTGTGCAAGCAGTGTGTAGAGAGTTTACGAATGTGGACGAAGAGAACACGTAATAAACTTTCGTTTGGTATACCAATGGTTTGGCGAGAGCTCAAAGATCACTTAAGTGATTGCTACTTTTGTATAGTGAAAACATCAGGATTCAACAAGAAAAACAAAGATAAAATTGAGTGCCCTAGTTTACCGTCAGCTATACGCCCTGTACCTCATTCAGCTAAAATTCCAGTGCCAGTTTTTCAAGGATTACCTTCTTTAGAAATACAAGAATGTGAAATAAGTGAAGATCGAAGTGACTCCACCGACGAAGAATTCAAAGTTTCCAATGATTCTGTTCGTAAAGGATTCAATCAACATGAATTAAACGATTTAGCACGAGATTTGGGACTATCCAAAAAAGTATCGAAATTATTAGCATCAAGACTGCACGAAAAAAATTTGCTTTATAAAGGAGCTAAAGTTACTTACTATCGATCCAGAGAAAGTGAATTTAGGCAGTACTTCAGAAATAATAACGGATTTGTATATTGCCAGAACGTAGAAGGTTTAATGAAAGAATTGGACATTTCTAACTATAACGCATGAATGGCGATTGTTTATAGATAGCTCAAAGCGTAGCTTGAAGTGTGTTGTCCTACATAATGGAAATTTATACGGTTCAGTCCAAATAGGTCATTCAGTTTCTTTGCGTGAAGAATATGACGACATAAAGAAAGTCATTGACTTGTTGCAATATAACATGCACCGATGGATCATCTATGTTGACCTTAAAATAGTCTGTTTCCTTCTTGGCCAGCAACGCGGGTATACCAAGTATCCCTGTTTTTTTGTGCATGTGGGACAGCAAAGCTTGTGAGAAGCATTGGGTGCAATCGAACTGGCCGCCAAGATCTGACCTAAGATTTGTGATCCAAACATTTTAAATCAGCCACTTGTCGACAAAAAAAACATTGTATTTCCGCCTTTGCATATAAAACTAGGTCTCATGAAGCAATTTGTTAAGGCTTTGTCAATTGAAGGAGACTGCTTTAAGTATATCATTTCGGCATTCCCTAGCCTGTCATATAAAAAGATAAAGTTGGTGTGTTTGATGGTCCCCAGATTCGGCAACTCGTTAAAGATGAAAATTTCACTGAAACAATGACCGAACTTGAAAGGAATGCTTGGTTGGCTTTTAAAAATATTGTTAAAGACTTTATTGGAAATACACGAGCCCCGAATTACATCGAAATTGTTCAACAACTGTTGGAGAGCTTTAAAAAGCTTGGTGAGCATCAAACTGCATTTCTTATGTAAGAAATCAAATTCTGCATTTCTTATGTAAGACACAAAGTCATCAAATGACTATGTGTCATCTTGCTAACTTGGTTCTGTTAGTGATGAACAGGGCGAGCGATTCCACCAAGATCTAAAGGGTATGGAAGCGCGGTATCAAGGTAGATGGGATGTCAGTATGATGGCTGGCTATTGTTGGAGCATCAAGCGAGAATGTCCACAAACTGAACACGTCAGGAAAAGCTATTAGAAGAAATTTTTACCATAATATCTTTTATTTATTTTTTGTTTAAACACAATTTAACTTTTAATAATATGTTAACCTCTGTATGAATAAAATATTCTAATCTATTTGGCCAGATCTCACCTTATTTCCTTTTGTATGTACACTTTTAAGGTAAAATGAGGGGTATGCTGTAGCTTAAGAACTTGACGTGATAGAGAAAAACTGTGAATATTTTTGAATTCGGAGATGAAAAATTAGTTAAAAACAAGTCACAGATCCAAGTCAACAAAATTGCTGTTCCCCAGTGTAATCAAACATGTACATGTGCTCCTGAATCTATTGGCTATTATAAGTGTTGGCCTATCTATCAAACTATTGGCCTTTCATAAGTTTGTAATCTGCTTGGATTCTAAGATTCCGGTGTTTCTTTTTAATATGTATTTCGGTTAATAATGTCGAGTTTTTCGCAAAATTTCATCGTTTATTTCCATAACAAAATAAATTATCTTAAAAATTAGAACATTGTCCATCGTTAACTAGTGCCTTTTCCCACCTTTCCTTAAAATAATTGATTCCACGCCAAACAAACTCTGAGTATTTTGAGACCAACCGTTCGAAAAGCCAAATTTTCGCTTATTCATAACAATGTAATTGTTGTTTTGAAAACCCGTGATGCATCGATCGAAATAAGCGGTAGTCCGAAGTGGCTAAGTCGGGTGAATAAGGTGGGTGGGGTAGGACGCCCCATATAAAGTTTTCCACACTTTTCGCATCATAAGGCCGAGCATTGTCATGTTAAAAATCCTTTCACCACAATTTTACAGTACATAAAAAGCATCGCTCCCCTACTATCCCACCAAATATAGATCAAAGCCTTCTTTCCGTATATATTGCGCACTGGTTGTGGTTTTGAAGACTGACCTGGGTCTATACATGATTTTTTGCACTTTGGGTTGTAAAAATAGATCCACTTTTTATTATCTGTTACAATTCGATGGAAAAACCCGTCTTTTTCTGCCTGGCAAGCACAATTTCACAAGTGTTTTTTCGCCTTTCAATGCCTCTTTCCTTTAATTCATATGGAACCTCTTTTTGTTCCTTCTGAATCTTTTCCAGTGCATTCGTAAATGGTGGTTGGGCAACATTCAATGCTTTTGCCAATTCTGTCAACGTGTGAGTTGTTTCTTCATAAAATAATGCTTGCAAATATGCATCTTCAAACTTTTTTGGCTGGCATGGAAGCTCTTTGTCTTTTATGTTAAAATAACTACTTTTAAAGCGTTTAAACTATTGTTTACAAGTTTTTTAAGTTAGAGCATGTTTACCAACCAAAAAAAAAACTTTTCCGCAATACGTCTTTTCCTGAAATATAATTCAACATATTCAAAGCTATGAAAAATTATGTTTTTTTTCGATAATGACAATTAATAACGAACGGGTTTTTGTTGTCGTGTGTTTACTGTTCAAAACGCCATAGACGTCAATAGTATATACCAACAAATGTATTAGTAACGCCATCTCTTAGAAAAATCGACATTATTAACCGAAACATCTATTATAAAAAGGGTTTTTGCTCTGGGTCGCTGGGCCTGAACTAGAAAAGTTGTTAGTTTTTGAGGTCCTCATCGTCGGCGAAGGTTAAGCCCGTCATTTGTTTGAATAGATAATGGAACAGCTGATAATCGTTTGGCGCAAGATCTGGAAAGTACGGTGGATCCGGAGGAACCTCCAATTCGAAATCATTCAGCGCCTTCTCAACGATGTTTGCTGTGGTGCACGTTAGGCGAGGTAGCGTTTCTTGTCGGCCATCTTGTGCTTCTCCAGCATTTTTCAGCACACGAGACCGTCCCAGTCCCACCAAAAGCAGATTCTGTACATCTTGGGTAGGAGATCTTGCTTAACTCTCGACTTTTGCGTGTCTCGTGTGGCCACCCACCCTTTCCTTTGCTGCATATTGAGTGAAGACGCCCTTTCTCATTTTCCGTGACGATTCTGTAGAAGAATCGTTGCTTGTTGTCGCAAAAATCTTGAACTATTTCTGCAGTCATTTGACCATAATGAAAGACGAAATTTAACCAGTGTCGAAGATGAAGTTTTTGTCGTTATTCAATTCGGTCGTCCACCAGGATTGTTGTAATAAAACGAACCTGTTTCGCCTAACTGATTGAAAATTCTTTAACCAATTTGTCGATCTAGGATGATTCTGGTTGGGTGACGTGAGTACTGTAGGCGTGACTACTGTAATTTATTATGCATAAACGCAGATCATATAATTTAAATCACGGCTGGGAAACTGATTACTAACTTCATTGGAGCGAAATTTCTTTCCATCGAGCATTTTTTTGACGTCAGAGAACAGCAAATAGTCGCTGGGGACCACATCTGGGGAATACGATGGACGAGTTGTGTTTAAGATTACCGCATGATTTTTTTAAATTTACTTTAATAGCTCCAAACATTACTCAGAATCATCAATACGTTGTTGTTTTTCGTCCGCTGTGAGCAAACGCGGTACCCATTCCGATAGCAATTTACGCATTCCCAAATGTTCATCAGACGTTCTGTCAGATGACAGGAGAAAAATTCAAAAAATTCGTCCAGAGCGTTCAGCATCATCGGTGCTTGTACGGTTATGCTTGAATTCAGCGTACCAATCAAGTATGGTTGACTTTCCGGAGGCAGAGTCCGGGTAATATTTATCAAGCCATTGTTTTGCTTCAACGGTATTTTTCTTCATAAAAAAAAGCTTAAGTAACACACGAATTTTTTCCCCCATTGTTTTGAAAATAACAAAAGTAGCGACACTTAAAGCACAAATCATAAATTAGTAGACCGATTGTCATGAAATTTTGACATATGACGTTTGACACAATCGACCACTGGTAAGGAGGTTTCGTAAGTGATGCCATCTGTATGTCAGATCGGGGACTTATTCATCGATGTATAAATAACTGTTTCCAGCATTTATAAACGACTATTCTTTAAATTGATGAAAGAGTTGTTGATATTGCGTTTACATGACTGAAAATTTAGAAAGAAAGCATTTTTTTACCCAGCCGATTTTCTCGATTTAGTGTCATTGTAGATTTTATTCTATTTAACAAGATTTTCAAAAATACATGAAGTCAAACATTAAGGTTCTCTAAACAAATTGCTGTTTTTAAACAAAAACGCCGGAAATTTTGTTTGTTAACTTGATAGAATTAAATTAAAACTAATTTCGTTAGTTATACTTTAAAAGTTGGATGTCTCTGCAAAGCTGATTTTAATTTAAATATTCATAAACTCCACGAACCTTTAGGAACGATAGTATAATTTTTGTGAAGGTTATATTTGAAAAAACTACTACTTTACACAATTCAAGACTATTGTGAAACGTTAACTATATTTACACGATTTATTACGATTAATCTTAATTGTGATTTCAAGAGTAAAAAACAGTTTGTGAGTCTTGTCGTCATTTAAAGCTCTCAATGAAAACGATACGAATCTGAGTAACAATAGCGCTAATGCATTTGACGGAAAATCGGTGGGAAGTGGAAATAGTAGCAGTAATTAGTAAATATAAAAATAACTTTTATCCTGGCAGTGTTCGAAATGGGAAATGTCATAAATGCATCGTTTGATGCAATGTTTCCAAGCTGTTGCCGTATTTTTAGCGGGATCCCTACGGTTTTTTTTCCTCCATTTACATTACAATTAACTTTTAACGACTCGTTATCTCAGAGAACGTCTACATTAACTTAGAGACATCGTTAAGAATTATTGTGTTTTTGCAGAAGTTCGTCCCGTCATTACGTCGGAAAACCAAAGTGTTATCTACTTCATACATGTACATTTTGATGTTGTTTCGAAGAAGGAAAATCAGCAAGTAGGGGAGAGGTATGTTAATTATAACGGAGAGGCAATTGCAACAATTGTTTCTATACTTTCTGTACTGAAGCTTCATCGGATATTGCTTTACCGACCAAACTTAGAACTTAAACAGTAAAAAAAATATACCGCCCTATTTCTCTGATTATATTAAAATATAACAATATTACGATAGTTCAGTGGTGATTTTTAAAGAAGATACATCCAGACTACATGTGCAGGTATATGAAATGGTCCAAATTACCATATATCTTATATAATTAAGTCTTCAATGACGTAAGACCACAGTCGTGTAAAACTAACAAGGATGTACAATTAACACTCCGTAATTATATAATATAAATGAAACAGGCGTTACCGCAAGTCAGAAACCTAGTAGAGCAGTTGCTGTTAAAGGCGTCAAAAAGGTCGGTGTCATTACTACAAGAACGAGGTACTCTAGTAATTGTATCTTTGCTTCATTTTGTAAGAAATAGTTATCCTGGTTGTGACAGTTTTGGAAATAAAAGTGGTTGGATGCAAAATGAAGATTTCTTACTGTTCACGAAGCACTTTGCGAAATTTGTTAAGCCTACTAAAGAAAATCCTGTTATGGTTATAATGGACAATCATTCATCACACATTAATCTGTTACTTACAACATATACGTACACATATACCTGTAATTCAATATTGCAAAGAAAACTTAATGCCTATATTATCATATCCTCTGCATACATCGCACAAACTACATCACTTGATAGGACAGTTTTTGGACTTGTTAAAATTAAATTTAATATTGCCGCATATCATTGGATACAAAATCATCCAGTATAACGAACGACCATTTATAACTTACCAGGACTTGTTAAAGAAGCTATTTCTTTAACATTACTCAAGGGTTTGCATGCATGGGTTTAACAAAGATTGCATTTTTTCCGGATATTGATTTTGCTTCGGCTGGTGTCACTGACTAACCTACCGGAGTAGTCACCCCTGAGCAATCTGATCAGCAAGAAACTATATGTAGAGAACTGAGCATCCTCTTCAGCACCTTCAACATCATATCAGATTTTGCCCCAGACGTCGGCTAAATCAACACCAAGTTTCAATCTTCATGCATCGCCACGTTGGACTTTCTTTCTGGCACCGCTTCCAAAAGTACCACCTCGAGTGAAATCTAAAAGGAATATTGTAATATATACAAATACACCAGAAAAAGAAGAACTAGAGGTAAAGAAAAGAAAGATTAATGAGAAAAAGATTTCAAAATTAAGACTGTCATAAATGGGCCCACTCCAGCTGCGCCAAAAATTATTTTTACCACTTTTTTGTTTGTTTAAATTGTTTGTTGGAATAATTGGCTCTGTTTTTGATTCTTTAATCTGTTTTTAGTGTAAACTACTGATACGTTTTCGTTTAATTTTTAGTTTATTGTTTTTATTTTATCGTATGTTACAATTAACCCTCATTACTGTTACAGTTTTGGTGTAACTCTTGGTGTAACAATTGTAATACTGTAATACTATCACTTGATCTCAATAAGTGCCATATCCTCAAATATTATTTACTTTTTTGTTCAATTTTATATTTTATTGTTGGCCGAGATTAATGAACATGAAATATCAGGTGTGGTTGTGAATAATTTTTAATGTTTTCTAAAAAAAAACACGTTAAATAAAGTAATGTGCACGTTTAATAAGTATAACAAAGTATGAACCATCACTGGCTGTACATTTTCCCATCTCTTTGACAATTTGGGGATGCCTTTCCAGAAAAATCGTTTTAAAGTGGTCCAGTCATCAAGTTATTTTTTGACATCTAAAAATAAGTGATAGTCGGAAGGGGTCAAGTTTGGTGAATACGGCTGGTGGGGCAAGAGCAGAGATGGTGTCTCTGGCTGCCCTCGCTGTGTGTGATGGGGGCGCTGTCGGGCTGCAAAATCACTTTTCCGTATCTGATGGTACATTCTGGTCGCTTTTCAAGCAATGCGTGGTTCAATTTGGTTTGGTTCAATATGGTAGTGAACTGTATTCACTCTTATACTTGTTCAGAAGCTTATGGTAAACGACACTTTTCTGATCCCACCAAATGCACGTCATCTTTCCAAAGCTATTGTCTTGCGGTCGATGTTGATGATTCTCTTGGGTCAACCCATGAATTCCTGCATTTTTTGGGTTCTCGAAATATATCAACTTTTTGTATCCTGTGTAAAAAAAATCTTTCATACCGAAAAAGCAAACCATCGCAAACTGTTTTTCGTTTTTCCATTTGTTTGTCGTTCAGCTGATGTGGTACCCATTTTATTACCTTCTGGATCTTTCCCATGGCATGCAGACGATAAGAAATGGTTCTTTTATTATTATTTAACATCTCTGCCGTTTGTTGTCGAGTTTGCATATCGTCATCTTCCAATAAAGCTTGAAATTAATTTTTTTTTGTACGTAATATTGCAAAAATAGCATTCACATATCCCGGGAATGTAACTGAATTCACTCTTGGCCTCGGCTTTAAATTCGCTCATGTATAAGTTGGCTAAGACCGGTTACAAGCATTTGCCTATTGTGGTTCCTTCTTGTTGTTCATAAAACTAATTTTTAAACTCGAAAATTTTGCTTCAAACATAATTTTCTTAAAGCCATGTACTATGAAATAATCTTGTTGAAACCGTTTAGTTTTAAGGTCTGTAAAATCGGTATATTCGGTAACAATGATGATACATCAAAGGATATCAAGGTATCATCCTCCTGAAGAATTTTTTGACTTGTTTTATGAATTGGGTCGGATCAATCATAGAATAGGAAGGTAGAGTTGCTGATACTATTGGTTTCATTGATCTTATCTAACGAATATTTTTTATTCTCTAAGTTGTACGAATATGTACGGGAAAATAAATTTTCTGATTGCAAAGAACCAAAAAAATGTTTTTTTCAAATTCCGTAATCGACACATATCTTAAAATATTATATTAGAAAATATAATTGTACATCATATATCTCAGATGTCCCCTTCTATGTTTGAGACAATACTTTGTGAACATCCCTCGTATGTCGTATTGTGTTTCTTATACCAGATCTGCTATTAAATAATTGTTGTGAACTATGGACATTGGCTGTTAATACCTGAATCTCGGACTAGTATTTTTGGCGATAATAATTTCAGTTTAAATAATAAAAAATAATAAGCGGAGACCAGATCTGTTGAATAGCGAGGATGTTCTTCTCGGTTTGTTTTCTTTTTAATATTTTATAAAATGTCATTGTTGTTGGAAAAAAGGACTCGAAGTTTTTAGTTTAGATCCTAAAGGTTATCATGTTGTAATTTTTCTATGTAAAAACACATCGGTCAATAAGTTGTATAAATAAAACAAAGTTGTCCAATTTCCACTTATATTTTTCTATGTTTTAAGGAAAAACATAAGTGGAAATTAGACAAATTTGTTTTATTTATACAATTTAGTATACATTTCCACAAAGAAAATGCCGTAACCATCCTCGGTCAATAAATTCCCGGTCTGACATATAAAATACATTTTTTGTCTCACTGCCTTGAGCTCGAGCCCAGCTGATGACGGCTGTGCGGCTAGAAACCGGTCCTGGGAGGTACTTGTCTCGGCATGGTGACGGCGACTGATTTGAGACGAGCAGAGGTACGTGGATGTATGGATGTGGACGTGGATATATAATTACAAGATATATAATTAAACACAAAACATTTTTATCCAATGCCTTGACACACTGTTTCATTAGTCCCAACTTTATGTGCAATGGAGGCAAAATTCTTCTGAATGAGAAATAGGTCTTTTAGCGGATACCAGATACGGATAGGTAAATTTTTGTCGGTTAATACCATGTACCTTGACTAAACAAAAATAATAGTAATTGTAATGATTTTTTGGTTCCCTTCAAATCATAGATACACCAAACTTCAATGAACTTCTTTTAACATTCATCCATTGCCTTAAATGTTTACTACACATTTTGCTTTACACTATTTACTACACATTGTTTGGAATCCATGGTTTATCTACGTCTTTGCGAAATACGCACTTTGCACAAATAAAGATATTGGTTTCGATATTTTTTCACCGTATACTCGCCACAAACGTAACAAAAAGTGTTCGGGTCATTTAAACACCATCGTTTTGAGGATGACATCGTCCAGGTTTTATTTACTAACTTTTTAATTGAGCAAACATCAAAAATAAAGAAGTTAAAGGGCTACTGAGAAGAAAATATTATTAATGTCAGCAGATTAAAAACGGTACGTACTTATGATAATTTAATGTCACTGAGAGTGTTTCTAGATATTATACTTTAAAATTACGTTTACATCTCGGCGGCACCAACATTTTTTTTACTTCGTAGAACGCTGAAAATCAAATAACGTTCTATAAGCACCATATTTCCCAAAAATGTTAGCGTGTGATTTTTTCTTTTTTCCCCCATTAAAGAAACCACTTCGTGAATGCCGTTTTGGTCTATAGAAGCTATTTAAGAGAATTTGCTTGTCGCTTTGAACAAAATACGAGCCGTCGAGTATAAAAACTGTTTCGAAGACTGGAAAAACATTATAATAAATGTATTCAAGTGACTTTTTGATGACAGTAAAATCAGTTAATGATAATAATAATTGTCTAATTCAGTAAAAACGAGTGGCCTTGAATGTCACATATGTTTACGCCTTTACCAGCTGCCTAATTAATACCATGTGGCACTTTTAAAACTTCTTTTAATTTACTTAGGTCCGCTGTTGTTTTCTTTTCCGACTCGAACCAAACAAAAAATTTTGTTGCTCGTTTAAACAAATCAATCGAAAAAGACAAGGAAAATAAAACAAATAATATTTTCGATATATTTCAAACGGAAACTTTTTGAGTTTTGTCAGTCAGCTGAATATTATTAGAATCCAAGCCTAGCATCACGTGAAATTCCTGACTTTGAGCCAATATCGCTTATTTTTATAGCCATTTTATTCTTACTCCATTATTTGACATTTTACTCAATGAATTCGAATATTTTGTTGATGATGCTGGTCGTGTTTTATTATTTTCTTCTTAGAGAGAACGCACTGTAGAAGGGTAGAGTGAAAATTTGGATACGTATTGAATGAAATATTGTTGATATATTGATCCAAAGCGTTTAAATTTTAGCTCGATATACAGTGGTCGAAAAAAGCGGTCGCGAGAACCTCGAACTATCCTTCATCTCGGTTTCAAATTTGCTCATGAATAAGAAAGGCTAAGAACGGTGACAGAGGATTGTCCATTGCCATTCCTTTTTGTTGTTCGTAAAACTTATTATTAAGCTGAAAACAATTTTGCTTCATACATAATCTCGTTATGGAGATGTGAACAATCTTGAAAATCTGCAAATTTTGAGTTTCTCAGAAACAATCTTGTTATTGAAAGCGTTTATTGCTAACGATTTTACAAATTTTATCAATTTTTACCGATTAATTTTTTGCTAACGATTTTACCAAGTTATATGATGGAGAATTATCGGCTGATTCAACTGGTCTCATTGACTTTATTTCATACGAGATTGGATATGAAGCAAAAATGTTTTCAGCTTAATAATAGGTTTTACGAACATGAAGAAACCAAAATGAGCAATCCTTTATCACCGTTCTTAGCTAATTTATTCATGAGCATATTTGAAACCGTGGCGGAAGATGAATTCAGTTACTTTCCGAAGGTATGGTTCAGATATGTGGATGACGTTTTACAATTTTCGATTCAAAAAAATTTAAATTTAGATAATTGTATCCCAAAACGTAGTATTCACGCTTGAACTCGAAAACAACGATAGATTTACTATTTCTGGATGTTTTAGTCAGTAGAAACAATAAAAATAGGTTTGATTTTGATATTTTTATAAAAAAAACACTATTACTTCAAGGTACATTCCTAACGATTTAAATTATACCTTCCAAAATAAGATGACTAGTTTAAATTTTATCGTAAACAGATTAATCAATTTTCCTTTACACAAAGATAATTATAACAAGGAATTAAAATTAATTAGGAAGATGTCCGAAATGAATGTTTAGAATAAGAATATTATAGATAAATTAATTTGAAAACCTAAGTTTAGACAATTATTGAAAAAATGTTCGACTTTTCAAAAGGAAGAGAACAAAAAATAAATTCATGGTAATACCGTTTGATGTACTCAATTAACAAGAGGGCTAGACAAGAATTTGAAAAAAGTGGACATTAAGGTAGTCTTCAAACAACATAATAAATTAAGAGAAATCTTGGGTAATCCAAAGGATAAAGTAGATCAACATGAAACATTGCGGTATATTGGGCAAACTATATGATCCATATTAATTAGATATAAAGAACATATTGCCCTTATTAAATATGGGAGATATTAAAAATCTTGGGCTGCCCAACACGCACTCGAACTCGAAATAGATAGGTCATAATATAAATATTACTTAAGATTTAAATAGTCTTGTTAAAAGTGAAAATAATAATAGGGCTTTGAATACGTAGGAAATCATTCAAATAGAAAAATGTAAGAAAACCATGAACCGGGATGAAGAACCTCTTCTATTCAGTCAACTTTTTCAATTCTTAATGAAAAACTTCACGGTTCATCATTTTTACAAGCTTCGTTACCTGATGATGCTAATATGGCTAGCGAAACAGGTGTCGAGAAGTTTAAAAAACATATTAGGTGTTTAGTGGTAAATCTCTTCGAGTTTAGTGTTTTACATCAAAGGTTTCAATAGAAGAATTGATTGATAGTACTATGTATTTCGGTTAATAATGTCGATTTTGCTAAGAGATGACGCCACTAATACATTTGTTGATATAGACTAATGATGTCTAGGGCGTTTGGAAGGGTAAAGCCAGTTCATTATTAATAGTCATTGTGCAAAAATATAGCTTTTCATAGCTTGGAATATGTCGAATTATGTACCTGAAAATGACGTTTTGTCGGGATATTTAATAAACGCTTTAAAAGTGGTGATTTTGATATAAAAGACAAACGGTTTGAAGACTTGCAAGCATTATTGAATGAAAACTCAATTGATTCGTTGAAACAATTGGCAGAAGCATTGGCAGAACATCTACACGCATTGGGACAAATTCAGAAGGAAGGAAAATGGAATCCATATGAATTGAAGGAAAAATACATTGAAAGGCAATCAACCACTTGAATCAACCACAGATGATGAAAAGTCGATCTACTTTGACAACCCGAAGCGCAAAAAGTCATGGGTATTGAATGAAAAACGACTAGAATACGCCCAAAGACACGATACATTTATTATTCAACACGACAATCCTCGGCCCCATATGCAAAATATGTAAAAAAAAATTGGAAAACGATAAACGGGAGGTGCTGCCCTACTCTCCGTATTCATCGGACTTAGCTCCTTCGGACTACCACCTATTTTGATCGATGCAGCCCTGCCTTTCAGAATAACATTTAACAGTAATAATTCCTTGATTATTAAACATAAACATCTTGAAACATAATATAACCTGTTAGCATACTGTATAAATAAAACAAAGTTGTCTAATTTCCACTTATATTTTTCTATAAAACCTAACGCATGTCGCTATACTGTAGCTTCTTCGGATTGTTGACAAATAATTTATTCTAGAAGAAAAGAAAATATTCTTTATCAACCAACTTTAACCAAATGCTTTAAGTTTTAAAGAAAAATATAAGTGGAAATTAGTCAACTTTGTTGAAATGCAATTTAGTATGAATTTCCATCGAGAAAATGTCACAATCTTCCTTTTATTAATATATGTTAAAAGTTAAATCCCGGAATTTTCTGTGGATTTAAATTTCGGATTATCAACTTGACCTCACTTGAGTTAAATTCTCGAATTGGAAGACTTAAAATATAGTGTAATGGAGTGAAATATTTGGAGTCTTCAAAGAAATATATTTTTCTTAAAGTTTGTTTTTATTTTTCGTCATTTCATTAAATAATTTACAATTCTCGATAAATGTTTGATGGTGATGATATACCTGGACTTAAAAATCTCCGTAAGCACTTTAATAAAATAAAACAAATATCTGGAGTGTTGAAAATGCGCAAAATCTTTAATGATATGACTTGTCACAGTAAGTAAATATTGTTTTTGTTTCATATATGACGTCTTTTGCAAGATATATGTAAGATAAAGTATCTCCATTACATACTTGATGAATTACAAGATAAGCAGCTAATTTACGCTATTTTTTCACTATGAAAAGTTGAGATAAAATTATTTTATCTCTAGCTCGTGTCTGATTAATTTTAATTCTCTTAGTTCATAAGTAATTCGCATAAATTTTGTAAAATACTATATGATCGATATTAATTCATACTTTTTTTACAAGTGCTTTTGTAGTAAATAATATAAATATTGTCTAGTTCAAGTTTTACTTTCGGTTTGATGATCAAACTCAATCCTACTGGTAGTACAAATGTTTGATCCGTCTCGCCAGGACCGTAAAATGTTCGCACAACTGTTAGATCCGGCTCGAAGGACCCAAAAAAATGATACGATAAATGTGTGATTTGAGATCACCTGTTTTTAATATCGCGACAGGCGTTTCGCTGACAATGCTACCATCATTAGGAAATGTTTCAGTCTCTTTTTCATTGAAATTATTCATCTCCTGATGCTACTAACGTGCGTTGATAATATAAACAATGATTTGGTGTTTAGTGGTAATTTTTTTTTTTAAGTTTAGGTCAGTAACGGCTCGGAGTTTTTAAAGTGGGAGGGTGTAGAAGAAAACATTACTGCTGAACTTTTTTTTTTTGCTTTCCCCTTGATCTTTTTTATTTTTCGTGCTATTAAAACTCTATACAGAAGGTGAACCAAGAAAACATTAAAATTTTGTATTGTTACTACTTACAAGGACATTGGATGATGTGTTGTTGCTTGTTGCGCAGATAAAGGAATGAATGAGTATGTACTTACCGTTTCCCGAAGAGTAAACCATTCAAACAGTTTATTGTAACTGCAAATCAATAGAGAAAATTCGAAAAAGTTCAAGAGAGGTTCTATAACAAAAAAGGGTTATTGTACACATTTTTGTCGATGAATAGCAGTCCTAGTCCGGTCAATCTGGACAATCAAGAGTACATAAATACACATCAAGCTGGAAGTGCGTAAAATTGTTCCAAACATAATTAAAAATAACATTTCAAGATTCGCCATCGTTGCGGTACGTGGGAAAAAAATTGACTCGAGGTCAAAGGTCAAAAAAATGGGGTTTCACGATTTTCATCAAAACGGTAAGTTTTATCGAAAAATTACTTCAGAAAAAATTTTAGATCCTAAAATTATCTATAAAAAAGGTATTAATAAGTTTTTTCTAAGAGCCACCGTTCCAGAGATATGATTCAAAAAGTTGTAAGCGTCATAATATGCACACGTTTCCACGCCACCTCTGAGGTGCGTTTTTTAGTTGTGTGCTGTTGCGTTTTTTAGTGCGTTTTTTAACATGGTCTCCCTAGTAGGCCTATTCCACAGGTCTGTTGTGATTCTGTTTAATTGGAAACTATTGCATAATAACAGATATTAGCAAGGGTTGGAATTGATAAAAGCGATGGAAATTAAAAACAGTAGACAAATTTATTCGTCCGATTCATAATCGTCAATTACTTCTTGTTATTCTTCTTCTTCTTCATCATCCTGGGTGTAAGTGAATAGCAACTAAAACTTAGCTTCAGCAGCAACTAAATCATATTCAAATTCGATTCGCGCAATAACAGCTTCTGCTATAGCATCGGAACGAGTCTGAGCTACTTCCAGAATTGAATCTTTGAATTGAAGTGTATTTACTTAGCTAATTTGACGGCGAAAATCCAAGGATTTTCGTTCAATTCCTTGCTGCAAAATAAGCATAGTTTTTTAAAAACTGATTCACTTATACGTGATCTAGTACGAGGAGGACTTACTGTAGATGTACTGGCTTCTTGTTCTTCACGTTGTATTTTATTAGCTGCAGCAATAGAGGATTTTCGAGTATAATTTTTACGACAATTTTCGTGTATTGTCACAGATTTCTGATTTTTAAGATATTCTGAAAATTCATCAGCTCGTTCGATACTTGCATTGATTAATGTCTTCATACCACGTTCAACAGTAACGTTTTCAGTTTCAGTTAAAAGTTTAGTACAAATAAAACAATATTTTGCCATTTTTATTATAAAACTCAAAACAGCCCGACATAGGTTAGGATAAACGCGTGTTTTCACTACGTAGTGGCGCTCAAGACTAACGGCATTTAATTTATTGGGTATTCTGACATAAAGCAGGTATACCACCCTAGCCACATACAAACGAACAGAGAGACATATGTTGTCTCAAGGTTACACTGGTGTACAAATTAAGCGATTGGGTTTCATTTCACCTGACATTCTCATAGTTATACTTATGTATATTTTATATTTTAAATGTAAGTTACAATCACCGATAGAACAATATTTGTACTTATATTACAGCTACAGAGATGTATATATGTGACGTACTTATGCATATTATGACGCTTACAACTTTTTAAATCGTTATATCTCAGGAACGTTGACTCTTAGGAGAAAAATGACAGGGACCTTTTTTATAGATAATTTTATGATCTACAATTTTTGATGGCAGCTCTTTGATGGATGTAAAACTTCGCTTGATACACTTCTAAAAGAAAATGGTTTCAAATAAAGTAAGGATAATCCACGTAGAGGCCTGATAAAACTTCCAGTTATTGCCTTTAAACGAATCCAATTTTTGAACATGTATCAAAATATCAAAGACGAATCTCTGTTTGATTTTGTTTATTCCGATGAAACATGGATATTTTAAAATGAAACCTTGAGTCACTCATGGCAGGATGATAACAAGAGGAGTGTTAGTGTTATATCTAATAGTAAGGAGCTATTAAAGTCATGTCATGAATAATTGTTTTAAGACGCGTCAATAATAACATGTTATTGCAGATATATTGTTCTTTATGTTGGGAACAAGAATGGCTTTGTCCCACAGGCAGAATTAGTATTCTCTTCTAAAACAAAAGGCGATAATAACGAAGAAATGAAGCAAGATAACTTATTTTGGTTTGAAAATCAGCTGTTCAAAATCTTGGAGAAGCCATCAGTTATTGTCATGAATAATGCATCATATCGCAGTACAGTGATGGATAAACCTTCAACTAGTGCATGGACAAAACCAAAAATTGCAGAATTAGTCATCTTTTCTAAAACAAAATGCATGTTTGAAGATTTAAACAATGATATCCCAGAGTCGTTGACATATTTTTGGAACGAGTGATTTTAAAGAATAAACGATCAAATTTAGATCATTTAAAATTAATATACACAAATATTTGTCATAGCATTATGACTGCTGTTCGACCAAAGTCTTTTAAGTCTAAATTACAATTAGGCCTAAAGAAGAAGAACAACAAGAAGAAGTAATTGAAGATTATGAATCGGACGAATAAATTTTTCTATTGTTTTTTAATTCCCATCGCTTTTATCAATTCCAACCCTTACCAATATCTGTTATTATGCAATAGTTTCCAGTTAACCAGAATCACAACAGACCTGTGGAATAGGCTTACTGGGAAAAACACGTTAAAAAAACGCGCAAGTACACTACCTCAGAGGTGGCGTGGAAACGTGTGCATATTATAACGCTTACAACTTTTTGAATCGTTATATCTCAGGAACGGTGGCTTTTAGGAAAAAAATTATTGATATCTTTTTTATAAATAATTTTATGATCTACAATTTTTGATGGCAGCTCTTTGATGAATGTAAAACTTCGCTTGATACACTTCTAAAAGAAAATGGTTTCAAATAAAGTAAGGATAATCCACGTAGAGGCCTGATAAAACTTCCAGTTATTGCCTTTAAACGAATCCAATTTTTGAACATGTATCAAAATATCAAAGACGAATCTTTGTTTGATTTTGTTTATTCGGATGAAACATGGATATTTTAAAATGAAACCTTGAGTCACTCATGGCAGGATGATAACAAGAGGAGTGTTAGTGTTATACCTAATAGTAAGGAGCTATTAAAGTCATGTCATGAATAATTGTTTTAAGACGCGTCAATAATAACATGTTATTGCAGATATATTGTTCTTTATGTTGGGAACAAGAATGGCTTTGTCCCACAGGCAGCATTCTCTTCTAAAACAAAAGGCGATAATAACGAAGAAATGAATCAAGATAACTTGTTTTGGTTTGAAAATCAGCTGTTCAAAATCTTGGAGAAGCCATCAGTTATTGTCATGAATAATGCATCATATCACAGTACAGTGATGGATAAACCTTCAACTAGTGCATGGACAAAACCAAAAATTGCAGAATTAGTCATCTTTTCTAAAACAAAATGCATGTTTGAAGATTTAAACAATGATATCCCAGAGTCGTTGACATATTTTTGGAACGAGTGATTTTAAAGAATAAACGATCAAATTTAGATCATTTAAAATTAATATACACAAATATTTGTCATAGCATTATGACTGCTGTTCGACCAAAGTCTTTTAAGTCTAAATTACAATTAGGCCTAAAGAAGAAGAACAACAAGAAGAAGTAATTGAAGATTATGAATCGGACGAATACATTTTTCTATTGTTTTTTAATTCCCATCGCTTTTATCAATTCCAGCCCTTGCCAATATCTGTTATTATGCAATAGTTTCCAGTTAACCAGAATCACAACAGACCTGTGGAATAGGCTTACTGGGAAAAACACGTTAAAAAAACGCGCAAGTACACTACCTCAGAGGTGGCGTGGAAACGTGTGCATATTATAACACTTACAACTTTTTGAATCGTTATATCTCAGGAACGGTGGCTTTTAGGAAAAAAATTATTGATATCTTTTTTATAGATAATTTTATGATCTACAATTTTTGTTGAGTCAATTTTTTTCCACGTACCGGTACGATGGGAAATGTTGAAATATCATTTTTAATTATGTTTTGAACAATTTTACTCACTTCCAGTTTGATGTGCATTTATATACCTTCATGCTTATATTTCTGTCTTATTTGACCGGACTTCCATTCGCCTATTGTTGTCAAAATAGTTTTTTTAATAACTTTTCATTAAAGTCCGGAATTCGTTCGACCATAGCACTCTCAATACTTAACATATCTAAAGAATTTAGTCTATCTTCGGCTTCGGCTGTGATCATCGATATAGCCACTAGGATTCTCAATGCCTTAATGATTTCTTTAAAAACTCTGTCCATTCCCATATTTAAAATAAAATTTAATGCCTTCAAACAGCCTTTAACGTTTTCATTTTGACAAAGTTCGGGCCTTGAATAAAACATTTCCAATTCGGTCTTCAAATCTCCTTTTTCTATCGTCGGAAAATTTTCACATATAGTTTACTATGAAATTTTCGCGTAAAACTTTCCATATTTTTAAATTCTTTTTGAACTTGACTCAAATTCAACACGGGTGTTGGACGACCGTTAGTTTTTAATTCAACGTTCTCCTCTAAACTTAAATTAGTCATGATTAACTGTTTTAAATCAGGCACCTTCATGTTTGCAATTAAAAGTTGATTATTTTTATTTAAAAATTACTACTCAGTATGTAAATACATAGCAAATCCCAGATCGAAACAAGTATTCGCAAGGCGAACGAAATACGCGACGCGAGACATATCAAACGCTCCGTACCGATACACTGGGTCGCAGGGAATCTACGTCCAAGTCGCATGTTTTAGAAAGCAGTTAAATCCCCGAATTCTGGCAACCAACAAAACATGTAACGCCAACGACGGGAAAAGTGACATGGCGTACGGTCGCTAGGGGTGAACGCCCGACCAACGATGTAAAAATTGTGGCGAGAGGATGGAACTTTTATCCGCATTATTTGGTGTGATGGGTCGACAGATGTTCTTCTACATTTGGAGATTTTAATTTGTAATAATATCTTAAAATGGTGTTTTGCTCTGAAAAATTGTTTACTGTGATAAATGATGGAGGGGCGACGCCCCGACGCCCTCCCTCACGAACTGCCACTGATATGATGGCAGAATACTGTTGGTCTCTACAAAGACATTGTTGTCAAGAATCCCGTAAGAGTTGTAATATTCTTTTTCCCCCTTTTCTATTCGTATGACATTTTACTTTTATATAATTAAAATTAATACTTTAATATAATAATTAAGTAATTTTCAATAAACTATGCATGTCGAAAACAACAATTTAAATATATCTCATACATTACTATTTTAGTGTAATACGAAAATGGCGATTATTTAAAAAACTAGAGCCAATTTCATTAGCTCTAGTTTATATTCTTTATAAAATCATTCTAGAACCATTCGCACAACAAGGACATCAAAGTCACTGTTGACCAGTGTTATACTTCTGAAATGAGACTAGATCTAGAGAAATTTACTACCAAACCGCTCAATTTAAAATACCCGTTAGTTGAAAATAACAAATAATTAAATAAATAAATTAATTAATAAAAATATCACCAGCCCAATCCTGGTATTTTCTGTTTTAAAGTTTATTTCAGAGAGGCAGTCATTTTTATAAAATTCTTTCCTCATATTCTTCTTTTTGGAAAACGAATGATAAGATAAGAAACTGTTTGATATTTACTTTAGGTTGTATTTATTGTAAGTTTACATCATTTTATAATATCGTAATATCTGAATATTAGTTTCATTAAATGATACCACCATAGGTTTATTTATTAGAAATGGTTTATCGATTTTAAACAAACAAAACAACAAATTAATAAGAACAATTACATTTACTGGGTATTACCGTCAGCTTCGTGACTTGTTCTGTGTTATAAATATAAACGCCATGGACTTTCCCTATACAGTGGTGCTATATAACTGTTACTAAATTAACTTCGAGTTAAATTTAATAAGGGAGACGTTCGAGGGTTGGGATAGGTTTTGTTTTTTGGCGATAGCATTCGACTACATAAATTTTTCTCATAGTTCTATATACAGTTCGAAAGAGAGTGTTCTTGGCTACACTTTTACTGAAGAAAATTATTTCATAGCTTCAAAAATGAAAAAATTATCGTCAATTTTTTGAACATATGAATTTTGGCAAGTAAAAATTGTTCGTAGGTTGGTACAGTTATAGAAATGAACAAAATGGTTCAAAAAGTCAGATAATAACGCAAGATTTTCAACATTTATAGTCGAATTATTTATTTAAAAGGTCATGAAAAACTGAATAAAGAAAATCAAATACATGCTAATCTTCGTCAGAGTGGCATTTTTAACAGATATAGTAGCTGCGAGTCATATTTACACACGTCATATGAAATAGTCGCTGGCACTTGTTACAATTAACAGAATTGTCGCGAGTTAATTTGGCTGGCAAATTTCTCATGCAAATCATACAAAAATCAACATCCGACGAAGACGACGATTTTCCCACTGGTTTGGCTTCGCTTTTTGGCTGACCTTTCTTGTGTTGATTGTCGTCGCTTCTTTGCACTGTCTTTCTTCTTCTTTCGCTTTTCTTTGAGCACGGCAACATTTTCTGGTGAAGTGAGAATAAGAATTTCATTGATTTATGCCAGCGGTCGGACTTTTTCAAAGGTGTTACTGATCTAACTGGTCCACCTCTAGACAAAACTGAGGAAATACTTGACGAATGTGACAATGATTGTTGTGTTGCACTTGATGTTGATGGCTCTTCACTTTCATGTACACTACCATCCATTAAAATAACGAGTTACTGCTCCTAAAAGCCTATGTGCCCCAACTTACGTATATTGTCGCCATTTTGAAATGACATGAAATTTTTCTTCTTCTCTATGCAAGAGAAACTTCGAACTTCATTCAGGACTATAAAAGAGACAAAAAACTATGGTACAAATGTTATTTTCACTTATACAGCACTTTTCTCACTTATGGAATATTTTCGAAAACATTTTTTTTCACAAATTTGTTGGCTTGCTTCGTCTCATACACAAGCAATACGAGCTAGCAAGTTTTACTCCTATGAGAAGTTTGCTCGTAATAAATAACCACCTTGACAGTAAAAACATTGGTGTCGATAGTGAAAAAAATAAACAGAAATAGTACTGTCCCAACCTACGGATGTCTCCTTTATACTAATTAAATGAACATACATTATGTATAAAAAGGAAATAATGTATTCATTAACATTTATTTTAACGCCTTCAAAGTAGGCTCCATCGAGTACAATACAACTATGGTTGAATTACGGCTACTCCATACACTGTTGATAGGCTGATTGACGTATGACCTTCTTCTCCTTCAGTGCATTTTCCTTTATGGCCTCAATTAACTCAAATAACCTTTCTCGACGTGGTAATTATAGCTTCGGGAACAGGGCAAAACCACACTGAGCCATATCAGGCGAGTACGGGGCTTGATCGATGACTTTCGTTGAATTTTAAGCCAAAAACCCTTGCACATCGATGGTCTTATGCAATGGTGCATTATTGTAGTGCAAGATCTATGAATTGTCCACAGATCTTGCCGTTTTCGGTGAAAATTCTCGTACAAACCTCTCATTACACCTAAATAGTATTCCGAGCACCATTTTCGACGCATCTCTCTGTAGATTGTTGGTTTGTTTGCATGTCATACTCCTAAACTCATGTCTCGTCGCTCGTTACAATGCGATTCTTAAAGGTGGGGTCTGTGAAATCTCGAAAAATCATACCTTCAGCGACCTTCTTTCTTTCGATGCTCATTTTGGGCAAAATTAAGATCTTTTGAAACCAGTCGTGCGGTGACGCATCTCATAGTTAAATTACAAGCCTGACGTCGACTGACAAAACCAGCGGATGTAAACAAACTCGTTGACCTATTGCGCTCAAATTGGATATCGTAACTAGGCCCAGTATTGCCATCTTACATCAGAAAAGAAAAGAAAAAGAATATTTTCCGTGAGTTTTGTAATTTTTTTTCTACAACATATGTCTAAGAAGAGATCCTGTTTTCATTCTAGTTTACCCACAGGAAAATAACATCAAACTTTTTTTTTCAAATCAACATTGTTATACTAAAGAGTTTTTCGTTAAGAAGGTCGGAACACAAACACGATGTAGATTGCTACCTTCAGAAATCCTATTTCATTCAAGAGAAAAATAACACGTCTTTAAAGAAAGCGAACACGATACTCACTGCGACGAATGTTATCTTCGCAAACGTCATCAGAAAATCACTCGGATCAAGCTGGCTGGAGAACAGGACGAATAAATGTCAATACGGAACGTATGATATAACATTGAAATTTCGTTTGGGTGATAATCTCTGGCGAAAAGGTCACGATGGAGAATTTTTGTTTCGGTGACCTACTGTTCTTAAATACAACGAACATCTGATAAGAATTTCGAAAAATAATCAGTTTTAATTGTTACCAAGTTTTACGCTAGGTAAAAATTAGGTCGTCTTCGAAAAAATAAATCAGACTTTTACATAGTTATTTATTACGAACTATTCTCCTAATCTAATAGGTATTTCGGTTAATGATGTTGATTTTTGTTTCATAACAACAAAATAAATTACCTTAATAATCACAAGTATTGGTCATCGTTAACTTTTTTTTTTCACCTTTCTGTCAAAGAATGGATCCCGTTTTTTTAATGCCAACCATTCATTAAGTCAAATTTTCACTTCTTCGTAAGAATGTAAGTGTTTTTCTGAAAGTCCCAGCTGCATTTATCAAAATAAGTGATAGTCCAAAGGGGCTAAGTGCGGTAAATACGGCGGGTGGGGTAGGACGTCCAATTTAACCGAGGCCGAGCAGTGTCATGCTGAAAAATGATTTGTCGGTATCGATCACCAGTACTCGTTTCACAAGGTTTCAGCAGCTTGTAATATACAGCTGCCCTACTATCCCACCAAATAAACAGCCAAGCCATGTATATTGCATATTAATTGAGATGTTGAAGGTTGGTGTGGGTCTATCCATGATTTTTTGCTCTTTGGGTTGTCAGATCAGCAGATTGGGGATGTGGAGGCAACTCGATGTAAAAAAACCTTTTCTTTTCTGTTTGACAAGCAACATTTCACAAGAAGTTTTTCGCCTTTCAATGTGTCTTTCTTTCAATTCATATGGAACCCATTTTGCTCCCTTCTGGAGCTTTCCCAATGCGCGTAAACGTTCGAAAATAGTGGATTGAGCAACATTCAGTGCTTATACCTATTGTTTCAACGTATGAGTTGAATCTTTATCGAATAATGCTTGCAGATCTGCATCTTCAACCTTTTTCGGCAGTTCTGGACGCTCATTGCTTTTTATTATCAAAACCAACACTTTTAAAGCGTTTAAACCATCGTTTATTCGATTTTTAGGTTAGGTTATGTTCACTATAAGCTTCAACTAACAATCCATATCTTTTAGCAGTCGTTTTTATCAAATGAAGGAAGGTTTGGAAACCAACTTTGTGGATGTTGCGTTATTTTGGTAAAACAGAATGCTTAGACTCAATTTTACCTCTCCTCTTTTAGTATTAATGCTTCGTGAACTTTCGAAATAAGATTAGCATTTGCAAAAGAACCCCTTCAAAGTCCTAAAATTTGTCGTCGTGTTTTTCCAGCTCTCAAAGTTTACTTTTTACATTGAATCAAAGCCATGGATAAAGTTTTCGTCAAGCGTTATGAGTTTTTTCATAAACTTTTCCAATCTATGATTATTAGCGTTAAATTTGAGGTAGAAATAATTCACCTGAGGCTTTTTGGATCGATCGTTAACATATTAAGGACATAAAAAGAACAGGGACTTCTTGTAGCCCTATACAAAACCAAACAAAGAACAAAACTGAAATATTCAATTCTCAAATATATATGCGTAGAAAGTTTCAATAATTTCGAATCCTTTGGACATTGGAATCTTCGCGGAATACATCTGATAAAAGAAAAAGGTCAATATTTTTCCTTAATACAACACAAAATTTATTGTACACAGTCTAATCATCGAATATTTTATTGCAGTACATGAAAACAAATCGATAGAAATTGGTGTTCAAACTCGAATTAAAGATACTGGCCTACATAGAATAGTGAATGATTTAAGTCAGTTATTGTATTTTATTAATTTTTTTATTCATATATTAACATAATAAAATAATAAACTCATTATCAAAATAAAATTGTAGATCGAAATAAAATCAATTAAAAAAATTAAACTATTTTTATTTCTTGAACCCCTCATTATGTCACACCCCTGAATAAAATTTTGAAAATGAAAAAGTATAAAGTTATGAGCTTAAATGGACTGACAAAAACTAAAAACAAATATCGACCGAGTAAACTTTTTCACAAAAAAAAGAAAAACTCGGAGAGTTCACATTTCTATATCGGTCAGTATATATTGTTTGGGTACGACGCTGAAGGTTAAGTACAAATTGACCCAATTATCCAACTTATATTTACCTTTTATCTAGACCGTATGTCAGAATCCTGATGAAATTCCTGCGAAAAGATCAGAATCGCAAATTGTGACGTATTTTTTTCATAAATTTCCTGTAGTATGTAGTTATCCAGTGGTGTAGAATAATTTTTATTTTTGTTTCCTTGCAGGTATGCAGTGATAGCCTATAAGTTTAATGCAGTTGGAATACAAAACTCAAAGACATCTTAACTCGAACGTTCAGGTAAAATTATAGTAATACCAGTGTCATTCTATAAGTAAGGTCGTTTATCAATTAATAAAAAAAAAATTCTGAATGTTTGTCATTTTATTTTTATTTATCTTTACTAAGCTATTTATTTTTTCCAATTTTTTTTATGAATAATTTTATTTCGTATTTATTACTGAACATTAAAAAGTACGTATTGCTATATCGGGAGAATAAGGTGGAGTTACAATATTTAAAACTTTGTTCAAAATACTTCGTACAAAAAATTCAACTATGTTGGAAAATGAAACTTTATAACGAGTTTTCCCTGCACATCAAATCGCTTTGATTTCATTAGGTGATCGTTTCGCGAACCATGTTATCGTCATCAGGTGGCATGATCAGACAAAGCGTTTCTGTAAAACAGGTTTGTCGTAATAACAAATTTATAAGACTAGTGTGGTTCATTCTGATATGAAATGAATAGGAAAGTAAATAAAAGTTTTCTAGCGAACTTAAATTCACCTAGAAAATACATCATTCAATTTAATAGTTTGCTTTGCGTCGCTGTGTTTATGTTATGGAATGAAAGGAATAGAAGAAAAAAAGATGTTTTTCACAGAAATTAATTTTTTATTGTAAAGCTAGTGGATGGATTACATTTGTTTTTGTCTGTTTTCTGTATAAACACAAAGATCAGACGGTTTACTGACTCTGGAGTATGCGATATATAATTGCCCATGAGAGAAGCACTCGTTTTGAAGTGGTACGTCTTCACCTTTATGAGTTCCAATCAGAATTGTTACTTCAATTAGATTGTTGCGTCAATTTTTTAACTACTAATCGTGTACCAATGCATAACTTTGGCTGCTTGATGTTTAAGAGTAATATAATTGGCACTCCAATTTTTAAATTCAGAATATATGAAGGTAAACCGGGAACATCGAATGAATTAAGAAATTCTGTTGGAAAATTCACTACTTCACGTTGGTTCATCACGGAGTCAATGGATTTGTATGTCATTGTTTCACCTGCGATTCTGTTTAGAATCGCAGGAAAAAAATAAATTTAATGCCAACATAATTCTCTTTTTTCTAAAATTGCAATCATTCGATGGGAAGAGTTTCGTAAAGGTGTTTGATGATATCTTGAGGAGCTCATCTCTGGCTAATTCTGCCCAAATATTTTCGATGATGTTTAGATCTGGGATTCAGTTTATTCCACATAATCTCTATTGTTTTTAGCTCTGTATTGTAAGATGGTCACTTAATAATTATACTATTTCGATCGCTTTCTATTTGCTCAAAATATTCACTGAATCGTCTTGAGGTTTATTTGGAATGATGGCCACTGTCGACATTTTGTAAACAGATTATTATCTGCCTTTATCTGAATTGTAAGATGGGAATTTCCTATAATTTGATTTCAAAATCAGCTTAATTCCACAAAAGATTGTAGTTAATCTCTGATGGGAAAAACAATAGCAAATATGCAGTGGAAAATAGAAAATCTGCTCGATTGAAGTGTATAGAGAAACCCACAACAGCGCAAAAAAGAGAGAGATATATAATTTTGAGGTTAAGTTCACATATATATCGAGATCTTTTAGATATCACAGCCCAAATGGAAAATACGAGAGACTGAGAAGGGTTGCAACAAATATGCAAGCAAAACGGGTGTCTAAACGAATGTTTATTACATAAATAGAGGATATGTGCAACAAACAGGAGATAAGAAAAGCTGTAAAAAGTGTTCACCCTAGAGAGACTTTAATTAAGGACGCAGATAGCGAAGTTTAAACCAACATGGAGAAGGGCGATGGAAGATATTTCGAAACACTGTTAAACGGAACCATCAGAGAAGATCACAATGATAGACCACAAGTTATGAAGGAATTTACGTATCTGCGAAGCAATCTTGACGAAAACTACATCACATTAAACAACAGACATCATATATGTTCCTAAATCATTCCGGGTGTCGATCCATTCGTTCTGCGAAGAGTCACTTCAATTGAAGTGCACGGGCCGTTGCGCTTGCTCTTATGGGCGGCCGGCGACTGTATCGGGGCAATTCGGTACTGTTCGCGGCGCTCGGTTCATTAAATCAAAGCTCTTGAAAGCTTAAAAAGAAACTATATAACCGGCAAGCAAAGGAAACGCAACGGTCATAATGAACACCGAGAACTATGTGGCAAAGATTATGAATATTTTTTTCTTTATTTAGGTTTTTCGCCACGATCTAAAACTTAAAAAATATATAAAATATCTTTTCTTATTTAAATAAAGAATCACTGGGTAAAAACAAAAAACCAAACGGAGACAAATTTCTCAGTGATTCTTTATGCGAAGGCATAGCAATACAGTTATTTTTATTTAAATTAATTATAGCGGTTTCTTTTAATCTTCTGTATTTTGTTACCGATTCTTTTAATACCATTTTGGAATTATTCCAATTGATTTTAAGTTCCGATTCCCATGAGTGTTGACAAATTCTAGATTTATTGAAATAGCCTTTTCTAAGACGGTTTTTATGTTCTTTTATTCTAACATCTAACGGTCTAAATAGTCTCACACCTATATAGAATTTGCCACATTCGCAGCGAATTTTATAAATCACATTTTTGGTGTTCTGTTGTGTGTTGTTTGGTTTGGTTTTTGTTAATATAGATCTAAGAGTATTTTTGTTTTAAATGTCGTTCTTATGTTGTATTTATTTCCTACTCTTTTAATTGTGTCAGAAATCCCGCGCATGTAAGGAATTGTGATAAATATATGAACACGCCACAATCATTCAGACATTGTATCATGTGTATAGAGATCCGACAACTTATCTTGAAAAAAACAACCAAAAGCAAAATCAAAGTATGGAAACTGGAACCGGACATCGAACGAAGAATAATTCCATGGGAAAAATCAAGCAGATCTCCTAAACTTTATGGTCTACCCAAGATACATAAACCAGAAATCCCATTAAGGCCTATAGTGAATGCCTTCGCTCTCCAACACTAAATTTGGAAAAAAATCTAGCAAATATCATGCAATCAAGCGTTATTTTCTTACGCAACTGGAAAAAAGTTATGAATTTTTCTATAAACCAGCGTTTCACTTGAAAATGCCAAATGCGATTTTGGCGAAACGTCATGGATCGACACCCCTATATATACATATTACAACTGGAGTGAGACAAGGCGATGTATTCTCGCCACTCTTATTTACTGTGTTCTAGAAAAAGTAATACAGGAGTGGCGTGAAAAAAAGTCGGCCCTGAATATTGACCAGCCCATTAAACTAGGGAGAACCAACATCAAAATTGATTGTCTGGCGTTTGCTGATGATCTAGCAATTTTGGCTCAAGATGTATTAACGGCACAGAAACAGACTGAAATTCTAAAAGAAACAGCAGAAAAGGTAGGACTCCAAATTTCCTTTGAAAAGACACAATACATGACCTGCAACAGACTAAGAACACCATTTCTAAAAACAAAATATGGTAACATCAGACGGGTCTCTCAATTCAAATATTTGGGTGAAATAATCATGGAAAATGGGTTGGAAAAAGCGGCCAATAAGGGTAGATGTCAAAAAATGGAAACGGCATTGAGACTTACACAATATATTTACAACAAAAAATGCCTATCTAAAAACACAAAACTGAGACATTACAACACAGTTATTAAGCCAGAATGTCTATATGGGGCAGAAACGCTCATTTTGAATAGAAAGAGAGACATCGAGGACATTGAAAAGAAGGAAAGAAAAATCATAAGAAAAATCCTAGGCCCCAAACAAATAAATACAACATACCGACTTCGAGAAAACCAAGAAATCAAACAATACACAGATATACATAGCGATATGAGAAAAAGAAGACTTAAGTTTTACGGACACATAAAACGAATGAATCTAAATAGGCTAACTAGACAAATAGTCGAATTTTATGAAAATAGGAGTAGAGCTAAAGTAGAAATAATTAAATGGATTGCTGCAATTAAAGAGGACCTAAGATCAGATGATGATATATATATATATATATATATATATATATATATATATATATATATATATATATATATATATATATATATATATATATATATATATCATCAGCCCGTATCGATCCACTGCAGGATGAAGGCCTCTTCAGCATGCTTCCAACCTTCACGGTCCTGGGCTTTCCCCTGCCACTCGGGTCCAATATACTTAACGATGTCATCAATCCATCGTGCTTTCGGTCTTCTTCGCGGACGTTTGCGATCAAGCGGTATCCACTCCAGGATTGCCTTGGTCCATCTTTCGTCCTATCGCCTCGCTATATGGCCTGCCCATCTCCATTTCAATTGTTTTACTCTTCCAATAATGTCACAGACTTTTGTTTGTTCCCTGATCCATGCGCAGGACTTTCTGTCTCGTCTTGTAATGCCAAGCATATATGTTTCCATTCCCCTCTGTGCCACTCGAAGTTTTTGAATTGATTGCGATGTGAGTGTCCAGGTTTCACTTCCGTATGTCATAACGGGTAGAACGCACTGATCGAATACTTTTCTTTTCAGGCAAAGTGGGAGTCTTCTCTTAAACACTATGTTGAGCCTACCAAATGCCTGCCAGCCACATTTACCACGCCGTTCCACCTCCCGGGCGGTATTCCCCTCCATTGAAATCCTCTGCCCAAGATATATAAAGCTGTCCACAATCTCTAAATCCCTTCCTAAAACTGAAATTCTTCTGTCCTGAGCGAAGTTATTGAACATAACCTGACTCTTTTTCAGGTTTATTTTCAAGCCAAATGGTTCGCCAGCCCTTTGCAGTTCTTGTATGCGTCTTTGCAGCTCCTCTGGGTCTTGTGAAATGAGAATAATATCATCTGCAAATCTAAGATGGTTTAAGTTTACACCATTGATCTTTACACCATCCTGTTCCCTGTGTGATATATATATATATATATATATATATATATATATATATATATATATATATATATATATATATATATATATATATATATATATACCTATATATACCTCAACGCTAAATCCCATCATCATCCTTCTCAAATCCAAAGAGTACACCCTGATTTCCAGATCCTTCCGACTGACACTATCAGATACACGAAGCGGACTACCAAACATTTCCATAGCCCTTAGACAAAATGGATATTCAGAAAATTGTATCAGGAAGGCCATTTGCCGTCAGAAAACACAAACACGAAGAACAATAGAGAATCATGAATAGGTTAGGAATCCAGATAGGATAGGCAGACTAATAAGGAAACATAAGATCAGAACAGCCTACAAGCCGCACAAAACTGTTGCAAACATCCTAAAAAACCCCAAGGACAAAGTTAGGCTGGAAAATCATGGACGGCAAGAGAACATACATAGGACAAACAAACAGACGAATACCGGCCAGAATACAAGAACATAAAAACGACTTAAAAACAAACAAACCACTTCCGCTCTGTTCCAGCACCATCTACAAACAGGACATAAAATCAATTTTGAGGTGAGCTAAATACGCGAAACGACGCTCGCAACATTCCAAAAGTATGGAAATCCCTTCTGAAAAAAGAAGAAACGCGGCAACGTGGCGGTGAGGTAGAAAAATCAATAAACGGGCGCCCGACAGCGTTGCCGAGCGCCGCAAATAGTCCCGAACTACCCCGATATAATTTGCGCAGTCGCCGGCCGGCTATAAAAGCCAGCACAACGATCCGTGCACGTCAGTTGGACTTTTCAATCGAAGCGGACAACACTTAAAAATGCCAAATGCAATTTTGGCGAAACGTCGTGACTCTTAACAGAATCAACGGATCGACACCCGGAATGATTTAGAAACATTATCTACCATCCTCACCCATCCCCTCAACTGGATAACATATGTTTTGTCGTCAGATTCGCCGGGGGGGCGCCGACATATACCATACCATAGGGAGACACTATCCACTAATGTTCTCGCGGACTTCCCGTCGGATGGCGCACATATGTAGTGTTAGATTTTCTTGGACTGGACATTTTTATTGTCCAGTCTCTGGATAATTGTGCCCAAATATTTTCGATGATGTTTAGATCTGGGATTCAGTTCATTTTGCATAATTTCTATTGGCTTTAGATCTGTACTAGTGTAAGATGGTCACTTAATAATTATGTTATTTCGGTCGCTTTCTAATTGCTCAAAATATTCACGGAATCGTCTAGAGGTTTGTTTGGAATGACGGCCACTATATATATATATATATATATATATATATATATATATATATATATATATATATATATATTATAATGATATTTCAGACACCATCACATATGCAGATGGTATTGCCCTGAGTATATAATATAATGATCTTGACTATTCTATTAAAGACCTCACAACTAACCTGACTGACCTCGAGTCGGACTATAGGATGGCGACTGTTACCTAATTCTTCCAAATCAAAGTTCTGTGTTAAAAGTTAAGACCCGAAACAATATTATTCATAAGTTGGCAGGATCATACTGGGGAGCGAAGGGTCAGACACTCCGATCATCTGCGTTTACTCCTCAGAAGAGTACTGTGCCCCTGTCTGGTACAAAAGTAAACATACTTATAAAGTGGATGTCCAGTTGAATGACATCATGAGAACTATATATGGCACCATGAAATCAACACCTACCACCTGGGTCGCCCCTTTGTGTAATAATGTACCTCCGGAACTGCGCAGGTTTAAGGCAGGGAAAAAACAATGGGACAATATACACGATTTTTTTTTAAATCACTCTCGTATACGTAAAAATATTGGAAATTCCCTTTAACTGCATGATTATCAAATAAAACGAGTACTTCAATCCACTTAAGATATATTTGTAGACTTTTAATTGGTGGAAGAGTATATTTGATAAAAAAACATAGTTTGGGCGTGTCCAGACATGTGATCCTTATTTATATAAGATTTTTTTTGAAATAATCCTTTGACAAAGTTGACAAAACAATTTTATTTTTCAAGCTGTATTTTTTATATTAATTTAGTTAAAATCTACAGATGGGAATTTGTTATGTATATATGGTTGCCTAGCGATGACACCTTCAATTTTTTATTTACTTATAATAATGATTCTTATTGAATTTTGACTCATAAGGTAAACTTATAAGATTAAAATAAAAACAGAGCACGATGCTCAATTTTAAAAACAACATTCATTGTGGTAACAAAGCTATTTTTTATTTAAGAATTGATATAAATACAGTGGTTTAATAGTGAAAAAAAACCGTAAGCCTTTTTTCGAATCAATTTTTTCTATTTTATTAAAAATTAAAACTGTTTTTAGTACGAGAGTAAGTTTAAAATAAAAAAAAAATAGTAAACAAGTAAGGAATTCAGTAATGCCACTGAAAATTGAGATTATTTTGTATATTAAATGAAACCAAAAATAATATTAGATTTCTTATTAAGTTGGACTAACAATAAAAAAAAGAGTGAAGTGGAAGAAGAAAACCAAAAACTGTTTCAACACACCCCGTAAACAAAAATTAACATAACTATTTATAAAACCTATCGCATCCACCAAATATATCATATTTATTTATTAGACGTTTATCTGTTTTCAATATCAAGCCCGTTTGGACTTTGTTCCAATGAAACTTTTTGTGAGTCATTTCTGACAAGGATTACATTTACATTGAAAAATATAATACTGGGGACTTTTTCGAATTACCCCTGTATATATACACGTCATACTTATAGCAATAAAATCAAGAACAAACGGCCGATAAAATAAATGAATTGTATTTTCGAATTTATCAAACTATTTGGATGACACATTTTTTTATAAATAGTGTCAGAATCTGGAGGTTTTTCTGGATCATTAGACAGGCAAGGACGCGATTCGTGTTGTCTGGGTAATTTATATTCGTTTTAACGGTGTTATTTCGAAAAAAATAAGATCTATTTTTGAAATTTTACTAAAATGGATGATTTTTTTAGAGTCGATACGGAGTGAATATTGTTGGTTGCATACCCTTTTACTGTGCTATTTGGTTTAATATTGTGTTCATAGTATTTTATAATGTATTAATTTTAATTTAATATACTTAATGCAATACAATATTTGTTTTTTTTATTATCATATTTACAATATGGAGAAGTGTAAAATCGTATTGATTTTTAAATATATGTTTGTTGGTGGTGCTGTGGTCTCTCGAACTGTCATATAGGAATTTGTACAACCAATAGTTGATTGGTTTAGGTTTTGGGTAAAACTATCCTGCGAGACACAACATTATTGGCTGTATTTAGACAGTTTTTGAGCCAAGAAGCCATTGTTGAAGTATTCAGGGCATAATCTACTTGTAACTGATTAAATCCAACCAGATGTATGTCCAGTTGTACTGAAAATAGTTGGCTTTGGCCATCAGGAATTCACTCCATCTGCATCACAATGAAAACCCATATCTCTGCCATTTAAACGAAGGAATGGTTCAGAAAACTGGACGAAATAGAACTTTTACCATATCCACTGTACAGCTCATACCTTGCGCTACCTGAGTTTCATCTTTTCAAAAGAGTCTTGCGAATTTTCTGCGTCGAAGAAGTAGGATTGCTACTGTCTATAAATGCCTTTACACTATATAGTTTGCATTTTAGAATCTTTTAAAAACTACCGATATATGAGTTGTAGGTTAATGGAAGGTCTTTACCAAATTCCTCATTAATGTAACGGTGGTATATACTATCGGCGGTAGTAGAAATGAATTACAAGAAATGCTAGAAGATCTTAGAGCAGATTTAGGACTTGGGACATCAGCTAGGTGATAACTGAAGAAAATTAAGTTGACGAATACATAAAACCAAAGAGCTAAGATTATAAGATTTCGTTTGACGTGGGCGGACGGAAAACTTAACACCATTTTCGAGAAACTCTATCATACCAATAAATTTGAAAGAAAAACTGTTCAATAGATATTGCAAGTGATGACACTGCACATTCTGCGAATTTGTTGGGTGTTTCTTTGACAGATCACATTCGACATGATGAATCGGAGAGACGGATAAGGTGGAGGAAGGGATGGGTAGGTAGAGACAAGAGAGCGAAAGGTGGACGGAACATGTAGTACAGTTGCGATCAAGAGAAAGTAAGAGAAGTGTGGGAAGATTATTTAAGCAATGGTTAGGAAAGACTGGGAGGTTGTCTAAGATAGAAATAAATTAAAAACTAAAGAGGAGGCCAGACAGGACTGAATGTGGAAGGGCTGTTAAAAAAGAAGAAGAAGAATGGGAAGAAGGAGAAGAAGAAGAAGAAGAGGAAGAAGAAGAAGAAGAATGGAGGAGGCAGGAGAATAACCGCTCTTGTTTTATAAATTTTAACATTTCTGTTCCTTCCAGACATGTACATTCCTTTACAACTTCAATATTGTCATCGCCGATTATCCAGCTTTGTTCTATTTTTGGATTAGCTCTCTATTCCATCACCTTAGCTCTCTCTTCCATCACCTTTCGATAGTCTACATTTTTCGATGGTGTTAATACGTTTAGGTCATCTGCATATTCTATGATCTATTTTTCTTTATCACTGTTCCTTTACGTCTATGCTTCGTTGATGACTTGGTTCAGTACTATATTAAACAGGACTGTTGCTAATCAATTTTTCTGTCGCAAACATTGTCCGATCTCAAATTATACTTAAATCAGTATTATAAAAAGTATGGGCAGAATTGCGTTACAAATAAGCTTTCTGGAATAGGATAATCCTAAATGCAGTACTAAATCTGGTCGGTATGGAAATCAATTAAGTTCCTAATTGTTTGACTTTCAGTTGGGGAAAACCGGCTGCTACCGGCAACGTCGCATAACAGCGTAACTTTCTTTTCCGTATCCATGACGACCGTCAAAAATGCGCGTCGATCCGCGTCGCGCTGCACGTGATGTTCGCGTACACGATGTCGGCCATGTGACTTGAAATTCATTTTCCTCCTTGATAATGCGACTCGGTGTGTGTCTGAGTGTGCGATATGCCCCACCCATTGTTTGCAGTTTTGGTTCAATCAAGAAAACTTCCGGTTTGTTAGTTGTGGAAAATACCCAAAGTCTGAAATATATTGTTATCACCTTGATAATTTTCCTTATTTCTTTTGCAGTATATGCTACAGTGAGGGAAAAAAGATTTATCTCAATTTCCTTACACACCTTTAAAAATTTTAACTTTATATCAGTACAAATTTCAATTATTATATAGTATATAAAAAGGTAATTGAAAACGTTACAAATTACGTGACATAACATAAAAGGATTATGTTTTTAAACAAATATATATATATATATATATATAT